>OZ024803.1:14443069-15043069 GCA_964017045.1 Omphiscola glabra | reverse complement strand
AGGGAGACATCTTATGATTGGAGACATCTTATGATTGGAGACATCTTATGATCAGAGACATCTTATGATTGGAGACATCTTATGATCGTAGACATCTTATGATCGGAGACATCTTATGATCGGAGACATCTTATGATTGGAGACATCTTATGATTGGAGACATCTTATGATTGGAGACATCTTATGATTGGAGACATCTTATGATTGGAGACATCTTATGATTGGAGATATCTTATGATTGGAGCTGGGGAAAACTATTATTTTAAAATCAAGTCCACAACCTTTCTTTCTTTTCCATTCCAGCGATTTTTTGTATAATACTTGACTGTTATCATACAAAAGGAATAAGATCTTCTGGTGACTCTGCCTCCCTTCCCTCCGCAAACCTTTTTGTCCCGTTATTCTACAGGTAACCAGGAAGTCGAACTTTGTCCACGCGCTGAACTGTAACCTGTATGTCGGAGTGGGTCTCAAGGTGTTTTTAAACTAACCCTGGGTGAGACAGAGCCCCCCCCCCCCGAAGGGCGCTTTGACCTCGTGACTTGCACACAAAAGACATTCTCTTACTTATCTGTCTCTGGAAATGACCCACTGGAATGTAGGCATATTGGAGTATAGCGCTTTGTGGACTTAGGGCGGTCTATAGTGTCACGCACCGGAGGAAAAAAAAAGGGGGGGGGGGTGCTGAATGGGTTGATTATACATTTGAATGCAAGCTTAATAATAGAATTTTTATCAAAATTGTATTATGTTTTTGATCGTGGCAGTATAACTTCGCCAAAGAGTTGAAATGTTTGACGGCTCTTGAGATTTGGACATAATTTGGGACAAAGGGTCGGTTCACACGATCAAATTTCGCGTCAAATTGTTGTATGAACGCACTATTTTGCGCGTGGTTTCCTTTTTTAGGGAATTTGATCAAATAGTAATTTGAAAGTTGTGACAAGGCTTCATACACGAATTGCATCAAATGCTTGACGCGAAATTTGACCGAGTGAACCGACCCTTAAAGATGTTGCGTACCGACATATTATATACAGTTCCTTTATTGCATAGGTCATTATGACATGTCATTGTGTTAAGTGCCCATGTTATGTGCATGTTTTTTGGGTCGTAACCCCAAAAGGCCATTGCACGTGTAAAGATGTATGTAACGTGGATGTGTCTCCGAAGTGGGTTATTATTTTTAAACAAGGATAACCATTTAAACGTGACATAATAATTTTAGTGTTGATTTATGCTTACCATTTCTTTATGTGTTGAATGAAAATGAATGATGCCAATTCACGTTAATTCAATCATTCCTTAAGTGAAATTAACTAAACACAGCCTATAATATATATATATATATATATATATATATTTCAAAAGAAAATTCATTTCTTTATGGCAATATCAGAGTGGGAGGTTTAGCCCCGAACACCCCCCCTCGTTACGCCTATGTGACATAAAGATAAGCTTGTATTTGAAGAGAGACAGACATGAGTCATGCGAGACTGAAAGTATGACCGAGTTCTTGTAATAAGTTTTTCACTTGTACTTTATGCGGTTCAAATTTTGTGGAGAGCCACGCCTTATAGTCACGTGACCCCGTGACTTTCGCTTCGTGCCAAAGGATATTGTGGAAGATTCCTAGAAGACAAAAAAACTATTTCGTATTATACGATGTGATGCCACAAGACCCGCTAAGCCTTTGAATTTTAATAACAAACTTACTATGAACACAGCACGGGGGGGAGGGGATGGTACGGGGGGGGGGGTACGACGACACGATACAATGATTCTGTTATATATCTATAATGCGAAAGCTTCAAGGCTGCCCTGACTTCTGCTAGGAGCCGTTAGAATGGCAGCATCGCTTCCCAACCGTTGCACATATGCCAGTATATGGATGCAGCAACGTACCCTACCAGAACCAGAACCAGAAATATAAATATAAACTGGTTTGGATTGGACGTGTCGTGAAGCGCTACAGAGCTGTAGTAAAAAAAAAAAATATTGAACAGCCTGAGAATGGAAATGAACTTTAACCTTTAAATTAAGGTGGACACGTGATCATCCGATTATGTCAACGTATATATATGTCCTTAAATTTCAATAAGAAAAGCGAGCAATAAAACATGGCAGTCTCCCCTTCCGTTTAAACGGGTTGCGTCTAACCAACAGTGCAGATGTGTGTTTGGAAATAAACTCTCCCAATCTTTCTCTGAATGACTACGTACAGTTGCCATTTGTAAACACGTGGATTTTTAATTAATTTAGTTTTGTTTAAGGATAGTTGCCCTTACGAATTTAACACAGGTCTAAGGAGGATTCGCAGTTCATAAACTGTAAACCAAATGTACATCAGATTGTCTATCAAGCTATAAACCATGTGTACATCAAATGTTCTATCAAACTCCATGTGTACATCAAATGTTCTATCAAACTCCATGTGTACATCAAATGTTCTATCAAACTCCATGTGTACATCAAATGTTCTATCAAACTCCATGTGTACATCAAATGTTCTATCAAACTCCATGTGTACATCAAATGTTCTATCAAACTCCATGTGTACATCAAATTGTCTTACCTTAAATATGTTCAGCCTTTATCTTCTAATCATGCTTTAAGATTATCGTAAGTTCAATAGAGTTGATTTGTACGCAGATCGATTCAGTGATATTGAATTTAGTCCATACAAACAAAAACGAACAAAAATGATGAAAGTGACTACAGTAAAATCAATCAATAAACTTATAAAATCAGGTCATTGATAGTTTCCTCATCACCCGGGGAATGTGCTTCACGTCAGACGTCTGTCGTTCACAAGTCTGTCATACACACGTCTGTTGTAAACATTGTACACATGTCTGTTGTAAGCCTATAACACATAAACGAAATCGACCTGGTGAGATATTTTTTACGTTGAAGGTTGGGCTCTGAAAGTTGGGCTCTGAAGGGAGGAGTCCTTCTGTCAAGCTATAAATAAATAATTTTCACGTCACACCCCCTTTACCCTCACCCGACCCCCCCCCCCCCACACACACACACACTTTTTTTTTACAGACCGTATTTCTTTTTCATTCACGCGACGAAGTTAATGACGTCATCTTTAAGCAACGCAGTGCTAAACTTGAGTCTAAATAAAAACAAGTCGAGATTTTTGAACAGAGGACACACAGGACGGGACACACAGACCGGATCACCCTCTCATGTATGGACCGTTAAGCCATGGCAGAATTTATGCGCCTATATAAATTGCGGGCTGCAGTAAAACAGATGAAAGAGATATTTCAAACACGCCCTATAAAGGGTGAAGTTCTATTTAGATAATGAATCATGGTTGTGACGTGAATGGACTTCAAATTGACGTGATCAGCTCTTGGGCGACAAACTGGTCTTTGAGATGACAATCTGGTCTCTTGGATGACAAACTGGTCTTTTAGATGACGATCTGGTCTCTCAGACGACAATCTGGTCTCTGGGGCGACAATCTGGTCTCTTGGACGACAATCTGGTCTCTTGGACGACAATCTGGTCTCATGGATGACAAACTGGTCTTTTAGATGACGATCTGGTCTCTCAGACGACAATCTGGTCTCTAGTGCGACAATCTGGTCTCTTGACATTTCTCGGAAATAACGCTGCTATGTTATTATTTGTATGTACAAATTATGAATGAAATTCAACAACATTATTGAACTATGTCATGAAAATATGGACTATTTTATAAATCGACATAACCCACGAAATAATGGGACCTAGAGTTCCAGGAAAGAAAAGATTTTGATGACGCAATTCTATGTTAATATTAAGCCTGGCTGAGCGCGAATGTCCAAACAGTAAGATCGCGGATGTGATGGGAATATTACGACACATCCGATCACTACTCAAACTAGTGGCTAGTGTCAAGGGTATGAGAATCACTGTTGTTATGTTTGGTATGGAAAAAGATGTTAGTTAGAGGGCATATGTGTAGCTGTATCTATTGTGTGAGATTGTTGGGACGTAGTTGGGTAGGCGAGAAATGACGTGTTAGTTTTGGTTGCTGTTATGATGGATGTAGATGGCCGTTGAACGATTTTGACTGTTTGACTTGCGTGTTGCTTGGTGTTTGGCTGGAACGACTTGATTATTAGGTGTACGTTACTTAACAGCGATAGTTACGGAATTGTTGGAGAATAAACTTATATCGTGCAACAAACCGGTTAAGTGTTTGGTGTATTATAGTATCAGTTGCTGTCAGTTCCACTGGCCCGTGAGATGAAGTGGGAGACATATTATAGCCCAAGCAAGTAGACATCTATCATCATGGCTAGATGAGCACATAGATATTAAGTTCTACATCTCGTCAGCTAGGCTCTAGTCCTTCTATCGCTAGTCATTCGGGTGCAGCCTTTCTAGCATTGCACGAGTTTATGTCAATATTATCACAGAGAAAAAAGTGACCACCGAAGGTATTGTAAGTTGAGAACCTTTGTTTGAAGAGCATTCCAGTGTTGTAGAATCACACACACACACAAAACCCGCAAAGACAGGTCTTTATTTAGTAACACAAATCTTCCTGTCTTTGATCCCGAAAAGCCTGGTTAAGTTGCACACCTTAGCTTGCAGGCTTTTTGAAATGTGGGTCAATTACAGCGGTAAGTGGAGAACGTTGGGAATATGTTGAATAGTTTGGCTTGAAAGGAATTCAGTTTTTTAGAAACAAAATCTGTATTGTAAAAAAACTGCGTAACTAAGAACAATATTGCCCCCGTCGGCCGTCGACTGAGCGAACATGTTTTTAGCAGCCCCCTAATTAAGCAAATATTTAACAAGTTTGATGGGGGCGCCAGGTGCTAACCGATTTAGTGTTCTAGGGGGCGGTACAATTTACATTACATTGCCAAGTCTTGTGTAGGTACTTGCTAGGTTGAAAGGGGTGGGTGGGTTTCCCTCATCAATTCTCTGCATAAATTATGTTTTCACTTTGAGGCTTTCTACACGTTACATCACAAGTTTTCAACAGGTTTAGAGAGTTTATTGTTCAATTTCTAGGGAATTGTTTTAGCGTTTAACAGCAAACTGGGTGATTCGGATATAAAGAAATAATTATTGTCAGTAATACCATGACATGTATTCCTTTTTTTTTTTGTTTTTTTTTGGTTTGTTCGCAATCTAATGGACATATCCTTTAGTGGATAATGTCTTGCCATTTCTTCAACTTTGTCAAGAGCAGCAGGAGGAAATTGTTGAAACACTATGGATGGCACTTCAAGGCCTTGACCCCAAGCCGCCAGCGGGGCTTCGAGGGTTAATTCAAACAGCAAGCGAAACTTTAGCGAGCGGTTCTCTGTTTTTAAGCCATTGGTGTTAACTGGCGGGGTCTCTTTTCTTATTGTTACGTGGGGGTAAATAACGTTTCTACTTTGTTACTTTGGATCGTTATGAGATTGAACAAATGTATCTTCTTTTAAATTGGCTCGTTAGAAAAAACTCAGTGCGTTATAAAGAACCCTGGAGATCAGTTTAGAACAAGGCACAAAACCAAAGCTAGTGTACATAAAATGAACAGCTTAGTACTTTTGTAACTGAACTACAGAAATCAAATATGCAGGCCTACAAGACAACATGACGTAAGTACATTTACATGTTTGTTTACAAACATACTGATGGTAGAACAAAGTGGACATAATGTATCAGTATCGATACAAACAAAATGTCGTCGAGATGTCTGAAGGTCTCATGTCTAAAGGTCTCATGTTAGAAGGTCTCATGTTGGAAGGTCTCATGTCGGAAGGTCTCATGTCGGAACGTCTCATGTCGGAAGGTCTCATGTCGGAAGGTCTCATGTCGGAAGGTCTCATGCCTGAAGTTCTCATGCCTGAAAGTCCCATACCTGAGAGTCTCACGTCTGAGAGTCTCACGTCTGAGAGTCTCACGTCTGAATGTCTCATTTCTAAAGTCTCGTGTCTTAAAAAAAAGTTTTCTCTGTAGTCGACATTCTTATTTATAAAGTCTAGGAGACGTACCCGTAATGGAGCACCTAGAATGTCAAAGGGTATTTATTCGCTGACAGTCTGACGTGTTGGGAAGAATTACTGAAAGGTGACCAAGTGCCGCCACTATGCTCACTACAAATTGGCAAGAGGATGCGGAGTGGCTAATTGCGTCAAAACAATGTTGAGCTAAAAAAAAAATTATAAACTCGGCCATGAACTATTCTAGGGGTTACGCTGTGGCCATTTCAATTATGGTATTTCATGAGACATGAGGTAAGAGAACTATTTGGATCAGATGTTGTAAAATTACGTCGTAAAATGACAAATCTTCGGAAATGGCATTGCAAAAGTGTAGAAAATGATGTCGTGCGTAGAGATAATTGATGGCGAATTTTCAGATGGGGTGCCATAAATTTGTGTGAATGAAACATCGGGCGTGGATTACACGAGCCTGGGTGCAGGGATACATGGAGATGGAAAATATGGGGCGCCATTGTGCACGGCGTTAGAAGATGGGACAAAACTGTCCGTGGAAAGGGTCCCCTAAAGTAGCATGTGATCAAGTAGAGTGGCAGCCCCACGTGACGAGTAGAGTGGCAGCCCCACGTGATAAGTAGAGTGACAGCCCCACATGACGAGTAGAGTGACAGCCCCACGTGACGAGTAGAGTGACAGCGCCACGTGACGAGTAGAGTGACAGCGCCACGTGACGAGTAGAGTGACAGCCCCACGTGACGAGTAGAGTGACAGCGCCACATGACGAGTAGAGTGAAGACTCTATTCAGTATAGAGTACATGTGGGTCGTGGGCAAACATGTTCAGACCTCGGTGTTAATACACGTCAGGCATTTCATACATAAATGTGTGCCCCTTGGCCTAACTTCACCTGTGTCACCATCTCTGTTTACTGTGCCCGTTATCTCCCCCCTGCATCTGGATTCCCGGGGGTCACGACTCCGCACATTGGTGAGAATAATGCCCGGTCCAGGGGCGTGACAAAGTCAATGGTCCGTGACGGGGTTTTTTTTTGTTTTGTTTTTTTTTGTTTTGGGGGGGGGGGGGGTGTAGGTAGAAAGATACTGAAACGCAATCCTACCTGGGCAGTCTGTCATTAATGATTGGGGATATGACAATCAACAGTAGGTCACGTGATTTTTCGTTACCAGGTGTGTTAGTGGTTTTAGTGACGCCTCAAAAGTCCCCACCCCAGCCCCTGCTCCCGGACATGACTTTATGAATAATGCATAACTTCTTATTATTTATATTTTTTTTCGATAATGAAGTTTGCCCGTGGGTGGGGCTGTCCTCGGAATGTTGCCACCCTTTAGTTCAGAGACCTGCTTGGTTGGCGCCAACACACAACTTTATTATTTTAGGTGAAAAATAACTTTTGCCTTAAATGTAGAGAAAGTGCTCAGGACATGGGGCCCCGCGGGGAATTTTGAATGATGTTGTCAACTTGGGCTCTTAAAACAGTTGCAGTAAACCAGTGGCGTATGTGGTGGGACCCTGATACACGCACCTTTGTCGTTTTAAAATATATCCCTGCACTTTCTTTTGGAAACGCCTTTGGTGACACTTTTTTTTTTTTAATTTGACCATTTCAAGACTTGGCCTCTCCAACAACAGAAGCACACACAATCCTCGTATCTACAGTATCGATTCCCGAGTGGATCTAGCCACCCCCACCCCTCATCGCGTACCGTGATGCGCTCTCATTTGCTGTCTCCCCTTTCTTACGCACCAAATGCACTAAAAAAACATGCATTCGTTACCTACCGTCCATTGACAACTTACAAGCCATGCTTAAAGGAAAGGACAATGAATGTAAATACAACTCGGTGTTGGTGGATAGATGGAACGCCATCTGGAATTATTATTATTATAATAGATTATGCACATCTTCACAAATTTTACACCAACCACGTGGTTGCCTTGCCTCGGCTAGTATGAAATATTTCCCTATACAATGCCGATTCAGCAACTAGCAGAAGTCGATTATACATAATGTACCACCCTGGGGGTAATATCGAAAACAATTTGGATCGATTCTTGAAGCTGATATCACTTGTAATTGATGATGTTTCATTCTCGGCTACAAGTAATGACTAGCAAATTTTTTTCCTCCCTGCTCATAAGCAATATCCCTTGATAGCTAAACCGAGCTATCGGTCAGATGTTCGCGTGTAACAAATAGTTGTTCGATCTCAAGGGGCGATCTGTTCTACGAATGTAACAGGTCGCCGTCAGTGTGGGTTGTCTCCTGTCTTTCTGTGGGTGTGATGAAGACAAATGCCGTCAGTGTGGGTTGTCTCCTGTCTTTCTGTGGGTGTGATGAAGACAAATGCCGTCAGTGTGGGTTGTCTCCTGTCTTTCTGTGGGTGTGATGAAGACAAATGCCGTCAGTGTGGGTTGTCTCCTGTCTTTCTATTGGTGTGATGAAGACAAATGTCGTCATTGTGGGTTGTCTCATGTCTTTCTGTGGGTGTGATGAAGACAAATGCCGTCAGTATGGGTTGTCCCCTGTCTTTCTATGGGTGTGATGAAGACAAATGCCGTCAGTATGGGTTGTCTCCTGTCTTTCTATGGGTGTGATGAAGACAAATGCCGTCAGTATGCCGTCAGTATGGGTTGTCTCCTGTCTTTCTATGGGTTGTCCCCTGTCTTTCTATGGGCATGATGAAGACAAATGCCGTCAGTAAATAGACATGGGCCTTAAAGCTGGTGGTGGTTGGTGATGGTGGTGGTTGTTGATGGTGGCGATTGGTGATGGTGGCGGTTCGTGATGGTGGTGGGAGGTGATGGTGGTGGTTGGTGATGGTTGGCGATGGTGACTGTTAAGGAAGGGGGAAGTGATTCAGCTTGGTGAGGATTTGGCCTAACATTTTAGTTGTCAAGTTTCTGATATCGAAGACAACCTTCATCCAGTATTTACATAATCAGGTGGTTGTCATTGACCAACTCCATCCCTTTATAACTACACGGGTAACGAGACTCCTCCAGAATGTATTGCTTTCTCGATAATCTTACCCTTCACCGTTTAAATGTAATCCTCTGATTTGTGATCCCATGCCTAGTATATAATCCTCTACGCTGTGTTATAATCATCTGCCTTGTAATTAAGAGATGATTAAGTAAGTATGAACAACATTGTTTAGTGGAGAATTGACTTGGACTCTCTGTTGGGAGACGTCCTGCCAACGTGAACATGTCCATGAACGGGACGTAAATGTCATGGCTTGGACTCTTTGTTGGGAGACGTCCTGCCAACGTGAACATGTCCATGAACGGGACGTAAATGTCATGGCTTGGACTCTTTGTTGGGAGACGTCCTGCCAACGTGAACATGTCCATGAACGGGACGTAAATGTCATGAACAGGAATCTTTGTTGGGAGACGTCCAACCAACGTGAACATGTCCATGAACGGGACGTAAATGTCACGACGCAGAGGCAGATGAGGTTCTCTCGTTGCTTCAGGGGCAGGTTGGAAAAAATAGATTTGTCTACTTGGCTCGACACATGTACAATGTCACGGTGAAAGCCACACGCAGTGCATTGAAATGCGAGCTGAGCACCCAAGTCATAAAAATGACAAGCATGTCTCTAAAAAGCAAAGGTCTCTTATTTCCATGCTCTCACATGCATAGGCAATTTCCAGAGTAAAAATCAGAGTTGTCTGAACATTATTGGTGAACAGAATTGGGATTAGCTTCTCTTGGGGTCTTTGGACGACTTCTAGGGACCCCCTGAAACCACCAAGTTCTAACTACTCAATGACACAATAAATTGCTGGCTGACTGCGTAGGTAATTAGGTTAATTCATAGATAATTCCTATTAGCCCATAGTTCATCCTAGATAATCCAGAGTAAATCACACTTAACCCATAGTACATCCCATTTAACCCATAGTACATCCCATTAACCTATAGTACATCCCATTTAACCCATAGTTCATCCCATTTAACCCATAGTACATCCCATTTAACCCATAGTTCATCCCATTTAACCCATAGTTCATCCCATTTAACCCATAGTACATCCCATTTAACCCATAGTACATCCCATTTAACCCATATTACATCCCATTTAACCCATAGTTCATCCCATTAACCTATAGTACATCCCATTAAACCCATAGTTCATCCCATTAACCTATAGTACATCCCATTTAACCCATAGTTCATCCCATTTAACCCATAGTACATCCCATTTAACCCATAGTTCATCCCATTTAACCCATAGTTCATCCCATTTAACCCATAGTACATCCCATTTAACCCATAGTACATCCCATTTAACCCATAGTACATCCCATTTAACCCATAGTACATCCCATTTAACCCATAGTACATCCCATTTAACCCATAGTACATGACATTTAACCCATAGTACATCACAGTTAACCCATAGTACATCCCATTTAACCCCTAGTACATCACAATTAACCCATAGTACATCACAGTTAACCATAGTACATCACATTAAACCCATAATACATCCCATTAAACCCATAGTACATCCCATTTAACCCATAGTACATCACAGTTAACCCATAGTACATCACAATTAACCCATAGTACATCACATTAAACCCATAGTACATCCCATTTAACCCATAGTACATCACAGTTAACCCATAGTACATCACAATTAACCCATAGTCAGTACATTCTTCATTGTGTGCACGGCATGCTACAGTGCAGTAGACAGGGGCATTCTGACAGTTTGAGAGTGTGACGAGCAGCAGGGGCGGCGCGGTCGGGTACTGGAACTGCCCTGCATTACCTTTCATCAAAAAGTTTAGATTTTTGGTCCGCTCAACGCGCCCACGTGATCGGTCACTGTTGGATATTCGCGTGAACGCACAAGTACATTTCTTATCCTTGTTACATTTTGATGACAAGTTCTCTAATGCCTGGAATCAAGTCACGAGGTTTAATTTATTATAACCTATTTTTTAATGTAAGGCTTCTATTCGATTTACACCCGTAGAACAATTCTGTTGATTCATTATCTTTTTAAAAACACATTTGTGGTGGGGAGTGGGAAGAAAAAAAAAGGGGGGGGGGGGGAGTAACAAGAAAAGAAAGGGTGACAACAAATTAAATGGTTTAATTAAGGTTTGTTTATATTTAAGAAATAGTTCTCAAAAGTCCCGTCCTAACTTATAAATAAAAGGCCGCTAATCATTAAAGGACCTATGGCGTAGCTGTCAATGTTGGTCGACAGCGGACCTCGTGAGAAACTCCACCTCAGAAGCTTTTTCGTGTCGACCTGTCGGATAAAAGTGAACAATGATCAGGGGTGCGTCTAATATCGCGCCGATATATTGAACCGTATTCATCACTCGCGTGTTCATCTGTCCATGGGCGTATGCCACGTTGGGGAGACCGTCACTAAATCCGGTTGTATATCAAAGAGCGCTAAGTTCTTAATATTTGTAAATATTTGTGTCTAAAAAGTCTGAAATGATTTAATTGACATGTATACATTTACAATATCGCGGCGTATTCATTTCGCCCTGGGGGTGAAGGGCAGTGACGTAGCTACGGTTAGTCCCACCCCAACTTATGTCCACATTGACATGACCACTCCACCTTATATCCATATTGACATGACC
The DNA here is from genome assembly GCA_964017045.1 of Omphiscola glabra. Lineage (NCBI taxonomy): Eukaryota > Metazoa > Mollusca > Gastropoda > Lymnaeidae > Omphiscola > Omphiscola glabra. The sequence continues at coordinate 15,031,478 of OZ024803.1, read as the reverse complement.
ATTCCACCTTATATCCACACTGACATGACCATTCCACCTTATGTCCACATGGACATGACCATTCCACCTTATATCCACACTGATATGACCATTCCACCTTATGGTCAGATTGACATGGCCACTCCACCTTATATCCACACTGACATGACCATTCCACCTTATGTCCACATGGACATGACCATTCCACCTTATATCCACACTGACATGACCATTCCACCTTATGCCCACATGGACATGACCATTCCTCCTTATATCAACACTGACATGACCATTCCACCTTATGTCCACATGGACATGACCACGCCACTTTATATCCACACTGACATGACCACTCCACCTTATGTCCACATTGACATGACCCCGCCACCTTATATCCACACTGACATGACCACTCCACCTTATGTCCACATTGACATGACCAAGCCACCTTATGTCCACATTGACATGGCCACTCCTAACTACACACGACCACGATCTGGCTTTTGTTCTCTAGCTTTCTTCCCTGATAACCGATAGAATTGAATGATAATATCTTTGTCGGCCATGAGAAGTTCATTGCGCCAAAAATTTTAAAAACGAAAACGTTCAAATAATTCTTATTATTATACTATGTTGTTGTTTATAAACATGCATTTTAATATAAGAGAAGCATTATTTGAGTCGTTGCTAATCTCTACACCTAGACAAGAATGTGGCGTAAACAATGAAAACTCACTGTCATGAAAACATGACGTCATTCGATACAGGAGTTGTTCTAGCTTTCGGGCTTTTGCGGAGTCTGTAGGCCTCTTTGTGGGCCTCTTTGTGGGCCTTTTTGTAGGCCTCTGCCTCTTGCTTCGTCGAGTGATTTATTGTTTACGCACAAAAAGTAAGGTCTTTCGGTGTAAGAGCGACACCTACACGCCTTTTTAACCAGTGGTTTTTTCCCCCGGACATTGATTACATAAAGTATGCGTCTCAAGATTTAAAAAAAAAAAAAAGAAAATGAATACAAATCGAAGAAAATTCTCACACCAAAACGGCCCTTTTTTTCTTTTTAACAAAACGGCCATGTTTTTCTACTTCTTACTTTTGTTTTGAAAACACAATAGAAAACAACGATAGACATCCGTTATAATATGTTGAAAGGTAGCACACAAGGAACTCCCGATGGGCTAATATGAGATGTTCGTTCCATCCCCTGATGGGCTACTATGAGTTGTTCGTTCCATCCCCTGATGGGCTACTATGAGTTGTTCGTTCCATCCCCTGATGGGCTACTATGAGATGTTCGTTCCATCCCCTGATGGGCTACTATGAGATGTTCGTTCCATCCCCTGATGGGCTACTATGAGATGTTCGTTCCATCCCCTGAGTAAGACATGCGATATCAGTCTCTCTATGCAGTCCCCCGTGGCCAGTGCCGTTGATATCGATACGAGGATCGAACGACGCCGGCCCGCACTTTAGCCGCAGAAACAATCACTCTTCATTGAACAATCAATATAATTATTCGTTTGATCAGATCAATACCGTCCCCCCGGGTTGGGATGGGTGTGGGGGGGGGGGGGGGCGGTATACTTTTAGAAAGAAAGTCCTCCGTTTATGATAATCATTGCAATGTCCCGAGTGGAATGTCGGAGTGTACAGGTATTCGAGAAAATTTAGTTATAATTTTGGCCGTGATGTAGGTCATGAGTAGGTCATTAAGCAGGTTATTAAGTTGGTCAATGTGTTCAGATCCCATTCCTCACGGGACACGCTATGCAAAAAATGTAAAATAAAAGTACCCCCCCCCCCACGCGTGAAGCATACACTCACAAACACTCATACAAGTACACACACACTCACACAAGTACACACACACTCACACACCAACAGATCACAGAAGCTATGACTGTGTCGTGCACTCTAAGGTCAGCAGCAGCAGCCTGGGGCTCCTCGTGATGTGTGTGCCGGTCAACGTTGGGAGAGATCCTTTAATCCCAGATCTTGAATGGAGGGAGCTACAAGTGCCAAGATTAACAATAATGGTCACGGCATTGTTATTGACACAGGGGGAGGGGGTAGGGGAGGGCAGGCACAAGAGTGAAGGAATGAAATGAAAGGGGAGGGAATGCGCAAGGGAGGAAAGAGAGCGCTGACAATTTTATATGAAGGCTTGCTTAATATGGACATTGAGAAGATGGTATGTATCAACTTTGAGAGGATGGTATGTATCAACTTTGAGAGGATGGTATGTATCAACTTTGAGAGGACGGTATGTATCAACTTTGAGAAGATGGTATGTATCAACTTTGAGAGGATGGTATGTATCAACTTTGAGAGGATGGTATGTATCAACTTTGAGAGGATGGTATGTATCAACTTTGAGAGGATGGTATGTATCAACTTTGAGAGGATGGTATGTATCAACTTTAAGATGTTGGAATGTATCAACTTTAAGATGTTGGAATGTATCAACTTTAAGATGTTGGAACGTATCAACTTTAAGAAGATGGAATATGTCAACTTTGAGAAGGTGGGCTCACTGTTGGTTCACTTACAAAATTAGCAAATTACAGAGGCGTATACATTTAAAAACAACAACTGGCGAAAAGCTTGACACACGATATTTCATATTAAAATTTTCATTTACAGAACAGAGGCGTTGTCATATTGCTTTCTGACACGAGACAGTTTACAATCCAGCCAGGGAACTTGTCACAAACGTTTGGAGGCCATCGTAAACAATACAAAACTGAAAGTAAAAGCACTCTATACATTTTTCCCAGGAGCACACTGACCCATTGCATGCGTTCATTCACCCGTAAGCAGTGAGTGATGGGTAGGGAGAGAGAGAGAGGGGGGGCGACTACCTACAATGTCCTACAACAACAGGAACACCAGTTCATCATTGGTGTGGTGTTCTAAGTTAATCTCAGGTCCACTGAGTTTTGGGTCAATTTCGGTATTTTCAGATGGTGAAAATCTTGATCAACATGAAATGTATATGGTGTGTTTCACATGAGCTGATTGGCAGATTGACTGGAGCCGGTGCTGAATGATTTCAATGGATATTTTTTTAAAAGATGTATTTCTCATTCTGAACAAAAGGCAGCTTCGTTCGCCTGTTGCGAAAACGGAAAGTGAGATTTAAATACAACAAGTATTATTTTAACGTGAGAAATAGCTTTTAAGACACGTGTTTTACGACATCTACAGCAAACACAGTCAGTTATGTGTATAGAATACGTGTACACGTTAAAGAAAAGAGGTTTTGTTAGTCAGCACAGTCTGGAGACATCTATCTCACTGACGAGTCTAGGTAAATTTCATTGGCCAATTATGTCGCACGACGACCGACAACGTTCAATAACTTCGCCCCTGTGCAACCTTGTGCGGAAACTTTAGGTCAATGATTAAGTCAATGTCATAATCTTCAAGCAAGCGCAAATTTTCCCCCGGTGTGGCGGGTTTGGGGGGGGGGGGGGGCTCTTTCTAATCAAGTTACGCCAACAATAAATCAGACTATATCATTTAAAATATTTTAAGTAAACAGACGTGTCAGCTTGACTACAAGAAGTAGCCTCTGAGCAATGCTGGTGCCAAGTGATGGTTTAACGGGAGCACTTAAGCCATCCACATTTTACACACGTGTGCTGTGTACTGTACAGACACTGTTCATAATTTTAAAAAAAAATAAAATAATTAAATTTCACCATATAGGGGCCTACATTATACACACTACATTTATACACACACGACATGCAGTTGATGACCATGACCCCGTGACACGTCCCCACACTCCAAGTTTCAGGCTAACCATCCGCACCCAACCTTTAACATCAGCACGGGACACTACGAACCGAACGAATCATGAATTCCTGCAATCTCCAAGTCACGCCACACAACATCATGACAAACTCAGAGCGTACAAGAGATTCTTATATCCTTGGCTCTGGCTCTGACCTTGTGCAACACACACGAAAAGTGTTCGCTGTGATAAATCCCACTACTGAGATATTATGTCTTCCTGTTGGAAACGGTTTAAAAATCAGACGAGTCGTATTGTCTGGTCTACACGTGTGTCTGTCTCTGTGGGGCACGTACCTTAACAAGAATCCATGCAAATCTGAACGTCTACACGTGTGTCTGTGTATCGACTGCCAACGACGTGCTTCCGCCCTCTTCGCAGTTCGATACGCGCGACTTAACCAGTCAGTCAGCAGGTGTTTGGACCAAGCACAACTCTACTACGCCCTGGGGTCGGCAAACCTGTTGCTCGATCCAAAACTGCGTACAGGAGCGGCAACAGCTCCATCCGCTGTAATCCACCGACGTACCATGTACTGTGTTTTTATGTACACGTCCGCCCAGACGTTCAACCCACCAACAGTGGAATGGTCGATCGTGACAACCCGGGGAGCCGATTCTTATTCGGACCGGTTTTTATTTTGGTCAGGTGTCGCCCCAAACGGTTCTCAACTCGTATATCCTCATTTCATTTGAATTCAAGGATGTGTCGCAGAAAGGGACCTTGTCTTTCAATTTTATTATTTTTTTGTGTTTTTTTTGTTGCGTGTTTATGAAGAGAAAAAGTAAATTGCATCTGCAACATGGCTTCCCACGCGTATTATGACACCAGTGGTGTCCTTATATATCCACTCCATCCCTCCACCGCCCCCTCCCAAAATAAATAGTGCACATTAAATACACCGTAGATATAATTCATGATAAGACTTCTGGGTAAGTCCTGGGGAACTAGGGACCGTTGATATTCACTTGTTTAAACAAGAATGCCTTATCGCAGAACGTAACAGATAGAATAATGGTGCAATTCAATGTAATGCATTCGGCAATAGCGTTCCTGTTTCATTTTGTTGGGCAGTTCATGTGGGTGCAATGGTGCACATGTAGATGCAGTGGTGCATCTGTAGGTGCGATAGTACACATGTGGTTGCAATGCTGCACGTATATGTGCAATGGTGCACATGTAGATGCAGTGGTGTACGTATATGTGCAATGGTGCATATATAGGTACAATGGTGCACATGTATGTGAATGGTGCACATGTATATACAATGTGCATCTGTATATGCAATGGTGCACATTAAGGCGCAATGGTGCATATGTATGTGTTATGATGCACATGTAGGTGCAATGGTGTATATGTAGGTGCAATGGTGCATATGTATGTGTTATGGTGCACATGTAGGTGCTATGGTGCACATGTAGGTGCAATCTGCAATGGTTTAGAAAGAAAATTGGAAAGTTTTATATTGGGACACTAATCGGTAGAATTAAATAAATGAGCCAGAAAAAGAGAGAGATAGAGAGAGATAAAGAAGGAGAGAGGGAGGGAGAAAGAAATGGAGAGATAAAGAAAGTGAGAGGGAGTGTGTGTGAAAGAAAGAGAGAGGGAGACAAAGAGAGAGATAAAGATAGAGAGTGATATAGAGAGAGAAAGAAAGAGAGGGAGAGAGGAGAGCGGGGAAGAAATAGAGAGAGAAAGATAGAGAAAGAGAGAGAAAAGGAGAGAGAGACAGAAAGAAAGAGAGAAACAAAACGGGTTAACGCTTCCACAACTGGAGATCCACTGTCTGTCATAGGTGTCTACTTCGACTGTGCCGACTACACCCCACATCATTCTTATATCTTCACTTCTGACCCTCGCATAGAGTCCCCAACTCCCTAGCCCCACCGATGCAATATTTTAAGAACCTCTCCAGTAGGTAGCAGTTCCGGACCAACGAGTCTTGTGTGACACACAAGATTGAGAAGGAAAAAAAGTGTGTGTATGTGGGGGGGGGGGGGGGGAGGAGAGAGAGAGTAACGTTTGGAAAACGCGGGAGAATGGCCGTTCAGCTCTGTGAAGAAAAAATATTTTTATTACAACATTTACATTATATGTGTGTCTTCACGGTTCAGTAGTGGATAACAATGACATGGAAAATATGCCAAAATGCGCAGAGAATGAGGCAGCTTTCATACAGTGCGGTTGTAAGATGGAATTGAAACCTTTGGAAGGTATCTGCAGAGGAAATATTCTAGCATTGATCAATGCAGCATTAGGTCATGGCCGGAAATTATCATTGAGGGTGGAAGTCAGGGTTTTAAAGAGGAGGAGAGCGGCAGTGACATATCGAGACACTGGGTCCCCCGAGGCGGACTTTGAGTTGAGTTTGCCCCCCCCCCCCTTCCCTTTTTCCCCTGGAAACTATATAGTGGTTTTTGGCACAGTGAAACCTGGAAATAACGAACATAGAAATAGCGTTGTCACTGTCATATGGGGGGGGGGGGGGAACAACTTGTCAGCCATCTTAAATAAACATGATTAAACATAAAGCTTTGAAAAGCCAACCCAATGATAACATTTTATCTTACTAATTTAACAAAGCTAGCCAATGATAACATTTTATCTTACTAATTTAACAAAGCCACCAATGATAACATTTTATCTTACTAATTTAACAAAGCCAGCCAATGATAACATTTTATCTTACTAATTTAACAAAGCCACCAATGATAACATTTTATCTTACTAATTTAACAAAGCCAGCCAATGATATCATTTTATCTTACTAATTTAACAAAGCCACCAATGATAACATTTTCTCTTACTAATTTAACAAAGCCACCAATGATAACATTTTATCATACTAATTTAACAAAGCCAACAGCAGGAGAAAAAGACTTGAAATTCTTGGTAACTTGATCAAATGTGGCCCTCGATGTCGTCTCGGTAATCTCGTGGCAACAAGCCGTCTAAGCTCGCGATGACGCCACTAGCCAGACGGTCTTAGTGGGTTATCTTAAACCAGTAATTAAAGCTTCCAAAAGTCAATACATCAGCGGGGATTTGAAAAACAACAACAACACAACAACAACAAACAAACAAACAAAATAAAAAATTCAAACTTATCAACAACCTAACGCTAAAGTCGTCGCATTCCGAGATGACCTCGACAAATGGGTTTCTTACTCCTAATCAATGGCAAACAAATGTTGCCACCTTTACATAGACCCCCCCCCCCCCCCCGGGTCAGTGACGGTGTACACTTTCATGTACACTTTCATCAGGTGCAGTGTTATCAAATAGATAACCGAGACCGTTACATGTCTTACAGTCTCGTCATTCCGAGGACGACCCGGAATAACATTCTAATTATCACGGCCCGATTTCGGCTTGAACGTTCCCCTCTCGAGGCGACGGCCGGGGATCACCAGGTTCACACGTGTGGGTCAGAGGTTATCTTCTTAACGTGAAAGATACCGCGCTAACGAGACGCGGAAGTGTTTAGTTTGTTGTATTTTTTGTTTATAATCTTCTTCATTCAGGTTTTCACTTTTTATTCCCAGTAAACATGGTAATCATGAGATGTAATTGACTCTCCTGTTGGTTTATCTGACTCCCTTCCAGAGATGCAATTGACTTTGACTCACCTGTTGGTTTATCTGACTACCTTCCAGAGATGTAATTGTTTTTGTCTCTCCTGTCGGTTTTTCTGACTCCCTTCCAGAGATGTAATTGACTTTGACTCTCCTGTTGGTTTATCTGACTCCCTTCAAGGGTAAATATATCCTTTAATCTCCCCTGCTTTTCTTGTATTGCTTCTTGTTATGTAGGCGACTTGTTTGCTTCATTCTTTCCACGTGCTGTGAACTCTGTTTGACCCGATTAGACTGTACTGCGCTATTACTAGGGTGTGGGTAGCTAAAAATGGTCTCCCTTTGACCTCGGCTACAGTTGACAAATCCATAGTCTGTTCGTTTTCGAATGTGGTAGGAAATTGTAGAAAACACCAGAAGCGAGTACAATGCGTAAGGCGGTTTTAGAGACATCCGTAGAAACCGACTATAAAAGGTCGATATCTTGAATGAGAGGGAGGCAGATCATTTATCACGAGATACTATCGTGTGTGTTATTTTGGCTACGAACAACGCTTTGTTTACTGTGTGTGTGTAGATTTCTTTTCACCATTGTACTAGTACCCTTTTTGAACATTGTGTCTTAATAACATCGTACCGGTACTCGCCTAAACTGTAAGTCAATAGTTTTAATTATATTTCTTTTGATTTTGTACTTTATCATAATTAACCCATTAAAACTTATTAATTGTAATCGGCCCTGGTTGGAGTATCGTATTCTTTGTTATTGTATTTATCATTTGGTATCGTCTGCTGTTGTCTACTGTTTTAGAACGAGCCATACACTTAAATAAGAGATTAACATCTCCATATTGATAACAATAACCGTACGTAACCATTCTCTGCGAACATCAATCATTTCACTAAATCACCTGCCTCAAAGAAATTCTCTGTAATTTAATTTGATTTTAATTTTTTCAAAACCCCAACAACACCCCATAGTTGTTCAGTCGATATAATAGAGAATCGTCTCTCATCGACAGCCACGTAGCCTGCCAGAGGGCGAAAAGCAAATATCTTGGGGCCACGGAAACTTTGAGCATAGGGTTGTACAAAATATAGAAAGGGCAGTTGTTCATACTATAAACAGGGAGGAGGGGAGAGGAGTTGAATATAACGTTTAAGTGAGCAACAACAACAACAGCAAATTTGGTAACGCCGTTATAAAGGATTTGATCAGCTCTTGCACTGACTTGTGTCTGAGTTGACTCCCCTGGAAGGCTACTTATTTCTGACTCCTTGCCTGTCGTATGCGAGGCCAGGTTATTATTCTACAGAACTTTCCATCGTGTTTTATACCAGGTTTCACATGGGCCCCATTGTTGACGTATAGGAAGCTGGTTGGCACTCTACAGACAAGACTTAACCACCCCCCCCCCCCCAGCCAAGTAGAGAGTATTTATGAGACCTGACAGAGAAGAGGGGTGTATCCAGATGTTACCCACGACAATGAAATACATGCTGAAAAGATGGTGTCTTATGATAAAACATCAAAGCAAATCCCAATCAGTTTAAATTCAACAGTCTATCGTAGCGTTACAAATCAACGGCGCCTGGTGATATTTTCATACGCATCCAGACAATGCGTTGATGCCCTAAGACTGACCATCAGACAATGTGTTGACTGCCCTAAGACTGACCATCAGACAATGTGTTGACTGCCCTAAGACTGACCATCAGACAATGTGTTGACTGTCCTAAGACTGACCATCAGACAATGCGTTGACTGCCCTAAGACTGACCATCAGACAATGTGTTGACTGTCCTAAGACTGACCATCAGACAATGTGTTGACTGCCCTAAGACTGACCATCAGACAATGCGTTGACTGCCCTAAGACTGACAATCAGACAATGTGTTGACTGCCCTAAGACTGACCATCAGACAATGTGTTGACTGTCCTAAGACTGACCATCAGACAATGTGTTGACTGTCCTAAGACTGACCATCAGACAATGTGTTGACTGCCCTAAGACTGACCATCAGACAATGTGTTGACTGCCCTAAGACTGACCATCAGACAATGTGTTGACTGCCCTAAGACTGACCATCAGACAATGTGTTGACTGCCCTAAGACTGACCATCAGACAATGTGTTGACTGTCCTAAGACTGACCATCAGACAATGTGTTGACTGCCCTAAGACTGACCATCAGACAATGTGTTGACTGTCCTAAGACTGACCATCAGACAATGCATTGACTGCCCTAAGACTGACCATCAGACAATGCGTTGACTGTCCTAAGACTGACCATCAGACAATGTGTTGACTGTCCTAAGACTGACCATCAGACAATGTGTTGACTGCCCTAAGACTGACCGTCAGACAATGCGTTGACTGCCCTAAGACTGACCATCAGACAATGTGTTGACTGCCCTAAGACTGACCATCAGACAATGTGTTGACTGTCCTAAGACTGACCATCAGACAATGTGTTGACTGTCCTAAGACTGACCATCAGAAAATGTGTTGACTGTCCTAAGACTGACCATTTATTTGTTATGTTAGCGTTAGTCTCCTTTATCCTCATCGACTTCACGCTTCCCAAACCCACCATCATCGTTCTGCCTTCCCAAACCCACCATCATCTTTCTGCCGGCCATCACGATTTCCATAACTTGTATGAGTGTTCCTGTAACTAGTACTACATGCATCATAAGACAGTCTGACATCCAGCCAGGCAACTAGTGCTACATGCATCATAAGACAGTTTGACATTCAGCGTGAACCACTTGGTACCTGTTTCAAGTTGTTGTTACATTTAGGCTGATGCCGCGTTACCGTCCCACAACGTCAACACCATATTTACACGGTGATAACAAGTACTTTGTTATGTGCTGAGCTGTATGTTAAATCACCAATGTTTACAAAAGGCGTGACACAGATAACAGATAAAAGACGAACCCAAGCCTTTCATTTTAATAGTTCGTCTGCTGATAATGGCATATATATATATATATATATAAATATAAATAAATAAATAATAAATAAATACATAAATAAATACTTAAAGAAAATAATTATGTTCAAAAATACAGTTTTTACTCTTTTTAGTCGCTTTCAAATAATGAAAAACAGGTGATGAATTATAATTTTGTCATTAAGAAAGGGAATCATTAATATATTAAATGTGTCTGAAGACATTCAAAGCCAAGCAAAGGTTACTTTGGCGTACTCAAGAAGACGGCGTGACACATTCACGGAGGAGACGTGACACAAACCCCTCCCACCCACTCCCCATCGTTCTGATTCTTTCAAATGTCTTTATTTTTAAATTGGTGCTCCTTTATATATTAGTTATATTCATTTTAACCGGATCAGGAGACTCTAAGACTTTGATAAATAAGTAGACTTTAAGATGATAAGAAATAAGGCGACTTTGAGAAAACTATTTTACAAATTTCATCGAACTATCGATGCCTATTTTGTAAATCTACTTTGTCAAAACTGTAAATCTATTTTGTCAGCACTGTAAATCTACTTTTTCAGCACTGTAAATCTCTTTTGTCAGCAATGTAAAGCTCTTTTGTCATCACCGTAAATCTACTTTGTCAGCAATGTAAATCTCTTTTGTCAGCACTGTAAATCTACTTTGTCAGCACTGTAAATCTACTTTGTCAAAACTGTAAATCTACTTTGTCAGCACTGTAAATCTACTTTGTCAGCAATGTAAATCTACTTTGTCGGCCATGTAAATCTACTTTGTCAAAACTGTAAATCCGTGTCATTCCCTAACACAAAGCTCCTCGGCTGAGTCAGGATGAAAGCCGACAATGTCAAGGTTGCGTGATGTCATTACATAAAGAAACGAGATCGGATTAATCTCAGCGTCACGTGACCGCACGTATCATCATCATCATCGTCATCAACATCTGTCGGCAAAGATTAAATAGGACAAAAATTAATCATGTTGTCAAATTTGATTTAACACCGGATATTAAACCTTCAAGGTCTCATTCAATGCTCAAAAATTAGAAGTAGATTTCAAGTCAATTTTCAATGACGCCATCGCTTCATACAGTAATACAATAAGTGGGCCGAGGGTATTACTAGATAAGCCCAATGGTAGTAAATTATATAAGTCTACTTGCAGAAGAGAAGGCAAGCCTAGTGGTAATGTAGAAGATGAGCTTGGTAGTAACGTGGAAGATGAGCCTAGGGGTCGTCCATTAATTATGTCAACAAAATAGGGGAGGGGGTGGACATGTTTTGACAAAGTGGGGGAGGGGGCAAGATTAGCTGACGTCATCAATCATGTTTTCTCTATTAAAATTTTAATCTAAAAAATGACTGGTTCTTACATTATTTTCACAAATTTCATGAGCGTACATTAAAATTGTTATAAAATTTTTAGTCTTCTAACAAGATTTATTTAACGTGTGTCTGTCTGTGCACTGCTGATGGCTGGTCAGAATGTTAGCACACTTTGTAAGTGCAAGTGAAGTCAAAAGTTGGCCTCTCTTCGCCTGTAGATTCTGTTTGTTGCAAATGACTAGGGCGGTATGTTTGCGATCATGATGCAGGTATCGAACAAGGACAAGGTTCAAGTGTCGTGTGCGGTCAAGAGAAATGATATTGATAGAGTAGGAATACGATATTTTGAGAATTGGGGGGAAAGTAAAGTGAGTAACAATAATAACATCGCTGCTTGAATGGGTTTGCAAAAAATCTGTAACATCTATTTTGCACCACAAGTCATGATGAAATATCATGTTCGTCAGCACCGACAATGTATAAGAAATTAGCACCTGCTCCTCAACAAAAAAAGGATTCGACTTGTCTGGTATATCAGTTCCGCACAATGAAAATAATAAATCAGCTACTCTGCCCATTGTTACGATAGAGCAACACCTGGCTACTCCATGGGAAGAGGATAGCAGCTAGAAACTATGCTACAATTGTCAACTATACTGACGATAATCCTATTTATGCTTCCACAAATAATGAAAATTAGTCTGTAACAAACTTTTCATTGATTATGCATTTTTAAATTTAAGTGTAAAATTTTTTTAAATCGTTGATTAACAAGCTAAAGATGCAATGCAAAGTTTTTCCTACAAGTTTGTGTTATTAAAATAGATCAGCTCAAAGAAACATGTAGACTATTTATATATTTATTTATATTATAATTCATTTGGGGGGGGGGGGGTTATAAAATGTTGACATAATTACTTAGAGTGGTCACAGAAAGTTTGACATTTGTTGACAAAGGGGGGAAGGGGGGTCAAAAATTGCTTTAAAATTGTTGACGTAATTAATGGACGCCCCCCCCCCCAGTGGTAATGTAGAAGATAGCATATTTGTTATTCCAAAGTTCTTACAATGTGATGATAGTATTTTGATCTAAACATTGACTTTAATGTTCTGTACCCCCTGTACCCCCTGTACCTCCTGTACCCCCTGTACCCCCATGCCATCCAACATCCGTCCAATTTACTTGTTCTGTAAATGAAGCGATGTTAATTTTTAAAAAAAAATAAAAACTCACCCCCACCCCCTAAAAAAGAAGCCATATGTTTTCAAATGACGTAACTGATCATCAATACGGACCACTGTCCCTGATGACATCATGGCCATCTTTTTTTCTTTTGGGGACATTTTTATGGCAGCGCCACCCAGGAGCACCACCCAGGAGCGCCACCCAGGAGCGCCACCAAGGAGCGCCACCCAGGAGCACCACCCAGGAGCACCACCCAGGAGCACCACCCAGGAGCACCACCCAGGAGCACCACCCAGCGGCCGACGAAAAGTGCGCAACATGCGGGCACGCAAAACGACACAAATATAGACAACAGTACATGAACGTGATAGACAGGGCCACGTGATAGGTAGGTTCACGTGGTAGGCACGTTCAAGTGATAGACTATGTCACGTGAAATGCATCGTATATATATATATGTATCATGAGGCGCGCCTATATATATATATATATATATATATATATATATATATATATATATATATATATATAATTCATGCTGGAGGCAGCACGAAAGATGTAACCTGCCCCTGCTGTAGACTGATATCATTTGTCTATTGGTGACGGTTGTTTCCCAGTACGAGTAGACACTGCTTCTCGGGACATTTCTGTAAACTTTCAACAGTAGAATGTCCTGTGAGTGATGTCTGTCGCAAAGCTAATTGGAAAAATAATTAACACTTAGGGACCGCTTTGATGAGACTCCTTTCATGATGGCGTACATATCCACAAACAATGCAAACTACCAAATGAGTTCACACACACACACACACTCGAGCCTAGGGACTGGATCCTCTCTGAACTCCTGCTGGCAGAAAACATGTTTTGAAGGTGAATTAAAAGGTTAACTTAGAGACCCACATTTCGATTCCGTGAGTTCTATACTTTACTCTGAATGTGTTAAGTACTTATAAAACAGTGAGTAGTAAGAGGGCGGGAATGGAGTGCTCATGTATCGTGTATTTGTGATGAGCAGTGCGAGTATCGATTCTTCTACTTGAGGGTTAACTCTCAGGAGCATTTCACGTCAGGGCAGCTAATATTTTTAATATTATCCGACAATCACTCCGTACACATAAGAGAAAGTAAAAGAGTTACTGCGTTCAAACTGTGTGAAGGAAATAGTGCTGTAGAACAAGTTTTGTTGAAGCTGGACATGAAAGAATAGGACAATAAAGCGATAACGTGTCGGCCAAAAGCCTTCTTCAGCGTACAAAACAAGAAACAACAAAGAAATAGAAATGGGTTTTAAAAAAACGCAAGTGTCTGTTGTGCTTCGCCATGTTGTCGACAAAAAATGGTAGAGGCAGACGATAGGTTGTTCGCCACAGACACTAGGCAAAAGATTACAGGAAGTTAAAGAATTTAGGTATATTAATGTGAAATGAAAGATTATAATCGACAAAAATTATATACTAAATATAGAGACTATAAGATATAAGAAAAAATATATTAACAAATTGAGAACCACTAATTTTATTTGAGTATTTGATTGATTCCACGTGGTGATATGGTGCCGAAAATAATCTGAATTAATTTGCTTTCATTCTTCAGTCTCCCTGGTGTATTGGTGCGGGGGAAGTCAGAGCCGTGATGGAAATACATAAGAGGCAGTTCCGGCTCATACCAGCGAGAAGCCAGTATAGGAACTTCTCATTCCTACCAAAGACAATCAGGGACTGGAACTAGCTTCCAAAAGGATCAGTTGAGGCGACAACACTTGACTCATTTGCGTCTATTGCCTCAGGCCTTCCAACCCCTAGTGCATGATACCCTCAAACAGTTACTCTTGTAACCAGTGAAATATCCTCATCAACACCAGGCACAGAGACATTGCAAATCCCATCTACATTCACAGGAGCCATAATGATCAAAAAATTGATCGTGGGCCCTTAATATATAGAAGAAGAAGAAGAGGCAAGGAAACAATTATATTGGAAAGATGGGAGCATGCTGCGCACATTTTGAACACGGTCGGGGATAACATAAACACAGTGCGAACTTTTGGTGCGTAACGTAGAGAGAAAGAGAGCTTTGTTTCTCTCCCCCACCCCCTTTTTTGTGTTATGGTGAAACAAGGCTGGGTGCGAGTAGATGTTGATTTCTAGCGAATGATGTCTAGTGAATGATGTCTAGTGAATGATGTCTAGCAAATAATGTCTAGCAAATGATGTCTAGTGAATGATGTCTAGTGAATGATGTCTAGTATATGATGTCTAGTGAATGATGTCTAGCAAATGATGTCTAGTTAATGATGTCTAGCGAATAATATCTAGTAAATGATGTCTAATGAATGGTGTCTAGGAAACGATTTCTAGTAAATGCTTAGTGAATGATGTCAAGTGAATGATATCTAGTGAATGATGTCTAGTGCATGATGTCTAGCGAATGATGTCTAGTGAAGGGTGTCTATTGAAGGGTGTCTAGTAAAGGGTGTCTAGTAAAGGTGTCTAGTAAAGGGTGTCTAGTGAAGGGTGTCTAGCAAATGGTGTCTAGTGAAGGGTGTCTAGCGAATGACTACTGAAGGATTATAGTTGCACACTTAGAAATATCAAGAATGGTACGTTGTTTAAACGTGTCACAGCTGATGGACCCTGAATATTGAAAGAACGCACGGATTCACATAACTATTACTTACAAAAAAAACTATTCAATGATAGTTATACCTAATGGCAAAAACTCAGGTTTTGTGAGTTCCTTGCAGCCGCAGTCCTTGCTAAACCAGTCGTTGCCAGTGTTTCTTTCAGAAATTTTCCCCCGAGGAGGCACTTTTGACGCTCGTAGGGGCAGTGCCAGTTTTTCAGTGGCCAGAGGTGTAGCTAAGGGGTGGAAGATGGGACATATGACCCCGGGCGCCAGACTAGCGGGGGCATCTAATGGGCTATAGTGTTAATGGATGAAAATAATAGGTTTCAGAGTTTAGCCGGGGGGGGGGGGGGGTGAAAATGAATCTTGTCCCCTGTCATCAAAGACTCACTTCAGTGACGTAGAAGTGAGGGGCGAACATTTGGTCTTCCCAGGTGTCATTTTTTCTTTAGATAGAGCGGCGGGATTTTCGGACATCTGCAGAGTTTCTATCGAGAAAGGTAGCGTGGCAAAAAAGTTAACACACCTAGGGTGGCGCTAACACTAGGCACGCCGCTGGGCAGTGTATATATCAGCACCAAATTTGGCTGTCATGGCAAGTAATTTTTATCGGGAAGTAGGGCAGCAGAAAATGTGTGATTATTTAACGATCAAGAGGTGCATTTTGGAGTATACATGATTCGAATGTTTTTGATAAGACTTTCATTTGATCAGGGAAAATAATTTTTCAAGCGTCGGGGGAAGCATTATGGCGACCAGTGCCAGACACAAACTAAATTCATTCTGGTTGTGGCGTGCCGAAGAAAATAATTTGACACAAGATTTGATTCAAGATTTATGATAATGTCAGGAAATACGCACTGATGACTTCACCAATATGAACATCTACGCCTTTGAGAGGGTAGCTACTTTCAAATATTTAGGGGTGACTATAAATAAGCAAGAGGAAATACAATCGGAGGTGCAAGAAAGATTAACAGCATGCAACCGTTCTTATTTCAATTTACAAAAGCTACTTCAAAGCAAAAATCTCGCTAAGGGAACAAAGAAGGCAGTATACACCACTATCACAAGACCAGTAGTGAGACTTGGTTCCTACCAGAAAAGCAGAGAACCTGCTAAATATATGACCAAATGATAGACAATTTTGTTTTGGGAATCCGTACAAACCAAGAGCTTGTACAAATACCCATCCATAGTTACAACAATATTTAAAAAAGGCAGACTGCCCTAGGCAGGACACATTGAAAGGATGCCGGATTCTGGAGCAACAAAACGATCTACAGGCAGAAACCTAGGGGCAGACGGCTCACCGGTCGACCAAGACTGAGATGGATTGACGATGTAGAGAAGGGCTTACAAAGGTTGGGGTTCGCACATGGAGGTGTAAAGCGATGGATCGATCCCAATGGAAGAATGGGGTGGAGCAGGCCAGGGCCCTAAATGGGATGAAGCGCCACCGATGTAAACATTTCAGACATTTGGGTGGGAAGCGCTAGAAATAACGATAATAACAGGACATCACTAACTCTTCCACCAGCACAATATTAAATAAATTCAGTCCAATTGGGAGCCCTTAGGGTATGTTTTTATCGAGAGATACACCTTAGCTTAGACTCGCCAATTAAAAACTTTATAGGCCCCGGAAATGTTTTGATAAATTCAAAATGCAAGAATGCATTTTTTTTTTTTACATACCGTAGTTAAATTTAGTTTCGCATCATTAAACACTTAACTGTAGAGCAACGGGAGAGATGCTAGTTAAGATTTTATGTGTAATTTGACCTAAGAGCCACCGTGTGAGGTCTGCAACTCACATAGCTGCATGGGGCCTCGCATATTTTAGGGGCTTAAAGTTGGGCTGTAATTACATTAAATTATCAACTTTTACTGCTAGGTAGCGAAGGAAAAAACCGAAAAGTAGCACCGGTGCCATAAAAAGTCAAGAGACGTCTCTGCTTGAGTAAGTGCGTTATGCAAACATTTTTTTTAAAAAATTGAAAAGTAATGTATTTTTAAAGTTATTATTTAAAAATATTTTTGGAGTCAACTACATAAAAATAATGAATTTACTACAAAATATTTTTAATATTAAAAAAAAATTTCCTTCCAAAAAAGTAATCCATCCCAAAAAAGAAATGCTAAAATAGTTTTACATTTTGAACGTAAAAGAAAAACCAAAAACATACGTTTATTTAAAAATATTTCCAAGTTTCACCAAAGTCAAAAAGAAAAAAAAAATTCTGTACAAAAGGCTATAGACTACATCTTTATGGGTTTTCAAAATTGTTATTTATTTATAAATCATATGTAACCGACATAATTGTTCAGAAGTCAAGAATTGTTTACAAAAGACTCATATATTTATTAATGTGTGATTTTTTTCGTATAAATTATTAAAGTTTCAATTCTCAATATTCAGTTGATTGAAATGTTAATTAAGAAATTTAGACTACTATAATTTGCTTCAGATCATTACAACTTGCCTCTTCGATATTATACGTGAAAACAATTTTTTTACCAATTCCATATATTTTTTTTAACTACTACCAAAAATTGCTCGATTTTTTTTATTCGTTGTTTAAATATATATTATATTCTTTCTACTGGATTATCATCTTAAAATAATTTTTTTAAATGGTTCAAACAGCTGGGGAAGATTGTTTATTATTATTATATTAACAGAGAAAAGTCATTGGGGATTTAATAAATAAAGACTATTTTTTAAAATCATTTTACTCTGTTCCCGAAACTGTGTTAAAAAATTAGAAACACTCGATTTAATAATTATGATGAAATATCCACTATTTGTATGTAACCGGTAAATTCCTAATTTTTTGTTTTAAAATTATTATTATTATTATTTTTAAAATTTCATTTTATCTATGTCAGCAAACATCTATGGAATCTACTACATTAAAATGTTTGCTAAAAATGATTTTTTAAAGCATGATGCTATTATACAATATAATTTGAAAACAGATTGCACATGTTTATTTCTTAGCAAGAACTATATTTAATTTACAGACATTTATATCAATGAAAAAGTAGTTTAATACAGGGTTATTAAAAAGTCTTTCAACTTTTGCAGCTGCAAAATGTAATTAAATAAAAGATACCAATATCTGCGAATCAGAAAAAGTAAGATTTAGCTTATGATCAGGAGAGACCAATTTTCAAAACAATACCATATTTATAATCGATTTCTGCGAGCCTGTAACAAGATTAACCTGAACGCTATGGATCATCAATATATATCGAACAAAGCGATATTTTATTTGTTCCAATAATTGTAATCGATTAAAGGCACACATTTCAATAACTTTTAAAAATGTTATAAAAATTAAATTTAGAGTAGTTTTTTTTTTTTTTATTATTTTTTCTTACACATTTTCCTCCGGGGGGGTGGGCACTTGACTTGCTCCGGGGGGCAGTGCCCCCCCGGAGGTATGCCTGAAAGAAACACTGGTCGTTGCGGCACCAGTCCTTGCGGCACCAGTCCTTGCGGCACCAGTGGACAAGCAAAACAAATGAAAAAACCAGAAACTTTGAGCGTTGCTGTGGAACGACAGCAAACAAGAACTGAACTTTTCGGGGATGTTTCATCTGAAACCACTTCCATGAATTTGACGAAATCAAATCGACTGACAAGTAGTGGCATATGAGACCCCTATCCTCCTGACAAGTAGTGGCATACGAGAACCTTATCTTACTGACAAGTAGTGGCATACGAGACCCCCGTCCTCTTGACAAGAATGGATTACGAGATTCGGCACTCACACTACTTAGCACTGTTAGCGCGTGATTTTCTGACTCTGAAAACATACCCACTGTACAGCATAGCAACAAATTAATCCGCATCTTAATGGGGGCAAGAAGTGCACCATTTAAAAAAAACTTGAAAAACGGCCCCTAAGAAAATCTTAATGACCCCCTATCAGCAACGAGTTGGCTTTCCGGTTTGCCGGGAACAAATGCATGTATTGCAACGGCATTTTGTTTTTTTTTTCTTTTTAAACCTCTGAATAGACGGTTAAGAACTCGCCCTTCAGCACCAGGGATTACTCGAAACCTGTCCTGGGGGGGGGGGGGGGGGAAGCGCACTTCTTGTTTCTGTTTACCGACGAATCTAAAGGTGCGTCACCGGCTTCCTATCAGGGGTCCTCAACTCTGTGCAGAGAAGCGTGTTTTGTCAATATCACGCGAATTTGTGTGCGTGGGGCGTTTCTATATTGTGTGTTCGTGTGTGTGTGTGTGTGTGTGTGCCGGTGTGGATGAGTGGGTGAGGATGTGTGGGTGTGGGGGGGGGCAAGGTTGACACCTGAAGAAATACACTTTGTTCAACTACTGAATTATCACAATATTTTTTCCAGTAACTTCTTTTTTGTGTAAGTGCTGAGCAGATCGACGAGTCACGAGTTCACCCGATACACACTGAACGAATTATATGTTATGATCTTCATTCTACAATGCAACACATTAGATTTGTTAAAATACAACACATTAGATTTGTTAAAATACAACACATTCGATTTCCCAAAACACGTTACTGAGTTAAATAACTTATAAACCATTGAGGTACCCAGAAGATAAAAGTGTTGGACTGCGATCAAGCCACGTACCATCCTTTTAAGGTTGCTTTAACTACCCCCATCGCGTGATACTTTCATCACGTGATACGTCCTTGGTGATATGGTGAATTACTGTGAAGCATTGTGACTCCATCCCATACACTACAGCCTTGCACGTCCATCGAGTCACTGACACGTGACGTGACAATGGAGAACGTGACACAATTATATACGGGTACACCCATTTATTTGAGAACCCCCCCCCCCCCCCACACACACACACACGAAATGGTATTAGTGAAAATTAGAAAAGTTTAAAGACACGGACAAGAAGTGCACTGTGCACAAGAGACCGAAGTTGCACTTAAGACGTGTGACGGTGTATCACTTGATGTGTTCAGTTTAACAGAACGCTCTCTCCCTATTTCTCTTATTTCTTGGAAACCATGTTTGTTTGTTTTTTTTTTTGGGGGGGGGGGGGTGTCCGCATTCTTCCAATCCCCAGAGCCAGCCGGCCCTCCCCCTCCCACCACTCATACGTTCGCATACATTCACTGTTCCGGATTCCAACTGTCTCCCTTCTGAGTATTTACAACCCTCCGACAAGAACAAAAGCTATAAAAGCAATGAAAGCAGTCCACATAAAACGTCACCCAGAGAGAGACTCTACCAAGAGCCAAGCTAGAGATTATTGATAAAAAAAAAAAGCTGCACCTATAGGTGCCCGGGTACCAGAATTGAGAGGTTGGGATTAAAAAAACGATTTTAAATATTTTTGTTGGGTTTGTAAGACCAAATGAGGTATCAAATGAAAGATAATTGAATGGACTATACGTTTTAAATCTTATTTCTTCATTTTAACTAAAATAAACTACCACAAATGACATCCGAATAGCATTGAGTTTAATGTGTCCCGGGTCCGAAAGGGGGCGCTGCGTGTCCGTGTAAATTTTGACTAATGCTATTCGGTTGTCTATAGTGTTTTCTTTATAAAGAAAAGTCAAGCCTCACCATCATGCTTTATCTTTGATGTCATTCTCTCGTTTTCTTCTCAGTCTTTCCTCTCATTTTCCCTCTCGCCCGCTCTCTCTTTCTCTCTCACCCGCTCTCTCTATCTCTCTCACCCGCTTTCTCTTTCCCTCTCACCCGCTCTCTCTATCTCTCTCACCCGATCTCTCTCTCTCTCTCACCCGCTCTCTCTATCTCTATCACCCGCTCTCTCTTTCTCTCTCACCCGCTCTCTCTTTCCCTCTCATCCGCTCTCTCTATCTCTCTCACCCACTCTCTCTATCTATCTCACCCGCTCTCTCTTTCCCTCTTACCCGCTCTCTCTATCTCTCTCACCCATTCTCTCTCTCTCTCCCGCTTACTCTTTCCTTCTCACCCGCTCTCTCTTTCCCTCTCACCCGCTCTCTCTTTCCCTCTCACCCGCTCTCTCTTTCCCTCTCACCCGCCCTCTCTATCTCTCTCACCCGCTCTCCCTATCTCTCTCACCCGCTTACTCTTTCCTTCTCACCCGCTCTCTCTTTCCCTCTCACCCGCTTCTCTTTCCCTCTCACCCACCCTCTCTTTCCTTCTCACCCGCTTCTCTTTCCTCTCACCCGCTCTTTCGTTCACACAAATACTTTTTCGAATTCGATTTTTTTTTAAATCTTCCTTTTCTAAACCTCTGCATTTTTATCACCAAATATCGTCTTGTTTTTTTTTTGTCCTTGCCCCCATGCCACGTCACAACACACACCAGCCAATCGCTCACCCAACAATGGGACACTGCACGCGAGGTTCTCACATAGGCAGACATTAGCCGTTTGTTCTCACAGCGATCACACGGCCCGCACGACTGCCACCCCCTCGCCCTCTGTCTCGGTTAACGATGTGAAAATAGGACTACGTGGACGAGGACACGAGTCAGCGAGCCCTACTCAAGACCCGTCTGAAGTCTGTCGATGCTGAGACACCCAGGACAGTGGCGCTGGTGAGTTGTTTTTTCTTCTCTGGAGTCGCAGTGAGCAATATTTTTTAATTGTCAAGAGTCGGTGACATCATGTCGGAGTCTTACAAGTTCTTGGTCGACTCCGTAGTCATGGTGACAAAAAATAAATAAAATAAAAGTCTTTCGGCATCGGCTTTCTAGTTCTAGTTTATCTAGTAAACAACCATTAAAAGATCTTAGGGATGGTAGTGAGGGATGGTAGTGAGGGATGGTAGTGAGGGATGGTAGTGAGGGATGGTAGTGAGGGATGGTAGTGAGGGGTGGTAGTAAGGGATGGTAGTGAGGGATGGTAGTGAGGGATGGTAGTGAGGGATTGTAGTGAGGGATGGTAGTGAGGGATGGTAGCCAGGGAATGTAGTGAGGGATGGTAGCCAGGGAATGTAGTGAGGGATGGTAGCCAGGGAATGTAGTGAGGGGTGGTAGCCAGGGAATGTAGTGAGGGATGGTAGTGAGGGATGGTAGCCAGGGAATGTAGTGAGGGATGGTATCCAGGGAATGTAGTGAGGGGTGGTAGCTAGGGAATGTAGTGAGGGATGGTAGCCAGGGAATGTAGTGAGGGATGGTAGCCAAATAATGTAGTGAGGGATGGTAGTGAGGGAATGTAGTGAGGGATGGTAGTGAGAGATGTTAGTGAGGGATGGTAGTGAGAGATGTTAGTGAGGGATGGTAGTGAGTGATGGTAGCCAGGGAATGTAGTGAGGGATGGTAGTGAGGGATGGTAGCCAGGGAATCTAGTGAGGGATGGTAGTGAGGGATGGTAGTGGCGTGATGTAGTGAGGGATGGTAGTGAGGGATGGTAGTGAGGGATGGTAGTGAGGGATGGTAGTGGAGTGATGTATTTAGGGATGTAGTGTGAGTTATAACCGTATGGAGAAATTACTCTCTTATTTAAGTACAGAGCTCATTCTAAAACAGTACACAACAAAAGACGATACTATACGTTAAATCCAATAACAAAGAAAACGATACCCAAAAATAGGGGAGGGAGGTGGAGAGAGATTGTATTTAGGATGATAGTGAGTGATGTAGTGAGGGATGGTAGTGAGGGATGGTAGTCAGGGGCGGTAGTGAGGGATGGTAGTCAAGGGCGGTAGTGAGGGATGGTAGTGAGGGATGGTAGTGAGGGATTGTAGTCAGGGAATGTAGTGAGGGATGGTAGTGAGGGGTGGTAGTGAGGGATGGTAGTGAGGGATGGTAGTCAGGGAATGTAGTGAAGGATGATAGTCAGGGGTGGTAGTCAGGGATGGTAGTCAGGGAATGTAGTGAGGGATGGTGGTGAGGGGTGGTAGTGAGGGATGGTAGTCCGGGAATGTAGTGAGGGACGGTAGTGAGGGTTGGTAATGAGGGATGGTAGTCAGGGGCGGTAGTCAGGGATGGTAGTCAGGGAATGTAGTGAGGGATGGTAGTGAGGGACAGTAGTGAGGAATGTTAGTCAGAGATGGTAGTCAGGGAATGTAGTGAGGGATGGTAGTGAGGGACGGTAGTGAGGAATGTTAGTCAGAGATGGTAGTCAGGGAATGTAGTGAGGGATGGTAGTGAGGGACGGTAGTGAGGAATGTTAGTCAGAGATGGTAGTCAGGGAATGTAGTGAGGGACGGTAGTGAGGAATGTTAGTCAGAGATGGTAGTCAGGGAATGTAGTGAGGGACGGTAGTGAGGAATGTTAGTCAGAGATGGTAGTCAGGGAATGTAGTGAGGGACGGTAGTGAGGAATGTTAGTCAGAGATGGTAGTCAGGGAATGTAGTGAGGGATCAAAGAGCTAAGCCTGAATGTTAAATGGTATTTCATAATATCAGATTTACAAGGGAACCAAATGTCAGGAATCTTCACGAATCACCTGAATCATTCAACGGGTTGTAGTTGGTGGGTCAGTGGGTGGGTTGGTGAGTGGGTCGGTGAGTGGGTGAGACAGTGCGTGGGTTTGTGGGGGTTTAGGTCGGTGAGTGGGTCGATAGTTCGGTTTGTTGGGTGGGTGGTTGGATAGTAGAGTGTTCCCGTTGTCCAGGCATTGTTCCAGTTTTTTTTTTTTGCTCCACCTGTTCCACGGCCTGATAAGAATACGATAATTAAAACTATCTACATGGTATGCATTGTGGGACCATTGGATTGGCTGCCACAACAGGGTTTGGGGGGGGGGGGGAATGGCACAGTGTGTTTATATGGCTTCACCAGTATGGAGGACTGGTTGGGTATACAACAATGTGGCACCCTTAACCACTGGGGCTGACTGGTTGGGTATACAAAAATTATGGCACTCTTCACTATTGTGGAGGTTTGGGTAAGTAGGGCAACAATCGCACACGCCAAATAGGTGGACCTAGTCCCAAAAAACATGAAACACGTGGAACACATTGTAGTTTAGGTCATATCTGTTTTATGGACCTTCCCTTGGCGTCGGTCCATCTTGGCGTCAATAAATGGCTTTAATGGTCGCTTGAGTGTTCTGAGGGCAAGGCCCTTATCATGATAAGAATATAGATGGCATAGCGTCTTTAGCGTCTCCTCAAACAGCTATCGACCCGATGTAAGGATTATAATGATGTGACGTAATGTTCAGTGTGTGGCCAGATTGGGCAGTATTAATTTACAAACCAAAATAATAAAAGCCAGACCAACGGGAAAAGAAAAGATCGATAATTTTTTGTTTCTGTGGCTTGAGCCCTTTTACTATGGTAGGGTTAAATGAAAGATTTTAAAACGGATATATATTAAAAAATAATTTTAAAAAAATATTAAAAAAATAAAAATAATAACAGCATAATAAACATAATAATAAAAATAATAATAAAATATAGAATGTATAACTGATTGAGAAATGTCCCCCATTTAAACACAGAATAAAGCACTAAAAGGTATGTTTGATAACATGGGGCTTTCGTTCTTATGGGGGCCCTATTAAAATTATTTTGATTAGTTGATGTGTATAAATAGATGTTTGTACCTCCAGAAGCCATCCCCTGCACAGGGTAGATAGCCCCCCCCCACCCCCATCCAACCCACCCTATTTAAAAAAAAGTATTTAATAAATACGTCACTGTCATTGTGTTGTCAACAGTGACAAGTTCTGTCAGTAAAATAATCCAGCAGCGCCACTGAAAACCGTCAAGAATGTTTAAAAGTTCATGTAAATGAGTTGGGTCAAAAACAAAAACAAGGAAGACAACCTACTCTCTTCCGTCTCAGAAACGTCAACCCGGTGATTGGTTGGTTCCTGTCTCAGCTGATCACGTGTGTGCGCAAACAGTTTTGGCCTAAACATCAGATTCTAAATAAGGGACCCTTCACGTAGCAGGAGTCACCCATGAAATGAGAACCATTGTTATTTAGTACAGCGGGAATGTACTAGTTATTAGGCCATGATGGCTCCTGCCAGGCCGTGATGGCTCCTGCCAGGCCGTGGTGGCTCCTGCCAGGCCGTGATGGCCCCTGCCAGGCTGTGATGACCCCTGCCAGGCCGTGATGGCTCCTGCCAGGCCGTATGCTGGCAACTCAAGCTACTATATTTAAATGGGTTCTATTTACTTATGCTTCACATGACAATTGTATATCTGGACACATATGGATGTCTGGACACATTTGGATGTCTGGACACATTTAGATGTCTGGACACATTTGAATGTCTGTTACGTAAGAGTTGTTACATTTGGATGTCTGTTACATAAGATGTCTGTTACATTTGGATGCATGTTACATAAGATGTCTGTTACATAAGATGTATGTTACATAAGATGTCTGTTACATATATATGTCTGTTACATTTGGATGTCTGTTACATTTTGCTGTCTGTTATACAAGATGTCTTTTACATAAGATGTCTGTTACATAAAATGTATGTTACATTTAGATGTCTGTTACATTTAGATGTCTGTTACACTTGGATGTCTGTTACAAATCATATTGAGCATTTTGTCCAATAAATCTTTATTTGATTGTTTGTAAATATACTAATTCGTTTTTAATTATGAATTACAGCTTACAACGAATGTTATGTCTATTATGTATGTTATGTCTATTATGTATGTTATGTCTATTATGTATGTTATGTCTATTATGTCTATAATGTATGTTATGTCTATTATGTTTGTTATGTCTATTATGTATGTTATGTATATTATGTATGTTATGTCTATTATGTCTATAATGTATGTTATGTCTATTATGTATGTTATGTCTATTATGTATGTTATGTCTATTATGTATGTTATGTCTATTATGTATGTTGTGTCTATTATGTATGTTATGTATCAGACGTTTCAAACTTCCGTCTAGATGAATTGCATCTACAAGCAACATATCATTCGGCCAAAGACAAACTACCCACACAGCCTTAACTAGCCACAGAACATAAACTTCCTACGGAACATCAGCTACCCACAGAACATCAGCTACCCACACAACGACCCACACTAAACAACGACCCACACAAAACCAACTACCCACACAACATCAGCTATTCACACAACATCAACTACCCACACCACATCAACTACCCACACAACACCAACTACCCACACAACACCAACTACCCACACAAAACCAACTACCCACACAACATCAGCTATTCACACCACATCAACTACCCACACCACATCAACTACCCACACAACACCAACTACCCACACAACACCAACTACCCACACAACACCAACTACCCACACCACATCAACTACCCACACAACACCAACTACCCACACAACACCAACTACCCACACAACACCAACTATCCACACAACATCAACTAACCACACAATACAACAGCGAACAGAAACCACTAACCACACAACATGTGGTATTGGCAACATATACAATACAATGGAAACATTTCACGTACAGCCAACGTGTTGTTTACGCCTCACCGAGGCACCCAGTGGAGTTGGGCGCCCGTTGTTTACACCCATGTACGCCCCACTTTGTCATAATACCACACCCAGACCAGACCATCCACTAACACACACCCAGTCTTAAACAAATTAATTCACTAATGGAAGTGATGTCAAAATGAAGTCTTATTCTTATGGCGAACCTTGGATGTGATGGTGAATCTTGTATCTGATGGTGAATCTTGTATCTGATGGTGAACCTTGTATCTGATGGTGAACCTTGTATCTGATGGTGAACCTTGTATCTGATGGTGAACCTTGTATCTGATGGTGAGCCTTGTATCTGATGGTGAGCCTTGTATCTGATGGCTTGTATCTGATGGTGAGCCATGTATCTGATGGTGAACCATTTATCTGATGGTGAACCATTTATCTGATGGTGAAACTTTTATCTGATGGTGAATTTTGTATCTGATGGTGAGCATTGTATTTGACAACACACACGGGCAGTGCTATAATACCACTGGATAGAGATACAAGACCACCGGTCACTGGTGCAAGACCAATGGGGTAGTTATACAAGACCAATGGGTAGTGATACAAGACCAATGGGTAGTGATACAAGACCAATGGGTAGTGATACAAGACCAATTGGTAGTGATACAAGACCAATGGATAGTGATACAAGACCAATGGGCAGTGATAAAAGACCAATGGGCATTGAAAAACACCACTGGGCAGTGATACATTACCACTGGGCAGTGATACAACACCATTGAGAAGTGATACAAGACCACTTGACTGTGATACAAGCCCACTTTAATACAACAATGTCATTACAGGAGGGGGTGAGGTAATGGCCTAAAAATAGAATGTCTTCCCGTGATTGCTTCCCTTCTTTTATTGCCAAACGCCATGAGACCTGAGCACGCTAAGAGATCTGAGCACGCTAAGAGATCTGAGCACGCTAAGAGATCTGAGCACGCTAAGAGATCTGAGCACGCTAAGAGATCTGAGCACGCCATGAGACCTGAGCACGCTAAGAGATCTGAGCACGCTAAGAGATCTGAGCACGCTAAGAGATCTGAGCACGCTAAGAGACCTGAGCACGCTAAGAGATCTGAGCACGCTAAGAGACATGAGCACGCTAAGAGACCTGAGCACGCTAAGAGATCTGAGCACGCTAAGAAATCTGAGCACGCTAAGAGACATGAGCACGCTAAGAGATCTGAGCACGCTAAAAGACATGAGCACGCTAAGAGATCTGAGCACGCTAAGAGATCTGAGCACGCTAAGAGATCTGAGCACGCTAAGAGATCTGAGCACGCTAAGAGACCTGAGCACGCTAAGAGACCTGAGCACGCTAAGAGACATGAGCACGCTAAGAGACATGAGCACGCTAAGAGAGATGAGCACGCTAACAGACCTGAACACGCTAAGAGACCTGAGCACGCTAACAGACCTGAACACGCTAACAGACCTGAACACGCTAACAGACCTGAACACGCTAACAGACCTGAACACGCTAAGAGACCTGAGCACGCTAACAGACCTGAGCACGCTCATATCTGGAGTCCGACCTTCTCCGCGCTCATCTTTGAACCGGTCACTCACGGTGCTTATCTGTCGTATCTATTGTCTTAAAGGTGGTACCTCCTGGCCCTGCCTGTTATGTCAGATGGACCGCAGACACAGCACGTGCAGGATAATAAACATGCGAGATACATGGGTCGTGGTTGGACGGGGAGAGAGAGAGAGAGAGAGATACAACTACAACATCGACCTGGCGAACCACAAAGGTTCTGAGAAACCAGCCGCGCGATTTCAGCGTTAAGTTTAAGTTGTGTCCCTTCCAATTAAGGGTTATCTCCTTTCTCGGGGTTATATAAAATGATTATGGTCGGTTTCCAATAATTTATCGTGTAGAGAACCTTGATGACAACGTGACGCTACAAAAAATTTTTTGTAGCGGTGTGAATGGCAACTGTGAGAACCGTTGGGGCTAAAGATATCATATCAGTACCTTGGATAAACTCGATCGGTATATTCGTCTTTTTTCTTGCTTGATTTCACTTGTCTTATGATCGTAATATATTGCGGTACAAATGTCTTCACCACGCATGTCAAGACATTTAATAACAATATCGCTGTTAATTATTATAATACTTTTTTAAAAAAAAGAATTATTATTGTTATTTGAATAAAACTCGATTAAGGTGATGTCCCAGGTTTTTGAGCAGAGAGAGGGGACAATATGGTATCAATACCTGTTGTGCGCACTTTGCACGCACAGATGACCGAAGGCTTCGACTTGAGTGGTAGCATTGACTTGGGCTGTATTTTGTTTTAAAGTGATGGAGAATTGATCAATTCGTCAGCCTCGCTCTATCGTCCTTGCCTGGTTTATCCAATGGCCATACTTAGCCAAGACGACGGTAAACAGACCAGGAGGCAGTAGATGACCGGCAATATTTAGATTGAAGACATTCTCAGGCTTAAAAAAAAAATTTAAAAATAAATTTAAAAAAAAAAAGAGTATTTAGACACATACCTGGCAGTATGGGAGGGACAACCGCTCTCTCTTGACAGGAAAAAATGGCCACTTTTATATCTGACTTTAAAACGCACACTAGAGATAACACATGGGGACTTAACTCTGACCTGAACGTTTCATAGCTTTAAAAATATATCAGCAGATGCTTTCGATTTCCTTTTCTGCACAAACTTCGTCATTTCGAAATTGTTAATTTGCGTATCATTACACTGGCAATGCGATGGTGTTTGTCGAGAGTGGTGAGATGTCGGTAATTATGAAGTATGTTGTGAGATGTTGTTTTTGTCTTTTTCGATCGATGTGTGTATCAGAGAGGGCCGACCCGAACAATTGCGGGGCCCAATGCGAAACGGATTGCGCGGGGCCCATTCTGAGTAAAGGATAAGGATAATAAGTGAAAATTAAGATTTTGTATTACAAAATAAATTCGGGGCGGGGCCTATGAAAGTGCGGGGCCCATAGCGGCCGCATAGGTTGCAGTGGCCTAAGGCCGGCCCTGGTATCAGAGATTGTGTTATGTGGGAGAAAGGCCTGGGTCCGGAGATCCCCGGTTGTCCACGGAAAGTACGTGGGATATGAAGAGATTTGATGAGATCGAGCCGGGTGTTTGTGTACCGTCGGAGAGTTCAACTAGATACAACTTACACGTCATTAGTCAAAGACGGACGCATCACGATGCAGCCCCGCGCGGGGACGTACGACGCTGCTACTGAACGCCCCATCCAGACATGTGTCTGCTCTTTATTTTTAAAAAAAAGGGGGGGATACGGCCCAGACTGCTCTCAAAGGTTCTTATGTTGCCAACTTGACGCCCCGTGAGAGTAAATACCGCCAAAGTTGGCGCCTCTCTTAGTTATTTATCAATGCATTGGTAGAATGTAAGTACGGTCATAGCATTTCAAAGTCTCAGCACTGGCTCGTTGTCTAGACATGTCCTCGTGAAATGAAAGGACACCAGTCCAGGACACAAGCCTGGCTTATTGCACGTTGTTACACCAGACGAAAGGTTGGACATTTTGACCTCTGAGAGCTCCAAGGCGACCAACAAAACATATTGATTATAGACCGGGGGCAGTTTGATTGGGAAATCTCAGCTGAGCATGTAAGGATTTTCTCATATTTATTTCTTTAGAATTTGGCATTCGAAATCATGGGAATTTTTTTTTTCTTTTCGGGTGGTCATGACTCACAATGCTCACTTAATTCAGTCAAATTTGTATTTTAAAAACTTAACATTTGAAACGTTTTATAAGTGGATTCCGTTATCTGTTGTTGTTTTTAATTCCGGTAAAAATTTACTCAACAATGATAAATTATTGTGTAAGACTTCAACGTCCCATTACCATGCGTAAGTTTTTTGTGGAGTTTGTATAGCTAGCTATTCAACAGTTAACAATAACAGGAAACGGGAGATGAGCCATACTGTTAAATATATATACCATCCATGACTATCTATACAACAACCATCCATGACTATCCATACAACAACCATGACTATCTATACAACAACCATGACTATCTATACAATAACCATGACTATCTATACAACAACCATGACAATCTATACAACAACCATCCATCCTATCTATACAACAACCACCTATGACTATCTATACAACAACCATCTATGACTATCTATACAACAACCATCTATGACTATCTATACAACAACCATCTATGACTATCTATACAACAACCATCCATGACTATCTATACAACAACCATCCATGACTATCTATACAACAACCATACATGACTATCTAGTCTCAATGTCCTGGTTAAAAAAACACCTAAGTGCAACCCCCCCCCCCCCGTGAACGCCTTTCACGTCCTCCTATTTAGTTACGCCCCTGGTGCCACCGTCGGGTGTTATTAACCAAATGGCAAGATTGTACCATAAGGAGGGGGGTCACTCCACTTCATTGCCCGCGTGCTTCCCAGGCCTCTTCCCTCCCCCCACATGTTCTCATTAACCGCCAGGGCAACCATAAACTGATTGGGAAGCCATAAATCCTATCTCACGGATTGGGTGACCTCGCCTGGTTACACCAGAAACAATCCACGCCGCCTCCATTTAGGGCAGAGGTTCTCAAAGCTCTGATCTGAAACACATTTCCAAAGAGTGTGACGTGGCATTGTTTCATGGGCTCCAACTGTGTAAATAAAATTTTGAAACCGGAGTCTCTCCTCTGGAGTGTGAAAATACTTCTTGCGTGAGTTGATTGCTTTCCAAAATTTCAAAAGTAACAAGAGCCGGACATTAATCCCAAAAATATTAATTTGTATTGTCAATATCTAGTGCTCCTATGTCATTTATTAACTCTACCATTTCATTTATTAGTGCTACCATTTCATTTATTAGTGTTACCATTTCATTTATTAGTGCTACCATGTTATTTATTAGTTCTACCATGTCATTTATTAGTGCTACCATGTAATGAATTAGTGCTACCAAGTCATGTATTAGTGCTACCATTTCATGTATTGGTGTTTCTAGTCAATGACTTCATAAAGCCGTTAATTAATGGGAAAAAATTGAATTTTCCACGCGCGGGAACTGTTCTATCGGTTAAGTGAACTATTCTGTCGGTTAAGTGAACTATTCTGTCGGTTAAGTGAACTATTCTGTCGGTAAAGTGAACTATTCTGTCGGTTAAGTGAACTGTTCTGTCGGTAAAGTGAACTATTCTGTCGGTTAAGTGAACTATTCTGTCGGTTAAGTGAACTATTCTGTCGGTAAAGTGAACTATTCTGTCGGTTAAGTGAACTATTCTGTCGGTTAAGTGAACTATTCTGTCGGTTAAGTGAACTATTCTGTCGGTTAAGTGAACTATTCTGTCGGTAAAGTGAACTATTCTGTCGGTTAAGTGAACTATTCTGTCGGTTAAGTGAACTATTCTGTCGGTAAAGTGAACTATTCTGTCGGTAAAGTGAACTATTCTGTCGGTAAAGTGAACTATTATGTCGGTATACGTGGACTAATCTGTCAATATAGGTGAATACATTTTTCTATCTACATTACTGTCAAACAAGTTCGAGCACTTGTCTTTTGCGACTTTGAGCTGATGGTGCTAAGTGCTAAGGAACATCTTTGAGATGATGGTGCTAAGGACAATCTCTGAGATGACGGTGCTAAGGACAATGGAAATCTTTGAGCTGATGGTGCTAAAGGCAATCTTTGAGATGATGGTGCTAAGGACAGAGGAAATCTTTAAGCTGATGGTGCTAAGGAAAATGGAAATCTTTGAGATAGTTGTGTTAAGGATAATGGACATTTTTGAGTTGACGGTCTTAAGTGCAATGGGAATATTTGAGATGATGGTGCTAAGGATAATGAAAATCTTTGAGCTGATGGTGCTAAGGACAATGGAAATCTTGATATAGCATTGGTATAGATCCTTACTCTTCTGATATAGCAATGTTATATAGCATTACTGTCCTGAAATAGCAGTGATATAACTGCTCTATTTAAAGTGGTATAGTCACTATAGTCTACTATCATAGAGTCAACGTTCAACCATAAAGTCCACAAGAAACGAAAGAAATAGGTATTCATAGAATAAGCTCATTGGGGGGTGGGGGGAGAATATCAACAACGCAGTAAAGGAATCTCAACAGAGATCATTGTTATTCACCCAAGAAAAGCCAAAGATACGGTTGTTTTCCCCCAAATGACAACATATTTTACATAACTTTGATATTGAAATAACTTTTGCTAAAACAAAAACAGATCGACTGTTGATTTCAAGGTACAAACAAAGGGAGGAAGGTGCAAAAAAAAAAGGTGGGGGCGCTGAGGGTGGGTTTGTATTAGACTTCTGAAGACCTTTGAACCAAAGAAAACTGTCGCTAATTTCATCGAATTGTTCCAATATCTGACATTGTTAATTATATTTTTTTTAAAATTATATTGACAGTAGCAAAGTTTCTGGACCAGTGAGCCGCCATTGGCACACAGTGTGCCGCGATTGAGTTGGAAAACGCTCACACCGATGTATTGAAGTGGAAATTGTGGTGCGAGATGTTCATGCTTGTTCTAAAACTCTCCTCAAGTGTGCCGCTCAATCAAATGTTGTAATTAGATCGATGTGTTGTCACGCGAGAGGCTCGCGGGTTTTTTGTGTCTATCCGACCGCCCGCCGAAAGTTACTACGTTTGTTGCCTGCTCTGGTAGTTGAACTATGACCTCGCCTGGGGCACTGAACCTGAGATGGCAACAGTTGATCCGTCTTGTCCCACTTGCCAGCTTTCTGCCCGTGTTGTCTGGAAGATTAATTATTTGTTTGTGCAGGTAGTGGATGCAGGGTGGTGGGGGTAACTGGGGGAAAGCGGGGGAGGAGGGTCACTGGGTAATAGTGAAAGTCCAATCAACTTTTCCAGGGGGGAGTTAGCCGGTTGGGGGGGGGGGAGTGTTGGAGTTAGCCGGGGGGGGGGCGTGAGTCACGGGGGAGTTAGCCAGGGTATTGACTTAGGTAATTGTGTTTATCAAGAAGGTTAGTGACTTGAAGGTGGAATTTTGTTCCCCCCCCCCCCCAAAAAAAAAAAAAAGATGTTTATGTTTGAGATAAGATCAGTGGTACATATATATACTAAGCCACCATATACTATGAGCAGAAAATCATACAGCTCGTTTATATAAAGACATGGTCGGATCCACTACGATAAGGACACATGATGCCATCTCCCCTATATATGTTTTCAAGATACTACGCCACTTTTGAACGAGGGAGGTACAGAACTAAAAATAAGACACACCATTGCGTATGATTGATGACTAATCAGAGTCTCAGCTCAGCTAGTATATTCAACATCTTTTGGTGTGTATAGCTGGTTTAGTTATGATGTTTCCTGTAGCGTAGACGCTTGTGGTGCAGTGGCTCTCTACCTGTGGGTCGTGACCCCCTTACAAGGGGGTCGCCTAAGACCATCGGAAAACACATTTATGAAGGAAGCGACGAAACTTATTTTATGGATGGGGGTCACCACAACATGAGGAACTGTGTTAAAGGGTCGCGGCATTATGAGAGGTTGAGAACCACTGTTGTAGTGCGCGTGGTTGGTTTAGTAAAGTAATTTCCCATAGAAGCTTGTAGCTGTTGAAGGTTGCATGACATTCCAGTCATTTTTTTTCATAAATTGATTTTTTATTAATTAGTAGGGGGGGGGGGAAGAGATGACAGCTTGTGGGGGGGGGGGGGAGAAGTTGACGAATTCCATGATTAATGGTTGACTATTTAAAAACACGCTGTGTCCAGAGCAGGGAAACACATTGGTGTCACACATACTGTTTCTAACGTGTACACTGAAGAACACAGTGACGTGTTCATTAAAACAACATGTCTGGCGTGTGAGCTAAGGCAGCATTAACCAAACGGTGGTCCGTGGACCGGAGACCGAGACCGATACCGATCCGTGAGCTTCACGTGAATATTTATTTGTCAAATAAAAAAAAAAAAGAAAAGAAATCTGGCACCGGTTCGTGCTGTCATATCAGATGTGTCCACCGGTCCGTGCTGTCATATCAAACGTGTCCACCGGTCCGCTAAACTTTAAAAGCTTGTGAAACGCTGTAACTAAACCACCAGTGACCAGGGAAGAAAGAAATCGCTGTGATGTCGCGTCACGTACACATCTGATTATTGTCTGCCTATTCAGTCTTTTGTTGAGGCCATCCCCAAGAAGTTGATAGTTTAACTAGCAATGATTGAGTTTATCGCTAAACGTCAATCAGACGGTGTTAGCCAGGGAAACGAGAGAGTGACTGATTGGTACAACAGGTCAATGAGAGCATGCCTGTTAGGGACTTCAGTTCAGCGAACACTTTGATTAGGGACTTCAGTTCAGTGAACTCTTTGATTAGGGGCTTCAGTTCAGTGAACTCTTTGATTAGGGACTTCAGTTCAGTGAACTCTTTGATTAGGGACTTCAGTTCAGTGAACTCTTTGATTAGGGACTTCAGTTCAGTGAACTCTTTGATTAGGGACTTCAGTTCAGTGAACTCTTTGATTAGGGACTTCAGTTCAGTGAACTGTTTGATTAGGGACTTCAGTTCAGTGAACTCTTTGATTAGGGACTTCAGTTCAGTGAACTCTTTGATTAGGGACTTCAGTTCAGTGAACTCTTTGATTAGGGACTTCAGTTCAGTGAACTCTTTGATTAGGGACTTCAGTTCAGCGAACTCTTTGATTAGGGACTTCAGTTCAGCGAACTCTTTGATTAGGGACTTCAG
Source organism: Omphiscola glabra (assembly GCA_964017045.1). Lineage (NCBI taxonomy): Eukaryota > Metazoa > Mollusca > Gastropoda > Lymnaeidae > Omphiscola > Omphiscola glabra. The sequence continues at coordinate 14,995,856 of OZ024803.1, read as the reverse complement.
TTCAGCGAACTCTTTGATTAGGGACTTCAGTTCAGTGAACTCTTTGATTAGGGACTTCAGTTCAGTGAACTGTTTGATTAGGGACTTCAGTTCAGTGAACTCTTTGATTAGGGACTTCAGTTCAGCGAACTCTTTGATTAGGGACTTCAGTTCAGCGAACTCTTTGATTAGGGACTTCAGTTCAGCGAACTCTTTGATTAGGGACTTCAGTTCAGTGAACTCTTTGATTAGGGACTTCAGTTCAGTGAACTGTTTGATTAGGGACTTCAGTTCAGTGAACTCTTTGATTAGGGACTTCAGTTCAGCGAACTCTTTAATTAGGGACTTCAGTTCAGCGAACTCTTTGATTAGGGACTTCAGTTCAGCGAACTCTTTGATTAGGGACTTCAGTTCAGTGAACTGTTTGATTAGGGACTTCAGTTCAGTGAACTCTTTGATTAGGGACTTCAGTTCAGTGAACTGTTTGATTAGGGACTTCAGTTCAGTGAACTCTTTGATTAGGGACTTCAGTTCATGGAACACTTTGATTAGGTACTTCAGTTCAGTGAACTCTTTGATTAGGGACTTCAGTTCAGTGAACTCTTTGATTAGGGATTCTCATCCGCGACAGTAAAGATGAGAATTATTTTTTTTAAACGTTTGATATATGTAATCAGTTTGCCCATATCACTTTGTTGTTGTTGTTGTTTTTTTTTTTTTTTTTACCGCATCAAACATGAACACATCTACGTAGCAAGGACACCACGCAGGCGACCTATTAAACCCTCACACATTCTGTTCACACAACACAACATATATTACGACACATATTAAGCCATTTGTTGGAGAGGGCGGTGACAGCCCATGGGATGTCTGGGTTGGATCACAATCGAATTAAGCTTTCCTGTCTAGTATTGATTCACAGTGTGTCAAATCTATTATGACATCACCTGATTAACTTGGTTGGGGGAGGGGGGGGATATTCCCCAACCTACTGATCTGTGCCGTTCTCTTTTCTGTGTTATGCCGGGGTGGTTAAATCCTGTAGCTCAAATAGAATGCAGTCTCCAGCAGCAGAATCCTTTTCAAATAAATCCGAAACATTTGATATAATTAAAGGAATTAAGAATTCATATTTACCCCCTTACAAAATCTCCCCCCCCCCCCCCCCCGGGGACAGGCCAACAAATTTGTCTTATTCAAGCAACCAATATGAAAAAGAAACATGAACCTATTTGAAGTGGTCCCCTAAAGTCTGTGCCTCCATACAAAAAGACATGACGTTGCTTCACAGTGTTGACTACATACAAGCCCAAGGCTAAACAGCAGTAATGTCCAAAAGTTCAGCTACATTTACAGCGTGCTTTTTTTTTTTTTTAATGTGACTATTTTGCCACACTCCAGACTTGTTAACTGAAAACAAGATGTAGGCCTAAATAAACTCAGAAACATTAAGTATTAGGGCTCCTCTACCCGGAGAAAACATGTTGAGAACCTCTAATGCAGATTTTTTTTATAAATGTTCATGTAACAGATAGATTCCATTAGGAAACTCAAAATTATAAATAATCAATAATAAAAAAAAAATGTCTGGCAATAGCTATGGGCGAAATGACGTTTAAAATAGACTCGTCTGCTCTTCTTGTCTGCCCTATGAGACAACTCTTCTTGTCTGCCCTATGAGACAACTCTTCTTGGCTGCCCTATGAGACAACTCTTCTTGGCTGCCCTACGAGACAACTCTTCTTGTCTGCCCAGGGAGACAACTCTTCTTATCTGCCCTACTAGACAACTCTTCTTGTCTGCCCTTCGAGACAACTCTTCTTGTCTGCCCAGGGAGACAACTCTTCTTGTCTGCCCTTCGAGACAACTCTTCTTGTCTGCCCTTCGAGACAACTCTTCTTGTCTGCCCAGGGAGACAACTCTTCTTGTATGCCCAGCGAGACAACTCTTCATGGAGTGGAGATAATCTAACAGTAGAAACAACGAAACTACGAGATCAGAAGATATCAACCAATTTAATCTGGAATTTAACACCAACTGTAAAGGCACTCAGATTTAACACCGGCTGTAAAGGCACTCAGATTTAACACCGGCTGTCAGCGCATCGAAAATTTAAGATTTATATAATGCGTTTAAAAATTGTAACATATTATTTTCAATACAAAATAAGAACTCTTAAATAAAATATTCTAGCGATGCCCAGGCAGAACACACACAGAACATTAATATCTCGACCAAGGGGTTGAGATAATCCTGCCGATGCTATCAAAGGAATTAATACAACATAAATCTGTCACCAACAGGCAGGCGAGGGAAGGTAGGGTGAAAGGTAGAGGTAAAGTAGAGAGAAAGTAGAGGGAAAGGTAGAGGGAAAGTAGAGAGAAAGTAGAGGGAAAGGTAGAGGAAAGGTAGAGGGAAAGTAGAGAGAAAGTAGAGGAAAAGGTAGAGGGAAAGTAGAGAGAAAGTAGAGAAAAAGTATAGGGAAAGGTATAAGGAAAGGTAGAGGGAAAGTAGAGAGAAGGTATAAGGAAAGGTAGAAGTAAAGGTAGAGGGAAAGTAGAGGGAAAGGTAGAGGGAAAGGTAGAAGTAAAGGTAGAGGGAAAGTAGAGAGAAAGTAGAGAGGAGGTATAGGGAAAGGTAGAAGTAAAGGTAGAGGGAAAGTATAGGGAAAGGTAGAGGGAAAGGTAGAAGTAAAGGTAGAGGGAAAGTAGAGCACTCACGATCTCAACACTTTCTCGTCTGCAAAGAGAGGATTGGGAGGGAATCTATTTTAAGGATGTGCAATCTGAAACACGTACGGGTTTTTTTTTTCATGACCGGCAATGAGAGACACATACAGGGTCAATGAGAGACACACACGGGGTCAGTGAGAGACACACACGGGGTCAACGAGAGACACATACGGGGTCAATGAGAGACACATACGGGGTCAATGAGAGACACACACGTTGTCAGTGAGAGCCACACACGGGGTCAATGAGAGACACATACGGGGTCAATGAGAGACACATACGGGGTCAATGAGAGACACATACGGGGTCAATGAGAGACACATACGGGGTCAATGAGAGACACGTACGGGGTCAATGAGAGACACGTACGGGGTTTGTAGGTCGTTTAACTTGAGGAGATATGTGCTACGTGGTCAGTACACTGTCAAAGGAGATTTCAACATCTTAAGATCTCGAAGGGAGATGTGGCGCTTGATTGGTGGGTGTGCGAAAGGGCGCGCGGGCGGGAGGGGGGGTTTGTGCGAATACAGTCGGCATAAATTATAGAAATTGCTTAGAGTAGCAAAGATATGTGAGTGTGTGGTCAATGAAACAAAAAAAGTAAGACAATAGGTTGGATGGAGAGGTAGAGCTTGCCGAGTGAAACACATCCATACCTTGATTGTGTCTACCCTAATTATATTCATATATAGATTATCTACACACTTATATTATCTACCCTGGTTACATAAACACTTATATTATCTACCCTGATTATATACACACTTATATTATCTACCCTGATTATATACACACTTATATTATCTACCCTGATTACACACACATAGATTTTCTACCCTGGTTATACACACACATTGCTCAGCTCGTCGACCATGATTTTATGGATATATCAACAGTATGCAGCGAAATAATCCGCGAGATGGATCATATGACAATGAGATGGGTGGCGTGACAATGAGATGGTTGACATGACAATGAGATGTATTAGTTCAAAAGCTGAAGGTGGTCGAAATTGCCGCCCTTCTACATCAAGAAACACATGACGCCCGGGGAGCACCACCCCCTCCACCTTCCTTGCTACGCCATTGGGTAACCCAGCTGACAGCGAGCATGTAGGCACGCAAGCACGAGGTCAACATTGTCACGATAAGTCTCATAGTTTCCAATCATTCACGAGCAAACAAAATCCATTGCAAATCATGAGAGATGAAAATAAACAGCATGCAGAAACCTGGACACAAACAAAAGTGGGGTACAGGATTCTCGGGGTATAACTCACCAACCAACAGATCACCAACCAAATGCTCACCCACTTACAACTCACAAACCAACAGATCACCAACCAAATACTCACCCACTTACAACTCACAAACCAACAGCTCACCAACTTTAAACTTAAACTAAACAACCTTTAAAAAACAAAGTTTTTAAAAAAAAATCCTTTATAAAATTTAATATTGAGAATTGGTGGGAGTGGGGGGGGGAGCTGAAAATTTGACAAAACATGCATTGAAGCAACGTACTTCATAAGAATCCCAATTAGTGCGCCCTCCCCCCCCCCCCCCCCCGCAAGGCTCGCTAACGCACATTTTTTTCACGCCCCTGAACTAAATTAATATTCCTACGACAACATGTTGAGAACCTCTATTGCAGATTTTTTTAATGTTCATATAATAGATGCATTCCATTCGGAAACTCATAATTATAAATAATCAATAAAATAAAAAATGTCTGGCAATAGCTATGGGGAATTCCCGTTTAACATAGACTTTTGCACCGCAGATTAGTTACACTAGACTAACTATTTCATAAAAACAAAAGGAAATATGCACCAAATGCTTTGAAAACGCGGAAAACTAATTTTTTTAGGTGGGGCTGAACATTTGAGAGAATGTGTTGTCAACGGCAACGAGTCTAAGTGCCAAGTTTCAGCTCGATAGGTTGACATGAAGTGGGTCAAGTAGCCGTCAGAAGTTTGTCACACGCCTCAGAAAGAAACACACCAACATGAGCGAAGTTAACATAAAGGATTTGATTAAAAAAGAAAACTAAATTACTCACTTTTTGAGCCTGACGTCCCCATCCTTGGGGTCAATAAATATCCAAAGTGTGTGAATAAATTCCTTCAGATTAAACCGATAACTGCAAAGATCAGCACATCACTCCATATGTTTGGATCAACATAGCTGTCTGGATGTCTCAATTAATCCACGAATCCTTTTTTAACTGGATACAGGAAGAACTCAACAATATGTTATATTCGACTACCGGGGTGTCTCTGTTCCGTATGAAACGTGATCCTTGTGGGGGGAGGGGGGGGGAAATAAAACCGCGACGGACGCTTGACACGTACATTAAATTCACCGCAGCACTCCCCGGGCTTAGAACGTTCACTTCTATCAATCAACCTCTACCCATGGTCACTAATTTATCTGTGTAGACTGTAGAAACACAAACACATTCACGGCCCAACAAAAACCCTGGCACACGACGTAGACACAAACCCGCGCGTAGTTGGTGAATCTAAACGATCTCCATCAGTCTCCCCCAACGACAAGTGAAGGGAAATGCGTTAAAGAACATAATACTTGTGAAGGTGTTGGAGAGTAGCTAGGAAGAGGGGAAGGAAAAAAATCCTGTTCACGTGACTAATACAGCAGAGCAGGGGGTGGGGGGTGCGCCCTAATTTGTGTTGTTTCGTTCCAGGGCGCACGTGTTTGTCTCTTCGACTCCCCGTTATCTGAGGCTCTCCGCTTAATCGCCGCATCGTAAACGGTTGTTGGACTTTTGTTTCCACATCGTCTTCTCGGCCAGGTGAGGAATACGCAGAAACCGCAACAAGTCTTACCTGAACGACGGGGTCGCATGGGGGGAGTTGCGAGTGGGGGAGGCGCATGGGGTGGAGGTGTGGGCGGCGAAGGGTCGGGCGGGGCAGGGCTCACCGACTGTCATGTTTGGGCGAAGCCGATTAGGTAAGGAAGTTGTCGCCACTGACAGCTAGGGAATACTGTATCGGGGCACTTGTTGCCTGCTCAAGGCTCTGGACACACAGAACAGGCGATGTTCAATTTTTACGAAAATCAATAGTCAATGGCTTAATAAGTTGACGTTTTTGAAATCCGTGGAAGAATCGATACTGTGTGTGGGTGTTGTTAAGCTTTCATTTGGAAGCGCTGAGTATCGTTTTGGAGATATTTGTTGAAATCCGTGCAAGAATCGATACAGTGTGTGATGTTGTTAAGCTTTCATTTGGAAGCACTGAGTATCGTTTTGGAGATATTTGTTGAAATCCGTGCAAGAATCGATACTGTGTGTGATGTTGTTAAGATTTCCGTTGGAAGCACTGGGTATCGTTTTAGAGATATTTGTTGAAATCTGTGGTGCTGTTTCACTAATGTGTCGCTTGCTCTTCAGTACAAGAATTTTGCGACACAAGTGGATGCTCCGAGTTTGAAGCTGTATGTTGTGGACACGGTGATCCCACTGTCTCTCATATGTCTATAAGTAACGTTGAGATTATAAGGTGACCCATGGGCGTAGCACAGTTGGGTGTCCAGGATATAGTGTCATGATGATTTCAACACAGGAAATATTTTCATATTAGGTTCAACACAGGAAATAGTTTCATCATGGGTTCAACATCCTAGTATACTTGAAACGCACGAAAACACCACATGTAGGTGAAAGTGTATATTTAAAAAGTTTGGATTAATCGCTTGATATCTAATGAATTAATGACACGTATCTTTTGACAGTCCTAGTTTTTTTTTTAAAGAATAATCCTAGTCACGTGTGTGTGTCGTCCCGTTAGAACAATCCTAGTCCCTTGTGTGTGTTGATCTGTTAGAACGAACCTAGCCCCGCGTGTGTGTTGATCTGTAAGAACAACCCTAGTCCCGTGAGTGTGTCGTCCCGTTAGAACAATCCCAGCCCCGTGTGTGTGTTGATCTGTTAGAACAATCCCAGCCCCGTGTGTGTGTTGATCTGTTAGAACAATCCCAGCCCCGTGTGTGTGTTGATCTGTTAGAACAAACCTAACCCAAGCATGCGAGGAGCGAACAGCGACCACGCAGTGGAGCGATATCAAAGAAAACGATCTTGGTCGATACTAGAAGATTGATAAGAATAATTAAACCGATAACGTTCAGAAGGGCACGGAGACCGTCGTAATGTTGGCTTAAGGGGAAATAAACTTGGATTTACCACCACCTATTTGTATTCCCCCCGCACAAACACAATATTGTTAATTTAGTTTCCTTTTCCAGCATTAAATGTGAATTTATGTTCATAAAATATCGTCAGTTTTATTCCATGGCGTTTTAGTTGTTAAGTTCTTGAGAAATAATCGTATCACAGTATCGATCTAAAAGTATCGACATTTGATGCACCGATTCTGTTTTTTTATAACCATCAGTGGTGGTACCGGGTATCGCTCCGCAGCTCAGTACGAAAATTCACTCTTGGGCTGGCCGTGACGTCACTGCCGGTGAACAGAATTTCTCAGATTCCATATACCTGTCCGCTATTCCACCGCTGGTTGGTACCTGAAAAATAAAATGTTAGACACGAGTTCAGTGGAGAGAAAGTAACGAATCTCTTAGTCTTATATATATATATATATTTGACTTCTGATGTGTCCTGATTCCTTTTCGAAACCACCCTACCCCCAACTCCACATGCTTTATATTAATAGGAATGAGTGATTAAAAAAAGGCTATTATGCGTGACGTGTGAACTCAGGTTGAGAAAAATGATGTTGTAGGAGGCGACTATTATATTTAGAAATATAGAGTCAAGGGTACTGTGTAGGATTGCCTGCAGGACTATTGTTTAAAGGCCGTCTGGTAGGGTGTAGGACTATTGTTTAAAGGCCTGCAGGTAGGTATAGGACTGTCTGTTGGCCTATTGTTTGAAAAGCTGGCAGGTAGGGTGTAGGAATGTCTGTAGACCTATTGTGTAAAGGCGGGCAGGTAGGGTGTAGGACTATTTGCAGGACTATTGTTTAAAGGCTGGCAGGCAGGGTGTAGGAATGTCTGTAGACCTATTGTGTAAAGGCCGGCAGGTCGGGTGTAGGACTGTCTGCAGGACTATTGTTTAAAGGCTGGCAGGCAGGGTGCACGACTGGCTGTAGGCCAATTTCTCAAAATACCTGTACCCGGTGTAAAAACAACAACATCTGCACCCGATTAAGCCCTAGTTGTAAATAGTTTGACTGAGGAGGCAGCTATCAAATCAAGGGACACCATTGGCTATTGAGTATAAAACTTAAACATTAAGTTAAGATGTTTTTTGCTTGTCCTTTCCTGAGATGTTTTCTGCGTGTCATTTCCGGAGATATTTTCTGCGTGTCATTTCCTGAGATATTTTCTGCGTGTCATTTCCTGAGATATTTTCTGCGTGTCCGTTCATAGGATGTTTGCGCGTTTCCTTTCATATGAATTTTCGGCGTGTATTTTTTTTATTGAATTGAAAGATTCAAAATTTGTTCAATCGTTATCACTTTTCCGGATTTCCAAGAAGTCAATTGTTTAAAACTATTTTATGTGGACTTTCGCGTTCACCCTGGGCAGGAGATTAGACCACGTCACGAAACTGATCACCTAAAATAGACCACGTCACGAAACTGATCACCTAAAATACACCACGTCACGAAACTGATCACCTAAAATAGACCACGTCACGAAACTGATCACCTAAAATAGACCACGTCACGAAACTGATCACCTAAACTAGACCACGTCATGAAACGGATCACCTAAAATAGACCTCGACACGAAATTGATCAACTAGAATAGACCACGACACGAACCTGTTAACCTAAAATAGACCACGACACGAAACTGATCACCTATAACAAACGAATCATATAGAAACGCAGGGGCTGGGTTGCGTAAGCGACCGCGTCCTCGAAGAAATTCGGTGGCGTCCACATGGGGTTTTGCCTCTTCGCGGCGTGGCGGACTAGTAGGGGGGACTTGTCCACCCGAAGCTAAAAAACCCCGGCCAAACGCATGACTCCCAACGCAACGGGAGCTGCCACTAACATGATTACTAGTTGCTGTTAATGGGTATGAGGCTTGGGTGGCCCTCAAAACCCATGCCGATGATTTTAACTACGCGGCCGTGAGAAAGCCGCCCCTAGGCAACCGTTTCGTCCCGCCACTACCAACGTCCCGACCGAAAGACTCCCTGGGCGGTGGGGTTTGGTAACGCAACACCAAACCACCGGAGTGGAAGCAAAGCCGTCCTGACCCACAGAGAGTTAACTGCGGACGCTTTAAACGCAGCGTCCTCGGTCGACCGGGCCTCCTCTAGGTCAAGGGGGAGGTTCCCGGCGCCCTCCCGCACGGGCTGGAGTCGGGTTAAGTCCTTCAGTGCTCTGGTTTGTGTGGGGGAGCGCCGGGGGGGGGGCATTAAGAGCTCACGCTCGACGGCCCACCGATTCCATCTCTTATGCGACATTTGGAGAAACGCAGGGGAAGTCTCCAGCATAGACAGACAATAGCTTACTTCACTCCAGCATAGACAGACAATAGCTTACTTCACTCCAGCATAGACAGACAATAGCTTACTTCACTCCAGCATAGACAGACAATAGCTTACTTCACTCCAGCATAGACAGACAATAGCTTACTTCACTCCGGCATAGACAGACAATAGCTTACTTCACTCCAGCATAGACAGACAATAGCTTACTTCACTCCAGCATAGACAGACAATAGCTTACTTCACTCCAGCATAGACAGACAATAGCTTACTTCACTCCAGCATAGACAGACAATAGCTTACTTCACTCCAGCATAGACAGACAATAGCTTACTTCACTCCGGCATAGACAGACAATAGCTTACTTCACTCCAGCATAGACAGACAATAGCTTACTTCACTCCAGCATAGACAGACAATAGCTTACTTCACTCCAGCATAGACAGACAATAGCTTACTTCACTCCAGCATAGACAGACAATAGCTTACTTCACTTTTCTACATGCGGGTGCATGTTCTTTTTTGTTAGCGATCCTTCTAATCAAATAACATAATTTCAAACGTATGTCTGGAACTAACACTAAGATATTAAAATTTTGTAGGGAAAAAAAGTTTCACTTTAAGATTATGGAATGGCGTCCTTTGTAAAATTATTTGCTTAGTTTCAAACATTCTTCACGTACCATAGTGTCGGTATGTGATTGTGTGTCGTTGTATGATTGCGTGTCTGTACGTGATTGTGTGTCCGTATTTGGTTTTGTTTACGCATGTGATTGTGTGTCTGTGTGTGATTGTAACAGATCTTGCCCCTCCCCCATTCCACCCCCAACTTACTTCATGTTCATATATGTGCTGTTCTATTTTCTGCACAATCAGATCCTAAATCCCTTGTCTGGAGACCAATAGGTTGGTACCCCTCACACCCTGGTACTAGCGTGTCTGCATCATAAGGCCTTACTCCATAGTCTGGAGACCAATAGGTTGGTACCCCTCACACCCTGGTACTAGCGTGTCTGCACCATAAGACCTTACTCCATAGTCTGGAGACCAATAGGTTGGTACCCCTCACACACTGGTACTAGTGTGTCTGCATCATAAGACCTTACTCCATAGTCTGGAGACCAATAGGTTGGTACCCCTCACACCCTGGTACTAGCGTGTCTGCACCATAAGAACTTACTCCATAGTCTGGAGACCAATAGGTTCGTACCCCTCACACCATAGTACTAGCGTGTCTGCATCATAAGAACTTACTCCATAGTCTGGAGACCAATAGGTTGGTACCCCTCACACCATAGTACTAGCGTGTCTGCATCATAAGACCCTATTCCATCGTCTGAAACACGATCCCTCTGTATTAACGAAAATGATATTCGTATTTCGTTTAAAACGGTTTCAGGAACCAATCAATGTTTATTTCAATAGTATTGACAGGAAAAGTTTGGCTGCAGGTCTGCCGCTGAGACGAGAACGATGCCAACAAAAAAACAAAAAATTACCCATAACAACAACAACAACAAAAGAAAAACTACGGAGAGAAGGAAGGTGGGCGTCTCTGGCGTGGTCAGTCCTGGGAAGGTTAAAGATTACTAAATACCGGTTTCTTTGTATTGTTTAATACCGGCCGGCACATGTCCAAAGCATGCGACTATTCGTACTCGGGTACCAGAAGTGAAAGGTTGAGATTTAAAAAGCTATTTAAAATATTATTGTTGGGCTTGTAAGACAAAATGAGGCATCAAATGAAAGATAATTGAATGGGCTTTATGTTTGCAAACGTAATTCTTCATTTTAACTAAAATAAACTACCACAAATGACATCCGAATAGCATTGAGTCTAATGGGATCCGGTTGCGAATGGCGGCGCTGCGTGTCCGGGTCCATTTTGTGTGTGTCCTCATGTTGGGGTGAATATGCAATTATTTTTTTTTTTTTTCTATACATCTGTTCATTATTACATAAATGTATTTTATTGTCACGAGTATGTCTCTTTTGCCAATATTTTTATGTACAGCGCGGAGAGCCCAGCCCTAGGCTGGGGTACCGCGCTACATAAGACAACTAATAATAATAATAATAATAATAATAATAACAATAATAGTAATATTAATAATGTTGTGTGTTTTGTTTTTGGCATATACGATTTGGCTAATCCTTGGGCGTATGCCTTTCGGCGACATAATTTCTTGACAAAATAAACCTCACCCTAAGTGATACAAAACAATACATTGATCAAATTTTTAAAAGTAGAAATTTTCGCAATCTAATGATATTGTTTTATTTAAATATAAATAGAGTGACCTTGTTAACGTTATTTTTTTTTAAATTATTAATTTTTTTTTTTAAATTTCGATGCAATCTCAAAGAAATAACGTCAAAGTAAGTCATGCTTTCTGAGTCAGGAGTCATGCTTTCTGAGTAAGGAGTCATGCTTTCTGAGTCAGGAGTCATGCTTTCTGAGTCAGGAGTCATGCTTTCTGAGTCAGAGTAAACAAAGTAGAAGAGAGTGGGGAGCTTAAGCAGATTACAAGAAGTTCAAATGTGTATACAAGTTGGGGGCTGGGGGGGGGGGGGGGCTGGGGCTAGTCAATTAGAAACCAATAGAAATGAAACATTGAACAAACTCCTTCTTTGGTTAACTGTTTACTTACAGTGCCGCCGTGCGGAAGGAAATGTTTAAATGAGATAAATAATGTTTTACTTTTTCAATTAGACTGCTATTATAACTTCAAAACCAAGTAATTTTGTTGGCGGAATTTGTAAAGACAGCAAGAAGCATTAAAGAAATTGTCTTTCTTATTTTTAATAAAAAACGCCTTCTTACGTTTAAAAAAAAAATAAAATAAAGACATACGAACTCACCATAGCAGATTGCGCGAAGACATATAATGATAGTGAAATCATGATTGCTACAGGTCCAGCCCGCACTCCCTAACCCCCCCCCCCCCCACATCCCAAGCGGCAGACGTTTCCTGATACAAGCAACAAGTCAACAATTTCACGCATCAGGTCCTGGTCGTAGCGTAAACAGTTTTCAATTAACCTCATTTCCTCTTGCCTGGGGCATTTACCAGAAGCTTCGGGTTCTATTTTTGTAACAAGATGTTTTAGTCCGGGACGTCATTTACCCTGTCGAAATGGTCACTGGTCACTGGTATTGGGGTATCAGAGTACACTTCATACAGTCATGCCAGTTGGATATGGTCACCAGGATATGGTCATCTTGTAGCCAACAGAGAAGAGAAAAGCTGGGGAATATTGCCAAGACTGGACCATCATGTAGCCAACAGGGAAGAGAGATGCTGGGGAATTTTGCCAAGACTGGACTATCTTGTAGCCAACAGAGAAGAGAAAAGCTGGGGAATATTGCCAAGACTGGACTATCTTGTAGCCAACAGAGAAGAGAAAAGCTGGGGAATATTGCCAAGACTGGACCATCTTGTAGCCAACAGAGAAGAGAAAAGCTGGGGAATATTGCCAAGACTGGACTATCTTGTAGCCAACATAGAAGAGAAAAGCTGGGGAATATTGCCAAGACTGGACCATCTTGTAGCCAACAGAGAAGAGAAAAGCTGGGGAATATTGCCAAGACTGGACCATCTTGTAGCCAACATAGAAGAGAAAAGCTGGGGAATATTGCCAAGACTGGACCATCTTGTAGCCAACAGAGAAGAGAAAAGCTGGGGAATATTGCCAAGACTGGACCATCTTGTAGCCAACAGGGAAGAGAGATGCTGGGGAATTTTGCCAAGACTGGACCATCTTGTAGCCAACAGAGAAGAGAGATGCTGGGGAATTTTGCCAAGACTGGACTATCTTGTAGCCAACAGAGAAGAGAAAAGCTGGGGAATATTGCCAAGACTGGACCATCATGTAGCCAACAGGAAAGAGAACTAGTGCATCGCGTCCCACTAGATCCCCGTACATCGGAGACACCCGTCGCGGTCAGTCCATGTAACAAGCAAGCAAAATAAAAAAAAACTCTCGTCAGTTCTGGAACCTGAAGGCTGCCAACGACACACATCGCCACGGTCGGCATATGATATACTAGCGAAACTGCAACGTTAGAGTTAATTAAGTTTATATCAAGGTACCTGTCATTCACTGGTGACCACGTAAGTCATCTGAGGCATGTCATTTATGGTGGACCATGTCATATTTCTATGCCTTTTTCATTTTCGGGGTCTCGCCCATCTCGTTTCGGCAGAGCGACTTCAGCTTATGATGCCGGCCCAATTTTATGTCATGAGCCGCCTTTGGCTCTCACAAGTTTCAGCCTCGTGTGTTTGTTTCTGTGTGCGTGCGTGCGTGTGTTTAGGCCTGTGTGTGTGTGCTTGTGTGTGTGTGGGTGTTTGTGTGTGTGTGTGTGTGTGTTTGTGAATGTTAGCAAGCGTTTGGCCTGACTTGAGACACGCACTGGGTTTAGTAGAAACATGTTTTACTCTCTTTTAGCTTCTCTTTCGTAAACATTTTTTTTTTAAAATTCTTCAAAAAGCTTGGCTCTTGAAAAAAGAAATCTGTAGAATCTCTAATTAGTCTCATAGGGAGGAAGGGATATATTGGTCAGAAAGTGCAAGACTATGAAAGCAAGTCAACCGTAAGTAGAAAGAGTCGATGAACTTGAATAGGGTGCTTAAACTGTAGAGAAGCGAGAGATGAATTTACAAAGCGCTAGACTTGCAGAGAGATAGACTTGTAGAGAGATAGAGTTTTTAAGAGAGATAGACTTGTAGAGAGATAGACTTGTAGAGAGATAGATTTTTAGATAGACTGTAAAGTGATAGACTTGTAAAGAGATAGGCTTGTAGAGAACCGAGAGATAAATTATAGAGAGATAGACTTGTGGAGAGATAGACTTGTAGAGTGATAGACTTGACTTATAGAGAGATAGACTTGTAGATAGATTGACTTATAGAGAGATACTTATAGAGAGATAGACTTAAAGAGAGACTTGTAGATAGATAGATTTATAGAGAGATAGACTTATAGAGAGATAGACTTATAGAGAGATAGACTTTAGAGAGATAGACTTATAGAGAGATAGACTTGTAGATCGATAGACTTATAGAGAAATAAACTTATAGAGGTATAGACTTATAGAGAAATAGACTTATAGAAAGATAGACTTATAGAGAAATAGACTTATAGAGAGACTTGTAGAGAGATAGACTTATATAGAGATACTTATAGAGAGATAGACTTATAGAGAGATAGACTTATAGAGAGATAGACTTATAGAGAGATAGACTTATAGAGAAATAGACTTATAGAGAGATAGAGTTATAGAGAAATAGACTTATAGAGAGATAGACTTGTAGAGAGATAGACTTCTAGAGAGATAGACTTGTAGAGAGATAGACTTATAGAGAGATATACTTATAGAGAGATATACTTATAGAGAGATAGACTTATAGAGAGATAGACTTATAGAGAGATAGACTTGTAGAGAGATAGACTTGTAGAGAGATAGGCTTGTAGAGAGATAGACTTATATAGGTATAGACTTGATCTAATGATGAAGTAAAACAGATATACTCCCCGTAAAAGTAATGATCGTCTGGTCAACTAAGTTACATATTACCCAGTGTATGGCGTAGGAAGGTGGGGCGGTTGGGGGGGGGGATATAAGTCCCTGTGGCAACTTTGTTCTTTACAAGGAGGGTGGCATTTTCGTCCAAGCGCAAAGTTTTTGTTCATGAAAGGGGGTGGCAATAATCTTGCCCCGCTCAGGCGCCACTCACCGTAGCTACACTACATCTAATACCGTATTAGTTCAAATAAATGGACCGCTTTATAAGCTTGACACACAATTTAATTTAATTTTTTTTTATTTCAGTGTAAATTTGTTGTTGTGTTTTAAATTTAACGGAATGGACAAAATGTCTTTGTGGTCAACTTCTTGAAGCCGAAACCAGGTAAAACAAAAATCCAGATTAATCTTTGATTTAAGCGTGGCGAGCGCTACCTCCGCCCCCACCCACACCCCCACACCCCCCCCCCCCACACACACAACAGATACACACTTTAAAAAAAAAAAGGTGAACAAATATCATGTACCCTTCCTTATCAGTTGATATAAAGTGAGTATGGTATGGCATCTTTCCGTCTACGAGAGACGATAGATTATCTTGTCTGGTTGCAGCTCTTCGTGTGGCTAATGAGACCGATCCTTGAATGGCAGTCTCTTGTGCATGTCCCGCACACGAATGCAGTGGAGTAGTGTTTTCTTGCCTTTCTCCGCGCTCTCTTCACAGCTGCTTCCGCCCTGTAGACCTCCTCGGCACGTAGTGATCCTTCCTTCACGATGCCCCGCCATGTGGATCGATTCTCCGCCAAGTCCTCCCAATTTGAGATGTTGATGTTAGCCGCCTTCATATCTCTTTTGCAAATGTCTATGTATCTGAGACGAGGCCGTCCAACTGACCTTTTCCCTATCGCCAGCTCGCTGTACAGCACGTCCTTAGGTATGCGACCAGGTTGCATTCGCTTGACGTGCCCAAGCCAGCGGAGGCGTCTTTGGATTAAAAGGGTTGGGACGCTGCACATATTTGTTTGAGACAGGACATCCGTGTTGCGGACTTTTTCCTGCCATTTGATGTCAAGGATGCGGCGCAGGCATCTGAGGTGGAAGCCATTGAGCCTTTTTTCGTGCCTGTTGTATGTGGTCAAGGACTCACATCCATAGAGGAGTGTGCTCAGTACGCAGGCCTGGTATACCTGCAGCTTAGTTCTTGTTGTGAGCTTGGCATTGGACCAGACTCTTTTCTTCAATCTCGTCATGACAGTTGCGGCCCTCCCTATCCTACCACTTATCTCATCCTCCATTGAGAGAGTGCTCGAAATGTTCGACCCTAGATATGTGAATCTGTCAACAGCATCCAAGTCCAATCATTTGGGGGCTACTCGTCCGAGATTGGAAAACATCATTTTCTTACTTGAGGTAAAGTCCAAGAACTTTCTTATACTTTTGTGAAGTTACAAGTATCGTCGCTGTCCCGTGTTTCAAGGTCGGAGCTCTGATGCCACCGTGTATCAAGTGTGTATGAGTTGCATACACCAGTGACTCCATTAACTACCTACGTCCTGTATCAGGCTAGTTATGTTAACTGCGCCTGGCCGTTATTCAAGTTAACTACGTCCTGCCCTGTATGAAGTTACGAAGGTCGTGTCCAGTTACAGTGAAATAACAATGTCCTGCCCTGTATGAAGTTACGAAGGTCGTGTCCGGCTCCAGTGAAATAACTACGCCTCGCCCTGAAGTTACCAGTGTCGTCGCCCGAACAAGCTGTGTGTCGTCGCCCGAACAAGCTGTGTGTCGTCGCCCGAACAAACTGTGTGTCGCCGTCTGAACAAGTTGTGTGTCGTCGCCCGAACAAGCTGTGTGTCGTCGCCCGAACAAGCTGTGTGTCGTCGCCTGAACAAGCTGTGTGTCGTCGTCCGAACATGCTTTGTGTCGCCTGTCCGAACTCATCTGAGTCTGTTAAGTAAAATCCTCGTCCGAACTCGTCCGAGGTGTGAAGTATTCTGACCCATCCGTCCGAAGCTGTGTGGGGTGCTCGTCGGAAGCTGTGTCTCCTGTCCCAACCAAAGCACCTGTCGGATGCTATGAGCCGCTGATCGGTGTATTCTTCTGAGCTTTACACCGCCCTTTGCTGTTACCACCGCTGACACACCCCGCTGTTGCTGTAGACCGCAGTGGTTATTGACCGTCGTTGCAGTGCTGTATTAAGCTGCATATGAACTGTCTGTCGGTGAGTGCCTACATCGTGTCCAGTGTCCAGTGAGCTGTCGATGTCCCGTGGCCCTGTCCGGTCACCCAGTTGATCAACGTCCTGTATCATCGAGCCATTGACGTCCTATCCTGCATCACGCTGCCTATGCACCCATCCTGCATTAGGGAGTCACCCACGAACTGTCCAGTGTCGGCGATTCGCCTACATCCTGTCCAGTGAGCTGTCGATGTCCCGTGGCGTGTCCTGGTCATCCACACCCTATGACTGTGTCTCGTGAATTGCCATCCAGTAACATTGAAGTTCGTGAGAGAACCATTGACACTTAACCTAAGAACAATTGACACTTAACCTAAGAATAATTGACACTTAACCTAAGAACCATTGACACTTAATTAAGTCCAAGTTTGTTGTTTTTAAATAGCTTCATTCCCTTAGAACATTCCACTAACCAGGCAAGTTGTATTTTTATTTCTTTATAACATTTTTGTGTAAAATTTGGTATGTATATTTCAATTTTTTACCCTAGTAGATTTTAACTTTTTGCCAGAACTAGTTTAAATAGACTGCGATTGGTCCTTAAACCTTTATTATTGTTCACTGTACGATTACCCCTAATCTGTATTGCTATGGCGGGATATGTTAGTGAGAAATGGACGTTACAAGAAATTAGACGTCGGGGTTTGGCACTCCATTATCAAGGAGACGAACTTGTGCAATTTATAAAGGGCATGTGGGAAAAACAGAGAGAGCAAGAACGTATGAATAAACAGAGATACATAGAACGAACAGTCAAACAGAAATATGTAGAACGTACATCCAAACAGAGATATGTAGAACGTACACCCAAACAGAGATATTTAGAACGTACAGCCAGACAGAGACAGTACGAACCTAGAGATAGACAGAAGCAATATGAAACTCAAAAACTAGATGAAGAAATTAGACTTGCGAAGTTAGATGCAGAACGACGAACAAGTATTTTAAAGAGACAGGCAAATTACTTTAAGGACCGTGACGATAATGATAGTCAGGAACAGGAAATACATGGCATTGCCAGTATTTACTGTGAGGATCCCTATAAAAATGTTGATCGGGTTTGTCACTATAAAACTGAAAATAAATTAATTGACAAACAGAGAGATGTAGAACGTACAGCCAAACAGAATTATATCGATGGCATTACAAGCTTTTACTGTGAGGATACCTATGAACAATTTAATGAGTTTGATATTAATGAATCTGAACTTGATAAGTTAAAAATAGAAGAGGCAGATAAACAAAGACAATTTGAACTGGGTAAGTTAAAAATAGAGGTAGATAAACAGAAACAAATTGAACTTGATAAGTTAAAAATAGAGGCAGATAAACAGATACAAATTGAACTTGATAAGTTAAAAATAGAGGAAGATAAAAAGAGCCAATTTGAACTGGATAAGTTAAAAATCGAGGCAGATAAACAAAGACAATTTGAACTGGATAAGTTAAAAATAGAGGCAGATAAACAGATACAAATTGAACTGGATAAATTAAAAATCGAGGCAGATAAACAAAGACAGTTTGAACTGGATAAGTTAAAAATAGAAGAGGAAGATAAGCAGAGACAATTCGAACTGGATAAGTTAAAAATAGTTGAGGCCGATAAACAGAGAAAATTTGAACTTGATAAGTTAAAAATAGAAGAAGATAAGCAGAGACAATTCGAACTGGATAAGTTAAAAATAGTTGAGGCCGATAAACAGAGACAATTTGAACTGGATAAGTTAAAAATCGATGCAGATAAACAAAGACAATTTGAACTGGATAAGTTAAAAATAGAGTCAGATAAGCAGAGACAACTCGAACTGGATAAGTTTAAAATAGAAGCGGATAAACAGATACAATTCGACTTTGAGACATTGAGAATAAAGTTAGATAAAGAAACTATATTGGTGGAATTTGAGGAGCGTAAAGTTATTTTGTCCGCCAGGGAAAAGGAAAATGATGGGGACATTACAGAGTTTGTGGAGGAGATCAGTTATCCCGAGGAATCTCATGCAAACATAACTGAGTGTAAGGACGATGAGTCGTTCGTGGCATCGAGGGAGGAGGTAATATTGGTGGAAGCAGGTGATACACAATTTTACCATGTACAAGTGAATCTTGATAATGTACCAGATATCATTTTTCATGAACAAGATGATGCTTATGATGTAGAGTTTAGAAATGAAAATATTATTTGTGATGGTGTACACGCTACCATCTCTGGTGGCGTACAAGATGATGTACAAACTGTAGGTTTTGTTGATGTACAACAGCGATATGTGAATTTTTTAATGGAGAGAGATTTTGATTATGTACAAGAGGCAGACTTTGATTTTTTGCGGGATGATAATTTGGGTTTTGTGAATGATGAAGATTTGGGGTTTCTTGGGACGGGAAAGTTCTCAGAAAACATATTAAACACATGGGACGGGAAAGTTCTCAGAAAACATATTAAACACATGAGACGGGAAAGTTCTCAGAAAACATATTAAACACATGGGACGGGAAAGTTCTCAGAAAACATATTGAACACATTAGACGGGAAAGTTCTCAGAAAACATATTAAACACATAGGACGGGAAATTTCTCCGGAAAATATATGGACCAACAAAGGATAAAAATGGACGGAGAATAAGTACCAACCAGGAATTGTACAGTTTATATCATGATCCCAAGCTAGTAGCAGAACTTTTAAAAAGGGGCAGGCTACGATGGGCAGGAGAGCAGGCATCAGTTAGGTCTGAGTGGAAGGATGTGATGAGGCAGGCCAAAGCACAAAGTGGGCTGTAGCGCCACAGGTATGGATGAGTTTTGTCTTTCACTTCAGCATTTTAACTATTAGTATCCCGCGAAATAGGTGAGCAAATGTTCAACTCACTTTCAAAGATTATGGCCAGGATAATCCAAAGATTAAACCAATTGATGGTTATTCCATACTTATAATATACCACGCGTAGATTATAAAAAAATACGTTTGGAGTTAGTTTAACTTTTAAAAAAAGAATCCACATGAAATTGGTTACATTTATGTTCATGTACATACAATTTTGAAATGCCGTACAGCGAATGAGTAGAATAACGCTATGAACAATACTCACCATGGCTGTCTGCAGCACACGTGTTAAGTCCAAGCCCGCCACAGTGTAAGAATAAAAAACCAGAAAACAACTGGACGCCAGGTTACTCCAGCCATAAACATCACAACTGATGGTTGAGTGGTGTGTGCGGGCAGGACCGTTGACAAGCTGTCGCAAACATTGTGTATGGGGGGGGGGGTGGGAGGTAACGTTAGAGTAACTTTCCTTTTGGAAGTACGGGGGTGAGTTACACAATTTTTTTGGTTTGGTATAAGTTTGGGCGTTTTTGGTGAGGCTGTTTGCCGGAGGAGGTAAAGCGGGGAGAGGAGGGGGTGGAGTCTGATAACATATATCCTAATCTATCAGTGAGTAGAGTAGATGATGGCACACTGTTAAAGTGGGGTTGTTGGCTGGGGAAATGTGAGGTAATCGCTCATGGGGTTTGCAAATTCATGGGTTATTTCGGCTTTATGTGTGTTAGTATGTGAGTGATGGAATAGTGTGAGTCCTATCAGGAAGTGGGTGGGGGGGGGGCATCATGGGAGTTTCGTCCTACAGCTGGCAACGGTACAGACGTGCGATTAGATCGATACTAGCACAATACACAGGGTTGGATTCTCGGAAGGCAATCTCACAAACTAAAATGAAACTTCTTGGAACTGCTCAGTTTTCAACATAATTTTCGTTCGTTCTTGAGTCTTTTACTGTTGGGTAGCATGCAACATACTGCATGAAAATATTTCATCGATTCAACAGGGGGTGAGCTCCGGTTTGAAAAGAAATATTAGATTCAAGGATTTAATACTCCTCCTAAGGATCAAAGGTTCTAAAATATTTTTATTTTCAAAGCCCCCAAAGATGTAGTAGTCATGTCGGATAAGCTAATGCCTTGCTGATATCGTAGTGGTCCTAAGTAGTGAACGTTTCTGGAGTTCAAGTTAGAGCCCAGGTATCGAAGTCTTAAGTTGTTGTCTACTATTATTTCATAGTATATGAATACATGGATTTTTATGTAACGGAACGGTACTATTTTTGTTACTATGCTTTATGTTCATAAATGTAATCGTGTTTAATCACGTGGAGTTTGCAGCACAGTGAGTGGAAGCTTTAGAACTGTGCTGTTCGATTTAATGAGACGAAATTCCAGGAATTGTTTGCGTCACACCGTTTGTCAATTCACACAGTTTGTCAATTCACACCATTCGTCATTTCACACCGTTTGTCAATTCACACAGTTTGTCAAGTCTCGCCATTTTTCAATTAACACCATTTGTAAAGTCCACCATCTTGCCTATTCACAGCAGTACGGTTTAACCCTAGGACTAAGCTCTGTCCCCAGTCTACGAGCACGCACTGAAGTCCCCACATCTGTGTCGAGATATTAGTCGGTGATCCAATAGAATATTTAACCTGATGTAACAATGATAGCCAGATGTGGCCGAGGTCCCGATTATACAACAATTATAGGCACACGCTTAGGGGACATGTACCAGACGCTATAGGCCAATGGTCCTCAAATAACAGAGGTGTGTTTGTGGGGGGGGGGTATTGTTGCAATAAGCCAATTTATTTCTAGGACTCTATGGAAATCTGAAGAGGCTCCGGATGACGGCCTCCTTGGGGAGGGGTGATGAGGGTTGCTGTGGTTTGCTGAAGGTTGCTGGGGTTGCTGATAGTTGCTGCGGGTTGCTGAGGTTGACGTCGACACGATCTAATTCTAACAGATCGGATGTGAAACTAAAACAATACAGTGACTAGGGGCAGGCAACGGTCGTGGGGGGGGAGGCAACGGTCGGGGGAAGGCAACAATCGGGGGCAGGCAACGGCCGTGGGGGGGGAGGCAACGGTCGTGGGGGGGAGGCGACGGTCGGGGGAAGGCAACAATTGGGGGCAGGCAACGGCCGTGGGGGAGGCAACGGTCGTGGGGGGGAGGCAACGGTCGTGGGGGGAGGCAACGGTCGTGGGGGGGAGGCAACGGTCGGGGGAAGACAACAATCGGGGGCAGGCAACGGTCGTGGGGGGGAGGCAACGGTCGGGGGAAGGCAACAATCGGGGGCAGGCAACGGCCGTGGGGGGGAGGCAACGGTCGTGGGGGGGAGGCAACGGTCGTGGGGGGGAGGCAACGGTCGTGGGTGGGAGGCAACGGTCGTGGGGAAGGCAACGGTCGGGGGAAGGCAACAATCGGGGGCAGCCAACGGTCGTGGGGGGGAGGCAACGGTCGGGGGAAGGCAACAATCGGGGGCAGGCAACGGTCTTTGGGGGGGAGGCAACGGTCGGGGGAAGGCAACAATCGGGGGCAGACAACGGCCGGGGGAAGGCAACAATCGGGGGCAGGCAACGGCCGGGGGGCAGGCAAAGGCCGGGGGGGGCAAGCAACGACCGGGGGGCAAGAAACGGCCGGGGGACAGGAAACGGCCGGGGGGCAGGAAACGGCCGGGGGGCAGGCAACGGCCCGGGGGTAGGGAGAGGAACGCGACTTGATGTGTTGTAAATTGATTACGTCACAAAGACGACACTGTACTTGTTTATGACCCAGTACAGTAACACAGTACATCCTAAAATGTACATCCACACAATACTTCCACATAGTACATTCACCAGTACATCCACATCATGGCAGGAATCTCGCCAGAGAAATGGTTCAGAAGTTTGCACCAAGGCTTGGCTTCTACCACCGATTGTCGTATGAGGAAACAATTTATTATTCTGATTTGGAGTCGAATACTCAAAACCAGGGCCGTGAAGGGAAGCAAAACGCTGCGCCCCGGGGGCAAAGCCTGAATTTTGACGTCCTCCTCCAAAAAAGGTTAGACACTAATTTACATATTTCACATGAAGTAAATGAAGCTTTTGGTGCCATCTGAAGCTGGCACCTGGGGCAAGCGCTCCCTTCACCCCCTTCCCCCATACACGTCCCTGCTTCGAACAAAACGTACGAATATGACTTTAATTGTCACGCAGTGGATTCAAATATAATCAACAACGCGATTACAAATTGTTCATTTTACGAAATAACCAGCATAACAATATCAGCTGGACATTACGGTGTGGCATCAGCTGGACATTACGGTGTGGCATCAGCTGGACATTACGGTGTGGCATCAGCTGGACATTACGGTGTGGCATCAGCTGGACATTACGGTGTGGCATCAGCTGGACATTACGGTGTGGCATCAGCTGGACATACAGTGTGGCATCAGCTGGACATTACGGTGTGGCATCAGCTGGACATTACGGTGTGGCATCAGCTGGACATTACGGTGTGGCATCAGCTGGACATTACGGTGTGGCATCAGCTGGACATTACGGTGTGGCATCAGCTGGACATTATGGTGTGGCATCAGCTGGACATTACGGTGTGGCATCAGCTGGACATACAGTGTGGCATCAGCTGGACATTACGGTGTGGCATCAGCTGGACATTACGGTGTCGCATCAGCTGGACATTACGGTGTGGCATCAGCTGGAAAATAAAGTGTGGCATCAGCAGGACATACGGTGTGGCATCAGCTGGACATTACGGTGTGGCATCAGCTGGACATTATGGTGTGGCATCAGCTGGACATTACGGTGTGGCATCAGCTGGACATTACGGTGTGGCATCAGCTGGACATTACGGTGTGGCATCAGCTGGACATTACGGTGTGGCATCAGCTGGACATTACGGTGTCGCATCAGCTGGAAAATAAAGTGTGGCATCAGCAGGACATACGGTGTGGCATCAGCTGGACATTACGGTGTGGCATCAGCTGGACATTATGGTGTGGCATCAGCTGGACATTACGGTGTGGCATCAGCTGGACATTATGGTGTGGCATCAGCTGGACATTACGGTGTGGCATCAGCTGGACATTACGGTGTGGCATCAGCTGGACATTACGGTGTGGCATCAGCTGGAGATTGCGGTGTGGCATCAGCTGGACATTACGGTGTGGCATCAGCTGGACATTATGGTGTGGCATCAGCTGGACATTACGGTGTGGCATCAGCTGGACATTACGGTGTGGCATCAGCTGGACATTATGGTGTGGCATCAGCTGGAGATTACGGTGTGGCATCAGCTGGACATTACGGTGTGGCATCAGCTGGACATTACGGTGTGGCATCAGCTGGACATTACTGTGTGGCATCAGCTGGACATTACGGTGTGGCATCAGCTGGACATTACGGTGTGGCATCAGCTGGAGATTACGGTGTGGCATCAGCTGGACATTACGGTGTGGCATCAGCTGGACATTACTGTGTGGCATCAGCTGAAAATTACGGTGTGGCATCAGCTGGACATTATGGTGTGGCATCAGCTGGAAAATAAAGTGTGGCATCAGCTGGACATACGGTGTGGCATCAGCTGGACATTACAGTGTGGCATCAGCTGGAAATTACAGTGTGACATCAGCTGGACATTACGGTGTGGCATCAGCTGGACATTACGGTGTGGCATCAGCTGGACATTACGGTGTGGCATCAGCTGGACATTACGGTGTGGCATCAGCTGGACATTACGGTGTGGCATCAGCTGGACATTACGGTGTGGCATCAGCTGGACATTACGGTGTGGCATCAGCTGGACATTACGGTGTGGCATCAGCTGGACATTACGGTGTGGCATCAGCTGGACACTACGGTGTGGCATCAGAATCCATAGCACAGCTTTGAAGTGTCATCTCGTCTCAAACACGCACAGATGTTTTGGTAACATCAACAAGCATAGGTTTGTGTTTTGTTGGTAGATTTCCAGGGTAATTAGTCTTGGTGGTGGTGGTGGTGTCATATCGGCAACTGAAAGGCCAGGGATAACACTATAACACAACCGACAGGTAGATGTTGACATTAGGAACTGATGAAACAGTCGTAAAAGTCTTGGGATCAGGGTAGATAAGGGAAGAGAGAGAGACAGAGAGAAAGAGAGACAGAAAGAGGGAGAGAGAGAAACAGAGGGGGGAGGGAGAGAGAGGGGGCAGAGAGATGAAGAGAGAGAGATGTAGTGAGGGGATAGAAAAGAAAGAGAGAGAGAGTGCGAGAGAGAGAGAGCCAGGGTGACAAATACAAAGAAAAATACAGAAAGTTAGAAAGAAAGAGCATGCAGAAAAAGTGAGAGAAAGTGTGTGTATGTGTGTGGGGTTGTATGTGTGTGTGTCGTGAGTGAGAGAGAAATACAGTTATGGGTTAGAACTGTGCTATGGGTTAGAACTGTGCTATGGGTTAGAACTGTGCTATGGGTTAGAACTGTGCTATGGGTTAGAACTGTGCTATGGGTTAGAACTGTGCTATTGGTTAGAACTGTGCTATGGGTTAGAATTGTGCTAAGGGTTAGAACTGTGCTTTGGGTTAGAACTGTGCTATGGGTTAGAACTGTGCTAGAGGTTAGAACTGTGCTATGGGTTAGAACTGTGCTAGAGGTTAGAACTGTGCTATGGGTTAGAACTGTGCTAGGGGTTAGAACAGTGCTGGGGGTTAGAACTGTGCTAGGGGTTAGAACTGTGCTATGGATTAGAACTGTGCTAGAGGTTAGAACTGTGCTATGGGTTAGAACTGTGCTATGGGTTAGGACTGTGCTATGGGTTAGAACTGTGCTATGGGTTAGAACTGTGCTAGGGGTTACAACTGTGCTATGGGTTAGAACTGTGCTATGGGTTAGAACTGTGCTATGGGTTAGAACTGTGCTATGGGTTAGAACTGTGCTATGGGTTAGAACTGTGCTATGGGTTAGAACTGTGCTATGGGTTAGAACTGTGCTATGGGTTAGAACTGTGCTATGGGTTAGAACTGTGCTATGGGTTAGAACTGTGCTATGGGTTAGAACTGTGCTATGGGTTAGAACAGTGCTATGGGTTAGAACTGTGCTATGGGTTAGAACAGTGCTAGGGGTTACAACTGTGCTATGGGTTAGAACTGTGCTATGGGTTAGAACTGTGCTAGGAGTTTGAACAGTGCTATTTTAGAAAGATTGTGGCATTTTAGATTTCATTTAATCAGAGGTCAAATGTTCTGGGCTAAATGTTAGATTTAAACTCTAGATTAATAGTAAAATCACTCCGCCAAAGAGACAATAATATAAGAGATAGATGTAGGGAGGGAGAGAGAGGGAGTGAATAATGGAAAGCCTCATTTCCCCCACCTTCAAACAAACTTTGTGTGTGATTTCGTTGAACAACAGCTTAGTACAACAACAAATGCCATAATTTTATCACTAAGAATGATGATGACAAAGGGCTGACCTTTCCTAACATCAGCTAGTGGCCGGTCGTATCATCCGCTCCACGAGACCTTCTTGGAACTGGTCAGTGACCTTGTCACTGTTGACCACACAAAATACTATATCGACCTGTCATCAGCAGCTGGTGGAGGGGTGTGGGGGGGGGGGGTTAGTGCCAGGGGGCTCTGATGAGCTTCAGGGGCAAGATTAGTAGACTAAAAGTTTTGGACCAATGAAACAAATGATGTGACACAACTGGAGGAATGTGACAGAAACAACGCTACCTCTCCCTCTCTCACATTTTCTCTCTCAAACTAATTTATTGGTGAGACTACTAAATAAACTAATGTATTGGTGAGACTACTGCATAAAATAATGTATTGGTGAGACCACTACATAAAATAATGTATTGGTTAGACTACTACATAAAATAATGTATTGGTGAGACTACTACATAAAATCACGTATTGGTGAGACTACTACATAAAATAATGTATTGGTGAGACTACTACATAAAATAATGTATTGGTGAGACTACTATATAAAATCATGTATTGGTGAGACTACTGCATCAAATAAGGTATTGGTGAGACGACTATATAAAATAATGTATTGGTGAGACTACCACATAAAATAATGTATTGGTGAGACTACTGTATAAAATAATGTATTGGTGAGACTACTACATAAAATAATGTATTGGTGAGACTACTATATAAAATCATGTATTGGTGAGACTACTGCATCAAATAAGGTATTGGTGAGACTACTACATAAAATAATGTATTGGTGAGACTACTACATAAAATAATGTATTGGTGAGACTACTACATAAAATATGTATTGGTGAGACTACTACACAAACCTAAAGCATTGGTGTATTTGCTGGCTCCCACAGACTCACAAAACAGGACTTAAAATAATTGTTGTTAACATGTCCACAATCTTCCCACCATATTGCCACAATCTTGCCACCATATTGCCACAATCTTGCCACCATATTGCCACAATCTTGCCACCATATTGCCACAATCTTGCCACCATATTGCCACAATCTTGCCGCCATATGCCACAATCTTGCCACCATATTGCCGAGCGAAGCGTATCTAGTATTTTATGACGTAATACGTCGATGCAGTTCTAAAGCGTACCGGAATTTGTGTATTTGGAGACGGAGATTGGGGTGATATGTAATGTGTACCGAGTACTTCGTAAAGCATAAGAATAGAAGGCCACTATTTTCCCCTCCAAAGTCGTTATAATTTGCGCACCATGTAAGATCTACAACATAGGAACCCTGCTTCTTATAAATAATTGTCGTCATCTAACCATTTTGAGAAACACTGGTGGAATTTTCTATTGACACAAGTGCACTTCCGGTTGCGCTAAATGTTGGGAAATTCGGCAACATAAAAATCATACACATACTATACTCTCGGAACTGAACCCCGTCCTGGCACGTGACGATTGTTGCAGTAGTCCCACCCTTCAACAACCCCCCCCCCCCCGGTCTTATCTTGCCTGATAAACAGAATCACTTTTTTATAATGAAATATTCCCACAATGATAGACTCGAGTAAGCACAAACTTATCCAACGTGCAGATTTTTGTTGACTTTTGGTGTGTTTGTTGTCAATTTTGTTGGTAAAATTCTTTCCTTATTTTCTGGAAGTGTTTTCGGCGAAAGTGAAGTATTTCCCTAAATGGATAGAACATCCAGTGGCGACCCTCTCCTTCCCAACACCCTCTCCTTCCCCACACCCTCTCTTTCCTCTTACCCCCTCCTTTCCCTCATCCACTCCTTCCCCACACCATCTCATTCCCCACACCCACTCCTTCCCCACACCCTCTCCTTCCCCATACCCACTCCCTCCTCACCCTCTCCTTCCCCACACCCTCTCCTTCCCCACACCCACTTTTTCCCCACACCCTCTCCTTCCCCTCATCCACTCCTCCCTTACATCAACTCCTTCTCCTCATCCACTCCTCCCCCACACCCTCACCTCTCCCACACCCTCACCTCTCCCACACCCTCTCCTTCCCCACACCCATGGCGCTTAATACTATTTCTCCTCCGGCCACCCCCCTTCACAACCTCAGCATCAGATCTCACTCACTGTCAAATTTCTTGTACTGCTGCCAGAACAATAAAAACTGGCTTGCAACTTTAATTCCCTGGTAGTGAGATTGGGCGGCGCCATTGTGGCTGGTGTAGGGGTTTATTTGAGCATTAGACCCAGGTCAGACTCGCGGAAGTATGGCCTTAATGACGTCAGTGGGGACTTAATTAAGAACACTTGAGATATGTCCTCAGCTTTTGTTATGGGACTTTCCAAGAAAGTAAAGCCAATTGTCTCCAGAGTAGAAATATGCTATACTTTAAGGTACCTTTTAAACCGGCCTTCTAAACCAACCTTCTGAACCAACCTAACCAACCTTCTTAACCGACCTTCTAAACCAACCTTCTAAACCAACCTTCTAAACCAACCTTCTAAACCAACCTTCTAAACCAACCTTCTAAACCAACCTTCTAAAACTTCTTAAATTAAGCTTTGTATTTTGTAGTAAAGGTCCATTTTTACCTATTATTTTTATCTTTTTCTTCTACGTAATTTTAATTCTAAAATTATTCTAAAGATCGGGTATTTTGATATAAACTATATCAAATCACGAATGTCTTGCTTCATAATAGTAATAATACAGCATTGATCATGTCGTGATCAAGTGACACAAATGTTCATGCCCTGATCAAGTTTCACAAATGTTCATGTCGTGATCAGGTGTCACACATTTTCATGTCGTGATCAGGTGTCACAAATGTTCACGTCGTGATCAGGTGTCAAATGTTCATGCCGTGATCAAGTGTCTCAAATTTTCATGGCGTGATCAAGTGTTAAATGTTGACTAAACACGTTTTAGCTTTGCCATTTAATCCTGTTTGATGTCAACGTTTATTTTAAATGACACGAAAAAAAAGTCAACCGTTATGTAGCTGTACATGAAACGCCAGTCACCAAAGTCAACTGACATGACTTTATATATAGTCAGATTTAATCGTTTTGTGCTACTTGAACACGTGTGTTAGTTTGGTGGGGGTAAAAACCCCCAAAAGCATTGAATTAGCTGAGGAGATCAGAGAATATTCTAACGACAGTCTTAAACTTAAAGATCCTACGGATGAAATTCCAGATCACAGAGTTCCTGAGAAAGAAGGTCTAGATAGTCTAGAACATTGAATTCCTTAAAATGAAAGTTTGGATCCTGTAATTTCTGAGTTCTGTAGCTCCTTAAATTCATGAGGATAAAAGATTTGTTCCTTAAATTCCTGAAAATGAAAGTATAGTTCGTTCAATTCCTTAAAATGAAAGTCTAATCCCTTCAATTCCTGAAAATGAAAGTCTAATCGCTTTCAATTTCTGAAAGTGAAAGTCTAATCCCTTCAATTCCTGAAAATGAAAGTCTAATCCCTTCAATTACTGAAAATGAAAGTCTAATCGCTTCAATTTCTGAAAATGAAAGTCTAATCCCTTCAATTACTAAAAATGAAAGTCTAGTCCCTTCAATTCCTGAAAGTCTAGTCCCTTCAACTCCTGAAAATGAAAGTCTAGTCCCTTCAACTCCTGAAAATGAAAGTCTAGTCCCTTCAATTCCTGATAGTGAAAGTCTAGTCCCTTCAATTCCTGAAAGTGAAAGTCTAGTCCCTTCAATTCCTGAAAGTGAAAGTCTAGTCCCTTCAATTCCTGAAAATGAAAGTCCTTATCTTGCAGTTCCCGAGAATGAAAATTGTAGATCCTGGAATTTCTAAGAAGACTAGATGATGAAGTTCATTAGAATGAGAGGATAGAATAATATCTGCTTACCTGCCAAGCAAATAACTTAGGAATAAGACTAAACTTTGTTCCTCATTCTGACATACGTTCTGACATATATTCTAACATATATTCTAACAAGCGTTCTGATATACATTCTGACATACATTCTGACATACATTCTGACATACATTCTGATATACATCCTGACATGCATTCTGATATACATTCAGAAAAAAATATAGTTCATGTCAATTTAGTTCATGTCAATGTAGTTTTATGTCAATGTAGTTCATGTCAATGTAGTTTTAAGTCAATGTAGTTCATGTAAATGCAGTTCATGTTAATGTACTTCATGTGAATGTAGTTCTATGTCAATGTAGTTTTATGTCAATATAGTTCATGTAAATGTAGTTAATGTAAATGTAGATTATGTGAATGTAGTTCTTTTTATGTGAATGGAGCGAAATTTAAATGGACCACCTACATCGTCCTAATAAATAGATAGATATACGTGTTTTGATAGATAAAATATTTGTATATTAATAAAAATAATTATTATTGTACGAGAACATCTTAATGTCAGTGGGTAGCGTTTTATCAAAGAATCATATGCATGTGTGTGTGTGGGGGGGGGGGGGGTTAAAAATATTTTTATTGAAAGCTTCGCGCATAAGAGCTGACCGAAAAGTTTTAAAATGTAAATTAATTTAATAGGGAACTGTAAAACAATATCAGAGAGAAAAACAAACTTTTACTCTTTTTTTTCCCACGCGTGATCATTGAATAGTTGAACAATAATTGTGTGTCTCTACTTATGTTTCAGAGGATGACGCGAGAAAATCCAATCATGAGAGAAAAACCATTGAACAGTGAGATACGGTGACGAGAGTTTTTCTATCATTGCCTGAACACGCCACGAACATCATCTCTTGAAGAGGCTCATGAAACTGTCAGAGGGAAATGACATGTTTCGCCATCTTCACATTTTACCAGGGGGTGCCACCGCACCCATCTTAGTAAGCTCCAGACCCCCCCTCCCCCAAACTCCACATCTTTTTTCTTCTCACCAGTTGACCCATATACAGTTGACTCAACTCTGAGAACTTGGCGTTGATTTTGTCATTAGGAAACCAAACGTCTCGCCAGGGACAGATCGATACATTGTTTGAAACATCTCAGAAATGGTTTCTTTATCAATTTTATTTCTTTTTAGACAAGTGTCAAACGTCAATTTTAGAACTCATAAATATCTCAACCACGCGGAACGTGCGTGGATGCAAATTGTTAATGTGACTGCCATAAATGGGGATTTAAACACACACAAATCCTTTACATCAACTTCGCATTTGGTCGTTGCTCGCAAAATCTTCGGACACCTAATTGATCCACTTCCCGTCAACCTACCAAGCTGAAACTTGGCACATAGACATGTTGCCGTTGACAACACATTCGTTCAAGTTTTTAGCCCCGCTCGCCAACCCCAACTTCCATAAATCTATTTTTCAAGGGGAAGACGAAGGATATAAGATGAATCTGATTTCAGGAAATAAAATTCCCAACTACTGCGTTAAATAAGATTATTTTTTTTTTTTTTGAAAAATATCGCAAGTGCGTTTGGTGCATAATATCTTCTTTTTGTTTTTCTGCAATAGCTGGTGATACAAATCTGCTGTGTAAAAGCGGTTGGGTCATTAGAATATTAATATAGTTCAGGGGCGTGGAAAAAAAAAATGTGCGGTTGCAAGCCTTCGGGGTGGGGGATCACCAATTGGGATTCTTGTAAAGTGCGTTCTTTTTGTGGATGTTTCGTCAAATTTTCAGCGGCCCCCACCCCCCTTTTCCAATTGCTTGTTATTACAATTTATAAAGGATTTACATGTGTATGAAAAACTTTGTTTTTAGGAGTTTAATTTAGCAACAAAACAAAAAGCTAAAAAATTAAAACTGGTGAATTGGTTCATTATGAAAAATAAATACTTTAGTAATGCACTTAACGCAATGTTATAACTTGATCGGGGCTAGTGTGTTATAGGGTTCACTGAAACTGTTAAGCTTAGGGTACGGGGTAAGGTTCGCGGGAATTGTTATAGGGTAATGTTAGGATTCACTGGAACAGTTATGGTTAGGGTAAGGGTAAGGGTTCACTGGAACTGTTAAGCTTAGGGTACGGGTTATGGTTCACTGGAACAGTTAGGGTAATGGTAAGGATTCACTGGAACAGTTAAGGATAGGGTAAGGGTTTAGGTTCACGGGAATTGTTATAGGGTAATGGTTAGGATTCACTGTAACAGTTATGGTTAGGGTAAGGGTAAGGGTTCACTGGAACTGTTAAGCTTAGGGTACGGGTTATGGTTCACTGGAACAGTTAGGGTAATGGTAAGGATTCACTGGAACAGTTAAGGATAGGGTAAGGGTTTAGGTTCACGGGAATTGTTATAGGGTAATGGTTAGGATTCACTGTAACAGTTAAGCTTAGGGTAAGGGTTCGTGTTCACTGGAACGGATAGGGTAATGGTTACGATTTACTGGAAAAGTTTGGGTTAGGGTAAACGTTAAGAGTCACTAGAACAGTTACCTGTCTTAATAATTTCGATGATCATATTTGAAGAACGCTTTTTTTAAACACAGTTTATAAATTGCTGTGCTTTGGGAAATTAAATAAATAGTGGAACAAAATATATTTAGGCTTCAAAAGAAAAGACAGGACAGTTTAAAAGACGTTCCGGCTAAACGCCTACGTCACCGGACAAGACAAAACAAGAAACAACGAATTATTAGAAATCAAAACTGTATGTTTAACACATTGTTTTGGAAATTACAATAGTTTAGCCGGCACGAATAGCCGACAAATATAGCCGGCAAGAATAGCCGGCACGCATAGTACATCCTAGCTGTAGAACAAAAGAACTTTTGATTTGATTTTCCAGACTCTGAATACCTGACTACACCCCGGACCCCCACCACCCCCTACCTCTCCCCGAGCTCAACAACGGCCACAACTAATGTGTGAGCTGAATGAATTATTCAGAGAGGAATGCATTGCATGGCCCCTGGACACCACGATGTAGATGGGGGATACATCGGTGATGAACTAGAACAGTCGTAGGCTAATCGCGCCTCGCGACCAGGGTGCGGCTCGGCCAGTCGGCCAAAAATCGGTTTTGACTCCCAAAAACATGGTTCTTGACCTGTTCTTGAAAAGAAATTGGGCTCTCAAAAATTTGTTCATCTTCCTGCTGCTGATTTTTTTGGGGGGATCTTTTGACTGATGAGTTTTCCGACCGCTGAACTGGACGAAAGATAATATCTGCCACCATACGTGGCTTACAAGTTTCAGTTTGAACGTGACAACAGTTAAATTTTAGGGCCCTAATGAATGGGGGGGGGGGGGGTGATGGGAGGGGGTGATGGGAGGGGGGTGATGGGAACGGGGTGATGGGAGGGGGGTGATGGGAGGGGGTGATGGGAGGGGGGTGATGGGAGGGGGTGATGGGAGGGGGGTGATGGGAGGGGGGTGATGGGAGGGGGGTGATGGGAGGGGGGTGATGGGAGGGGGTGATGGGAGGGGGTGATGGGAGGGGGGTGATGGGAGGGGGTGATGGGAGGGGGTGATGGGAGGGGGGTGATGGGAGGGGATTGATGGGAGGGGGGTGATGGGAGGGGGGTGATGGGAGGGGGGTGATGGGAGGGGGGGTGATGGGAGGGGGTGATGGGAGGAGGGTGATGGGAGGGGTGATGGGAGGGGGTGATGGGAGGGGGTGATGGGAAGGGGTGATGGGAGGGGGTGATGGGAGGGGGGTGATGGGAGGGGTAATGGGAGGGGGGTGATGGGAGGGGGGTGATGGGAGGGGGGTGATGGGAGGGGGTGATGGGAGGGGGTGATGGGAGGGGGTTGATGGGAGGGGGTGATGGGAGGGGGGTGATGGGAGGGGGTGATGGGAGGGGGGGTGATGGGAGGGGGGTGATGAGATGCCTTTGCCAGGATTTGTTCCTGGCAAACGCAAGTTGATAAAATGAACATTGTTTTCTTTTCTTTTTTATTTAAAATTGTTTTTGTTTGAAATTTAAAATAGCATGTACTACCTAAATATAACCATGTACTACTTACACATAAGCATATACTACTGACATATAACCATGTCCTAATTATGCATTTACTGTTATAACCAATCAGGACTTGCAGTAACATTTTATTGTTTCTTTATAATCACGCCCGTCACGTGAATTTTGGAGCGCCCTCAAACACCCCCTCCCCCCCCCCCCCCCAACGGACACGTCTTTGTTTCGTACACACCCCCTTGAATTTAAAGTTATTAGTCAATTTTTGTCTGCTTCACATCTTTTGGCCCTTTAAATTAATGATACCCGAGGCGTTCTGCAGACTAGGGGTTGCAAGGCCCACGGCAAGTCTCTGCACAGAGTAGATAATACATTTGACAATAAGGTGAAATGTAAGGGGGCTGATCATGTGACTGATCATGTGACATGTAACTAGAAAGGTAAACAACACTTCACTAAATGTGTCACAGTACCTACGGCATTTAGGATCCACTTAAAACTCACCCATCTTGAAGTTTATTTATAGAAAGCAATTCCAAAACAAAAGAAAAACACTGAGCTGTCCCGTTACCGGAACAAATCATGACCATTGAACTATCGAAGCTTGTCACTGCCCAGCATACCGCTATGGCAAAACTAAAACTCTGACCTGTTGTTAGAGACAAGGTGCCTGTCGCCAGCAGACGCTCTCTTCCACCACCCGCCCCCTCCCAACCGCCCCCCCCCCACCTTTTTTCCTTCAATACTGAACTTTTTCCGTTGGAGGTGGAGGGAAATTATTGATCTTTATTCCCCCCCCCCCCTTCCCCCCCCCCAACCATACCTTTTTTTTCTTCTCTCTCTGCTGTTGGCAAGGAACTTGGACTCGCAGCCAGTTGGATAAAACCCCATCGAACAGGTTTGCGAGTTCCTTGTTTTGTTTGTTTGTTTATGAATGACAACAGTTGTCACTGGGGTTTCCCCCCCCCCCCTTTTTTCCTTTTTTTTTCTGATAAACTATTTCCATGTAATCTGGTACCTTATTTTTAAAACGCAACTACTGCAATAAAGGGCAACATGTTTGTTCAATAGGTCAGTCCTACCTTAAGGCATGGGAAAAGTGGGCAGTTGCCCAGGGCCCCCACGATGCTGTGAAGACGGCCCTGTTATTGGTGAGGGTTTGGTCCACTTGCACACTTGTATTGCGTAGGACTGCGGTGCGGCGTTCGCTGGCGTCGCGGACGGTGGGTGATTGTCAAAATCAAACGGAGCAGTACGCGGAAGTGGTGCAAATGATTTAGTTGTCTGTATGTACTGGCAACGCACACCCGAAACAAATCCTAGATTCGCCCATGGTGGGTTTCCCGTTTAAGGTCGAGTTATTAAAAATGTTTTAAAGAAAATGTGGGAATGTAACGCAATTCGTAGTTTGACGCCATTGTATGTGCTGTAGTAGACTTAACTAGACGTTATGACGCCATTGTATGTGCTGTAGTAGACTTAACTAGACGTTATGACGCCATTGTATGTGCTGTAGTAGACTTAACTAGACGTTATGACGCCATTGTATGTGCTGTAGTAGACTTAACTAGACGTTATGACGCCATTGTATGTGCTGTAGTAGACTTAACTAGACGTTATGACGCCATTGTATGTGCTGTAGTAGACTTAACTAGACGTTATGACGCCATTGTATGTGCTGTAGTAGACTTAACTAGACGTTATGACGCCATTGTATGTGCTGTAGACTAGGCTTTATGTAAACTAAGGATCCCCCCCCCGCCCCCCCCCCCCAATCCCAAAATGTTGTTTGGTTGGAATAAATTTGGTGAAACTATTTGTATGAATGAATGCTGCTATTCTTTACATTACAGGATTCAGTGGTCTAGGACCATTTAGCCAGAACACGATAAGACATTCTGAGTTAGTTGGGAGTTTTCATTAAGACATTTGTGTAGTGGGCTTTAAATTTAAAGTGTAGAGACCGTATGTTGACCCAAAAAGTCCCAGAGGTTAGGAAAACCAAGAAGTCTCACAGGTTAGGAGACCCAGAAAGTTCCAGAGGCTGTGAAGCAGAAGAAGGTAGGCGAGGGGAGGGGGCGAACGACCAGGAACTTTTTGGAAAAATCCAAACATGTCTGAAAAACTGCCCTTGCATTATTCCATTAATTCCTGATATCTGCGACTGCAAATTTAAAACATTTCGAAAATGATTGAAACTTTAACGATCTGGCGTCATTGGCTTATTTGTGATCAGCGCAACAGATCGAATTGCAAGCTGAAATAAGCAATAACATTCCTAAAACTCTAAATCAGTGGTTCTCAACCTTCTTAATGCCACGACCCTTTAATACAGAACCAACCTCATGTTGTTGCGACCCCAACCATAAAATTATTTTCTTTCCTACTTAATGAATATGTGTTTTCGATGGTCTTAGGCGACACCTGTGAATGAATGGGGCGTTCGACACCCAAAGGGGTCGCGATCCACAGGTTGAAAACCACTGCTCTAAATTGAGGCCCGCCGCTGTCGCTGAGTTAGGAAAAATAACATATTTTCCTTGAGTTTGTTTTTTGCGTATTTCATTCAATATTTCCCACATACAACAAATGAATATTTTTTTTTAAAAAAGCACGGATAAGTTCCATGATCTGAGCAGGGCGTGTTGGCAGGGGCGTATTTGACTTTTTTTTTACCGGGGGTGGGGGTCCAACCTAATCATCCTTTAAGCACTATATAAACCAATTTTTTTTTTTTAACTTATCCGATTATGGTATTGTAAAAAAGTATCTTGACGTCAGTGGGGGGGGGGGGTCAGACCCCCCTGCAGCCCCCCACCACACTCCCGGGCCAGCTACGACACTGTATGTTGATCCAATATTTTAACCAAGCAGTAATGGATACAAAATTCAGCTCCTCACTATTGTATTTTAATTCTGTGGCCTTTTTCATAAGAGCAGAGTGGATTTTTTTTTTAATCGCGTGGAGGGCCGGGGGTGGGGGTGGAGGGGGAGAGCAGGGGTTGCAGGGTCTTTAAAAAGTTCGAGTTGGCGAACATACGTTCATTATATAAATGTGTTTTGACGTCATTAAATCATCCGAACTGACATGTGAATTAAAGAAAATATCCTCAAAACCAACTGATGAGTAATTATGTCTGCAGGTAAAGACGATGAATGATAGGGTGGGTATGTGTTAGTATTTGCGTGTGTGTGTGTGTGTGTGTGTGTGTTTGTGTGCTCTTTATTCTGCTTTATTATTGACGTTACGCCATTTGCCAGAATTTCGGCGCTAGACTTGCCGAGTTGGCTAACACGGTAAGAACGTACAAGTAATAGAACAATCTCCCTGTCCATATTTCCGCCCTCTCTTATTTTATCATTGACATAACGAGCTGCCACGGGAGGCAATAAGGGGAAAAAAGGGGAGGGGTGAAATATTGAAATAATAGAAGGTGGGGCGCCACATGTAGGCTAAGAATGTAGTGCCGGAAACTGTACACATGTCCAAGGATTGGACTTCGTAAATGATATCCACAAGTAAAGCCGGATTAACACCGGATTAACAACGTTTGGCTTAGGAGTCCTGTACACAGTGGCGTAACAACGGCTTGGCATTGGGGCAGTTGCCAAGGGCGCCAGGCTGCGCCAGTTCAAAAGAGCGCCGCTAAATCTCTAATTTTTAATTTTTTTAATTTATCAAGGGCGCGAAAAATAAATTAGCCAAGGGCCTCAAAAACGCGGTTAAGCCTCTGCCTATACACTTTGATACGACGTATCTCCACCCCACACCCCCAAAGTAGGCCCCTATAGCGTACTCATAATGTAAAGCATTACGAACCTAAAATGGCACGTTGTTGAGATAGACAGAACTTGCACTCAAGATAGTGTAGAATATTTAAATGTGGTAACATTACGTGTTTACACCAGGTCTTCTCCTATACGTGTTCTCAATGCAAACTCTTTTATACCATATCATTAAAACTAAATTTCTGTGAAAATAAAATTTTTAAAAATCTGATTCTGAACGCAATACAGAAAAAGCCTTCAACTTCAACCTACCTTGTTTCATAGTTCCGTTGATGTTGTTTCATTGACTTAATTTGAGAAATTGACCTGGCTCAGCTGAGCACTTGGTTATCTAAGAATATAGGCGAATTCAATTATCAATATCCTCATTGTTCATTGGTGTGAAAGGAACACTTAGCTGCTTTACTTGCAATGACTCATTGACTTCCACTGTTATTATATATAAGGCTGATGTGTAGTTGTGTGTCCGTGGCAAGGGAGAGGGTCAAAACCGGGTTAGGGAGGAATTTAGGGTTCAGGTTAGGGGGTGAGGGATATATTTAGATCATTTTTTTTCATTTTTAAAAACTTTTTATTCGTCATGGTAAAAAACGCGGACACATAACTACACATTTACCATATATAAAGTTCTGCAGCTGCATGAGGGTAGTTGTTATCAGATATCTTATGAAGTCTAATGTAACTTAGAGATCTTATGAAATACAAAGTTGATAACTAATGATACATTACGTTTCTGATTGTGAGGATTGTGTTTGTATCACACTTTATACTCAATACAAAACACTTACAGTATCAGTATCATCAGTATCATCAGCTACTGTACTGAACTACTACGGTGTTACATTTTGTGGATCTTGAGTGAAGAAAGGATTCAGCTTGCAGTTTTGAACAATTTGTCCAGGGCCTTCTCTTGTTTCTATTTTGATAATCTTCGTTTTCTGCATCATTTAAATGAGCACATTTCATCTTGCTTCGTTCTAGGGTTCTAAAATATGTACGATATCATGTATAAATAAGCCATTTTTTTAAAAATTCGTGAGCGAAATAAAACTACTTTCCGAGAGTTGCCCCCCTTTAAAAAAATAAATTAATAAATGGACAATTTGTGATTCGCATTAAAATTATTAATTTCGATAAGTGGTGGATTATCAGTTTAAACTGAGAGGCACTCTTAGGTTAAAAAGTCTTGATATTCGTCGCACTGTTTGTCTACATATTTTTGTGGTGCCCCCCTTTTCACCTGGGGCCTAAGCACGTGCTTATTTTGCTTAATGTTTGATCCGCGCCCGTCCGCAAGTAAGACCACCAAACAGTTCAACGGCAATCAAGATATTTAGTTGTATGCGTCGTGATTGTACACATGTAAGGTCAATAGACAAGTCTATCTTCAAAAATACTTTTTGGAAAACTTATGAAGTGAAAAATAGAACGTGAATTGACCTCTAATGTAAAGATCCCTCGTGAAAATAGACTGTGAATTGACAGTGTGGGGGGCAGAGGGTGGCAGTTTTTTTCCTTTATATTGGAGGGCGGCATTTTCAGCCAAGTGCAGGGTTTATTTGTGGAAAGGGGTTTGGTACAAATCTCAGCACGCTCCGGGGTGTCACCAACACTAGCTATGCCACTGATGTGACAACAACCCCCTGATCTCCCCCACACTGACAATTAGAGTTCAAAGCGTTTAATGTTCTAATAAGTTATGTGTCAGTTTCTAAGCGAAGTGTCACATATAAATGAAGTTACATATACCCTGAAGTCGTTACAGATCTATGATGTTCATATGAATGAAAGAATGAAATCACGATAAGTTCACATATTTGTCTGTGACACCCTCTCTCCATCTGTGACACCCTCTCTCCATCTGTGACACCCTCTCTCCCTCTGTGACAACCTCTCTCCATCTGTGACACCCTCTCTCCCTCTGTGACACCCTCTCTCCATCTGTGACCCCCCCCCCCCCTGTCGCTTGCCCCCATTTCCTCATAACAACATTCTGACCCAACTTCGGGAGGCAGCCCTACGTCTTCGCTTCTCATCTTCATCTCTCGGGGGCTTTTCCTTGAGTCTGCTTTGGTTAATACAGTCATTGGTTAGTCACTGACAGAATTCTTAAGTCATTGACATGTGGGAGAAGGTTCTGTGTGGCTCTTTGTGTGGTTAGTGTGTGGCTCTTTTGTTGTTTATGTGTGACTGTCTGTGTGGTTAGCATTGGGCTCTCTGTGTTTGTATTTGGCTCTGTGTTTGTATTTGGCTCTGTGTTTGTATTTGGCTCTGTGTTTGTATTTGGCTCTGTGTTTGTATTTGGCTCTGTGTTTGTATTTGGCTCTGTGTTTGTATTTGGCTCTGTGTTTGTATTTGGCTCTGTGTTTGTATTTGGCTCTGTGTTTGTATTTGGCTCTGTGTTTGTATTTGGCTCTGTGTTTGTATTTGGCTCTGTGTTTGTATTTGGCTCTGTGTTTGTATTTGGCTCTGTGTTTGTATTTGGCTCTGTGTTTGTATTTGGCTCTGTGTTTGTATTTGGCTCTGTGTTTGTATTTGGCTCTGTGTTTGTATTTGGCTCTGTGTTTGTATTTGGCTCTGTGTTTGTATTTGGCTCTGTGTTTGTATTTGGCTCTGTGTTTGTATTTGGCTCTGTGTTCTTTAATGTTTCGGATAGATACTGGCTACTGATGGCAGGGCCTGCCTTAGGCAACCTATGCGGTCGCAGTGGGCCCCGCACTTTCATAGGCCCCGCCCCGAATTTATTCTCTAATACAAAATCTTAATTTTCACTTATTATCCTTATCCTCTACCCAGAATGGGCCCCGCGCAATCCGTTTCGCATAGGCCCCCGCAATTGTTAGGGTCGGCCCTGACTGATGGGATATACTGATTACTGATGGGATATACTGATTACTGATGGGATATACTGATTACTGATGGGATATACTGATTACTGATGGGATATACTGATTACTGATGGGATATACTGATTACTGATGGGATATACTGATTACTGATGGGATATACTGATAACTGATGGGATATACTGATTACTGATGGGATATACTGGTCAATGATGGGATATAGTGGTTACTACTAGTGGGATGTAGTGGTTACTGATTAGCTAT
Source organism: Omphiscola glabra (assembly GCA_964017045.1). NCBI lineage: Eukaryota > Metazoa > Mollusca > Gastropoda > Lymnaeidae > Omphiscola > Omphiscola glabra. Next base: position 14,954,859 of record OZ024803.1, on the reverse strand, counting down.
TGTGGTTACCGAGGAGATAAAATTGTTACTTGTGAGCTGGTGTGGCTTGTGGTGAGATCAAAGAGTTATTTTTAGAAGACGATTGTGGCGTATGGAGACGGTTGCGGTTTTTGGTTTTTAGAGGGGGGTGGAGAGGGAGAAAGAGGGAACGTGGTTGTTGTGCGTGAAAGTGGTTGGAGTCAGTTGTTGTGTATGGTGGTAGTTGTGGTGTATAGTGGTAGTTGTGGTATATGAACGTGGTTGTTGTTCGTGAAAGTGGTTGGAGTAAGTTGTTGTGTATGATGGTAGTTGTGGTATATAGTGGTGGTTGTGGTATATGAACGTTGTTGTTGCGCGTGAAAGTGGTTGGAGGCAGTTGTCGTGTATGGTTTTTTAGTTTTGGTGTATAGTGGTGGCTGAGGTGTATGGAATTGGTTTTTAGGTGGTTTGGGTGTAGATGGAGGTGGTTGGACTTCACAAGCGCATATGAGCCCGGTGGGGATATGGTTTTTAGAGTTGATAGTAGGATTTGCTGATGTGCGAATACGTCCTAGAACGTGTCATTTAGCTGTCACTAGTTTTACCTTGAACTGGCTGGTTGCCCCTTTGAACGTAAGAGCCTTACGTCACAGCGACGCATCACTTTTGGCGGGTATCTGGCGGCCCTCATAATATCTTAGCAATAGTTGTAAATGCTGAGGACCGTGTGCTGGGAGTATCGGCCTGTTGACTGTCAATGGCTTTTTTAAAAAAAAACCCTTGCATTCGCATTTCACATACATAGCTTCACCCCCCCCCCCCAGCATCAACTAAAGGGATCTGTCATCCCCCCCCCCCGGTCATGGATCCTATTTCATGTCCAACGTCATCCAGGCCGGTAGGGTCGGAGTTAGATCCAGTCTTTCTTGAGTTAAAGCCGTGGACATGAACTTACTGTAGATTTACTAACGCCAGTGGCGTGGGAAGTGGGGGTGAGGAGGGAGCTTTTACCCCCCCCCCCACCCCCCACGCCGAGGAACACTTTTTTTTCCCAATACCGAAGCGCGGCATTTTCGGCAGCCTGGAGAGTGTTTTCGTAGAAGAGGGGGGGTGCGGCAAAACGCTTGATACGCTCAGGTGGCACTAACCCTGGCTACGCCCATGAATAACGCACTGTATAACCTCTTGAAATATTCAAACCCTCTATGACATTTTTTTTCAGTTCTATTCTTTTTTTTTAAAAAATTTGCAATGAAAGCAAAACCTGATTGTCCATGGAATAAGATGGTCAGCGTGTACAGTGCCCCCCCCCTCACAATAAGCTCATGAGACCTACCCCCGCCCCCTCCATTTTTTCGTCTGCTGTTAAACGGCACTCTTTTTTCCCATATGTGGCCGAATTCTCAAAGTTTTGGAAACAGCAGCACACAAACTAAAAGTCGACGTGTATATCTATCAGTTTCGTCTCATAGAAATCAAATCACATGATGATCTGCCGATATATATATATATATAAGTGATATACGTTTTTATTGCACCTCTTTGTTGGCTACACAATGCAGGCACGACAGGAACTGATCACACTGATCAATAGAAATAATCAATACTCTAATGGGACTAAGGCAAGAAGTGGTAGCTGGGTTGGGTTCGATCAGAAGTATTGGAAATCTGGTCAGATGATGTAGTGGCTGTTACCTTCGTGGAATGTATCGACCTAAATGTCCTCTTGTTTTCATTGAAAAAAAGATGTCGTTTTCTTTTCATAGACCGAAATGTCATCTTCTTTTCATACACCGAAACGCCATCTTCTTTACATAGACAGAAATGTCTTCTTCTTTTCATAGACAAAAATGTCATCTTCTTTTCATAGACCGAAATGTCATCGTCTTTTCATAGACCGAACAGTCATTTTCTTTTCATAGACCGAAATGCAATCTTCTTTTCATAGACCGAAATGTCTTCTTCTTTTCATAGACAGAAATGTCATCTTCTTTTCATAGACAGAAATGTCATCTTCTTTTCATAGATCGAAATGTCATCGTCTTTTCATATATAGACCGAACAGTCTTTTTCTTTTCATAGACCGAAATGCAATCTTCTTTTCATAGACCGAAATGTCATCTTCTATTCCTGCATTTATGTACGGGTGACAGCACGTGGTGAGGAGTTGAGCAGTCGTGGAGACCGTGTTACACATGCAGATAATATCAGAGCTAGTGGCCAGGGTATTCCCCAGGTTGATTAATTCAACCAATCGGTCGCGAGGCCTTCTGGAGGGAGTTTATTGTTACCGAGTGCCATAAATGCTGGCCAAGAGTTGATTGGTTCTTAAAATATTAATAGCACGTGCACACAGGGCCACGCCATAAACGGCTTTGCTTTTCAGCATGTTGTGTGGGTGAATGGTAAGCCAGGGGCGGAACTCAAGTAGACGTTGAATAGCAGGATAACTTGTGGGAGGTGAGTTCACTGTAAAAGAGAGATAGAGAGGGGGAGAGATGGAGGGAGGGAAAGATGGAGAGAGATATGTAGAGAGAGATGGAGAGAGATATTGAGAGAGAGAAATGGAAAGAGAGTGATATTGAAAGAGAGAGAGAGTGAGAGAGGTGTAAAAGGAGAGATGGAGAGAGATAGAGATGGAGACAGAGATAGAGACAGAGAGAGGGATATGAAGTGAGAAAGATGGAGAGAGAGATTGAGAGAGATTGAGAGAGATTGAGAGAGGGGTGGAGGGAGAGAAATGGAAAGAGATAAACGGAAAGAGAGGTATTTTGAAAGAGAGAGAGGTGTAGAAGGAGAGATGAAAAGAGGGAGAGATGAAAAGAGAAAAAAATGGAAAGATTGAGAGACGGAGAGAGAGAGGGAGATGAAGAGATATAGAGATGGAGAGAGGGATGGGGCAGTGGCGTTGTGAGGTGGGGCCAAGGGGGGGCATCATGCCCCGGGCGCTACTCACAAAGGGGCGCCAAATTGTATATTTTACTATAATATTGTATGGTTTTCAAATAGAGGGGGGGGGGGCGCTAAAAAGGTATTGTGCCCCGGGCGTGAGTTAAGCTCGCTACGCCACTGGGATGGGGAGAAAGAGATGAAGAGAGAGAAAAAGGGAGAGAAAGGGAGAGAGAGAGAGAGAGAGAGAGAGAGAATGCTCAGTGTGAGCTGTCATGGATTAGATTCCAACATTCGGCACTACAGAGATTCAAATTCGTCCTTCATAAAACTGTCAGTGACGCCCCCCCCCCCCCACACACACACACCAAAACGAAACAGTACAACTTTTAAGGTTTTATTCACTTCATTAATTCACCAGAAGCACAAAACAGTTCCTATAGCTAAGGAACGCCCCTGACAAAGGCTCTCCTACTCAGTTCCTATAGCTAAGGAACGCCCCTGACAAAGTCTCTCCTACTCAGTTCATATAGCTAAGGAACGCCCCTGACAAAGTCTGTCCTACTCAACAGTGACGTGGGAAGTGGGGGTGCGGCTTGGGGGCGATATTTCGCTAATCTTGGGGGGGGGGGGGGTCATATCGGTTCATTTCATTCTCATGACATAGCTGATGTGTGTGCTTGTATTCTGTATGCCTTTTCGATATTTACGAGGGGCGGCAAGAATCAAGGACCACCCCGGGTGCCACAAACTCTAACCGTTTTACTGAATAGGGAGTTAAACAGTTTAATTGTAGAACTGCTTCCTTTCCAATCCTTGTTTTCCCGAACCCGTTGCAGATAACGCCTAGTTTTATTTTTTACTTTGTTAACAATAAAGTTTTCATTTGTGTCAAGTTCTTCTATGCCGTTGTTTTATTCACTTCATTTTATGCCGACAGCTCAATGCAAGAAACTGTAAGACGTTTAAAGTTTTAACTAGTTATACAGGGATCATTGAAAAACAGTATTTCCATTATTCCAAAAGAAACGGAACTAATGATATTAATTAAAAATAACCGGGTTTTAAGCCCACCTCCCACGGCCCCCATTATTTTAAAAACTTCCACCCTGGGCGGTCACCCCACCTTACACCCCACTGTCACTGGGTTCGCCACTGTCCATACCAACGTTTAGGTGTTTCTCAATTCTCGGTGTTTAGCCGAATCCAGGGAGAAACAACGGAGACAAAGCTGACTGTCAACACGTGACTGCCAGAAATACAGTGTGATAAAACTGATGTAACTGAACATGTGTCACGGAATCAAGTCAACTGTAACACGACTGCGTCTTAACAACAGCTTGACTTTTACATAGTCTCGTGATAACCGAAGAACGAATGCGAGGCTTATGTTAATAGGTGGGGCCACCTACTATGTAATATTTGCTTTCTTTACCTTTGTTTAGACCTTTAGCAATGGATGACTAGCTAGCATTATAAATTGTTAAGCAAAAGTCAGGAATGGCCGCCTGAATTAAAATGAAAACCCATAAAACAAAATTTTGGTATAAAGCCTTTATAAAATGAAATATCGGGCTATTTGGGGAGGGGGGGAATGTACAAGTGACGCACTTTATAAGAATCCAAACTAATGCCCCCCACCCCCCCCCCCCACCCCCAAAACCAAGCCTGGCAACCGCATATTTTTAGCACGCCCCTGAACTGTATTAATATTCTAGAGCCGTAGCCACTTTTAACATCGCAGATTTATGCCACCAACCATTTCATAGGAGCCATAATGATCAATAAATTGATCGTGGGCCCTTAATATATAGAAGAAAAAAAAGACACAAGTAAATATATCGCACCAAACGAAGTGGCGATTTTTTGTATTTAAAGAATCTCATTTAGCGCAGAAATCGGGAATTTTTATTTCGTGACATCCCTATCATCATATTTCCTTCATCTTCCCCTTGAAAAACAGAGGAGAAAAAAAAAACCTGATTTTTAAGTGTTTGTGGTTTGAAAAAGGGGGGGGGGGGGGTTGGGGGGTGGGCTGAAAAATTTGAAATAATGTATTGTCATCGGCAACGGGTCTATGTTTCATGTTTCAGCTCGATAGGTTGACGGAAAGTGGGTCAGTTAGCTGTCCGAAAATGTTTATTTTCACATATGTCCCTTATCTCTGTGATGAAAGGAAGTTAGATGTTATCACTTAAGCTTAGAGAATGCTCTGTAAGACTAAAATTTCGCCACCGAAAAGTTGAAAGAAAAATGTTCAACTGTTTGAGACAGAATGGTTCAGAATGGTTCAGAATGGTACAGAATGGTTCAGAATGGTACAGAATGGTACAGAATGGTACAGAATGGTACAGAAAGCTCACTGGCATGCTTATTTCTTATTATCTTCATGGACACGAGACACGCACATTGCCTGATCTAATGGTCAATTTCGTAAAGGACCTTGAACTTCAAATGAAAATCATGTCATGAGTGTCGCGGTCTAGTGGCGGGGGAGGGCAGGACGTCAAGCCATTTCAACAGAATGATTCTTTTGTCAATGTACTAAACCAGTTGTTCGCAACCTTCCTAAGGCTGCGACCCTTTAATACAGTTCATGGTGTTGTGGCGACCCCCAGCCAAAAAATTATGTTCGGTTCTACTTCCTAGCAGTTGAACATATGTGTTTTCAGATGGTCTTAGGCGACCCCTGGGAAAGGGTTGTGCGACCCCCATAGGGGCCGCGACCCACAGGTTGAGAACCGCTGTACTAGACATTAGTGCTACGTTTTTACCTTAGAATATTATTATTATTTAACTTTCATTTTTGTAAAGGATCATTAAATTATATTTTACTTAAGGTTCCAATGTTTTGATTATAGTTTCGATGTTTTAATTATTGTAACGATGTTTAAATTATCGAAGTGGCTATTGGTACACGGCTACCAGAATTGAGAGGTTGGGATTAAAAAACGATTTAAAATATTTTTGTTGGGTTTGTAAGACCAAATGATGTATCAACTGAAAGATAATTGAATGTACTATACGTTTGAAATCTTAATTCTTCATTTTAACTAAAATAAACTACCACAAATGACATCAGAATAGCATTGAGGTAAATTTGTCCCGGGTCCGAAAGGGGGCGCTGCGTGTCCGTGTACATTTTGACTAATGCTATTCCAGCCACACGAATCTTCCATTTAATCCCACCATCTCAGGTTGATTCCGATATGAGACTTGTACTTGAACATGGCTAATCCGTCTGTCGTGATGAGTTCTCCCCCAGTCCCCTTCTCTTTCTCTCTTCCCCCCTCTGTCTCTGTGTCTCTCTCTGCGTCATGACTGAAGCTTCTTGGTCAAGTTGTTCAGAGAAATATAACATGTCTGATTTCGGAGAAATATAACATGTCTGATTTCGGAGAAATATAACATGTCTTATATAACATGTCTTATTATTTAGTAATGCACCGGAAGCCAGTGACAGGCAGATTCGAGACGTGCCATCTGTTCGTTAGAAAAGAATAATTTTTTTTTAAAAATTTAAACTCAGCTGTCGAAGTAGTTAAGCATATGTAACATTCTTAATACATGTAATATGGATAAGTTCATGTTTGAATCATCATCTTTTAAAATATGTGATAATATGTACATTAAAAAAAAGTCTATAAAAATTCACTGAAAAAAAATTTTCTGAAATTTTTAGAATTTTTATTTTTACGACCGAAACGATTTCGACTGCGTCAGCAAACCTGCATAAGATGCATGCCAGCAAAATGTTGTTGATTCGCGCACGCGACATCACATTTCTGTGTCTGTTTATCCGTCTGCTTGTGTGTGTGTTTATGCACGTGTTAGTCCACAGCACGCGGCACTCCAGTGTCACGCCAGTTCAAATCAAACCCGCTCTCTTGTTGTCACAGCTCCTTGTTTGAGAATTTAATTTCATCGGATTTAAACAATGACATGGAATGATGAGACCTTGACACTTGCATGAACATTCGGCGGTCTAGACTAGTGCTTCTCAAGGTGGTGGGCCACGGACCGGTACTGCCCCGGTACTGCTCCACTACTGGTCCGCTACTGCTCAGGTACTGTCCCGGTACTGCTCTGCTACTGTCCCGAGACTGCTCCGGTACTCCTCCGCTACTGCTCCGGTATTTCTCCGCTTCTGCTCCGGTACTGGTCCGGTACTGCTCCGCTAATGCTCCGGTACTGTCCCAGTACTGCTCCGCCAACCCTCTGTAACCGATCCACGAAATGAAAATATATTTAAATAAAGAAAAGATTTTTTACAATTTAAATAAACTCCAAATAGTAACACTAGTTGATTCTGCGGTGTGGATGAAATTCTTACCGGCCCTTCAACTCTAAAAAGTTTAGAGCCTCTGGTCTAGACAGCTGGACAAGTAGCAGGTCTCGCCTGGCACCTGCGCATTTTGTCTTTCTGTGAAATTCATTTCAATTATTTCACACTCGTGTCTTTTATTGGACCACCCCCCACACACACACACACACACGTGGTCATGGCTAAAATCTCCCCCCCCCCCACACGCACACAACTTCATGGCTTAAATCTGCCCCCCCCCCCCACACACACACGCTATCATGGCTAAAATCTATCTTAGTTTTCCTGACTGTGTCAATGCTTTGGTTGGCCTTTGAATGTTGAAAATGGCGAACCTTTTTTTTAAAAAAAAATCAGAATTCAGAAGACAATTTCAGCACAAAACAATTGTAATAAATTATTCCGTGATTCGTTGGGTAAAATTGGTTTCAAATTATTATATATCTTTCTTATCGCAGTCGACTAAAAACAATTATAGAAACAATGTGTGCAGACGGTGTCGTGCTTTACCACCTGGTCTGAACTCTGCCATGGCTTTTTTGTTTCGAAATTACAAGGTTGAAGTTATCCATCTACTTTCCACACACTCCCTCTCTCTCTCTCTCTCTCTCTCTATCCGACCCACTGCTGTGTTAGCATAGAAGAATTTAAAAAAAAAACGTAATATGATAGGCGATAACTGCTCACAACTTTATTTTGTTCCGTGAGGCTTCTGCCTGCTGGTACAGATGCCCAACAGATGGAGAGATGCCCAACAGATGGAGAGATGCCCAACAGATGGAGAGATACCCAACAGATGGAGAGATACCCAACAGATGGATAGATACCCAACAGATGGAGAGATACCCAACAGATGGAGAGATGCCCAACAGATGGAGAGATACCCAACAGATGGAGAGATGCCTAACAGATGGAGAGATACCCAACAGATGGAGAAATACCCAACAGATGGAGAGATACCCAACAGATGGAGAGATGCCCAACAGATGGAGAGATGCCCAACAGATGGAGAGATGCCCAACAGATGGAGAGATACCCAACAGATGGCGATTTTGAATTTTAAAAAAAATTAAAAACGTAACCAAAAGAATTTGTCATTTTAAAATTTTTAATCCTCTAAACATGACATTTATATTTTGTCATTTAGACTTTTCTTAAATAGTTGCTTACAAGAAAGTGATACTAATGACAAGTACCTGACATAAACAATGTCAATATTTATTGGTTACCTTAATCAACCTTAGATGAATTTCAGGAAGGAAATAATAAGTGGCAAAGAAGTAGATGAAGAAATGGTACAGAAGTACAGGTGGCACAGAAGTACAGGTGGCACAGAAGTACAGGTGGTACAGAAGTACAGGTGGTACAGAAATACGGGAAAAGGTGTTACATATACAAGTGGTACAGAAGTACACAGGTGGCACAGAAGTACTGGTAAAGTTGGTATTATTGATCTAGGTGTTACAGATTAGCGAAAATTGAATTAAACAGGGAGGTAAATCAGCAAAATATAAAATCAATGGTAGGAAAAAAATTATCAAAATATACGCTTGTATGTGATTATCACATAGGCACAAAAAAAAAAAAAAGAAATATACTTGTGTCTGTTTTAGCAATATATACCATATCCATTAAATACTTTTATTTACATCACTTTGCATTAAAATGAGTAAAACAGCATTATCACAACCCAAGTTATTTCCCATGTTCAAGCTCTGTATCAGATGGCGCATAAGGAGAATACATTTTTTTTTTTTTTTTTTTTTTTTTTTTTTTTTTTTTTTGCTAATGATGACAGTGCTCTTTTATTTTGATAAATCTTTCTTTAAACACACGAAGGGCTCAAGGGAAAAACCTGAGATGTCAGGTTTTGAGAGTTTTGAGAAAATTGATAATAAAGTTTGAAAATTCCTCATAAAAGTATCAAAATATTAAAATTTCTAAATATTTATTTATTGACTTCGCTGCTTTTTTTTCAGCTGGACCTATGTGTCATATTATTCTATTGAATGGAATGTAGCCACACGGGAGATAACTTCAGTTAGACCTTTGCGTTATATTATTCTATTGAATGGAATGTAGCCACACGGGAGATAACTTCAGTTAGACCTTTGCGTCATATTATTCTATTGAATGGAATGTAGCCACACGGGAGATAACTTCAGTTGGACCTATGTGTCATATTATTCTGTTGAATGGAATGTAGCCACACGGGAGATAACTTCAGTTGGACCTATGTGTCATGTTATTCTGTTGAATGGAATGTAGCCACACGGGAGATAACTTCAGTTGGACCTATGTGTCATGTTATTCTGTTGAATGGAATGTAGCCACACGGGAGATAACTTCAGTTGGACCTATGTGTCATGTTATTCTGTTGAATGGAATGTAGCCACACGGGAGATAACTTCAGTTGGACCTATGTGTCATATTATTCTGTTGAATGGAATGTAGCCACACGGGAGATAACTTGTAAATTTGGAAAAATTGACATCACTGGTTTTTCCCTTGAACCCTTCAAATGTTTAGGCTGGCATTCTAATTTAACTGGATTTTCCCAAATGCACACTTCTTGTCACTTAAATTTCTTAAAATTACTATGTCAATGACTTAACAGAATCGTGCTTTTTGAAAATATGAGTGAGAGTAAAACTACATGACATAATAAACCACATATCACAGTAGTTAGAGCTTTGATTTGTACATCAAAAATATGTCAGGAATGTATACAGGTAAATTTTAAAAAGTTTACTTTTCACAAAGTACATAAGCATTTTTTAAATGAATTTTTTCAAACATGAACTATAAATTGTTTAATTTTAAAAAAAAAATTTTTTAAAAATGATGCAAGATAATAAATGATGAAAATTAATAAAACATGAATAATTTGAATAATTAGAAATCTATAATATATTTTTAAAAACACCAGACTAAGTACATGTACCCGGTATAAATGTTTTGTTTAAATTAACATACTGAACTGGCAGCTAAATTAATTCCCATTTGTCCTGGCCCAGGCACAGAGATTTGATTACAGTAAAAAGTCTTTGAAGAGCAGCTTCTTGTTTTGGAGAATACATTTGTAGATGTAAGCCTCTCGAACAACAGGAATCTGTAAGAAGTAAAAAAAAAATGTATATGTTTAAACAATATTTGGCTCAGGAATAGCAAAAGCATGACTGAATAAAATTGTTAACATAATTGATGTATTAATCTAATCTACTTAAGAAAATCAGCAAACTCCCAACTGGCATTCAACCACTCTCCCAGCGGTCTCTATTCCAGTCAGGCCGCCAAGTGGCACGCCAGGGGCTTTCCGCCCCTGAGACAGCCTCACCCACCCTTTCACTCGATTGACTATATGAGTGAGGCAGCACCAGTGAAGCAACGCCTGGCCAGCCGGGGTGCTGCTTTCGCACAGCAACCCGGCCGGACTTTCTTGGGCTGGGGCGGATATATTTTACATCTCTCAAGTCCCCCCCTCCCCACCCTGGGGAGGCGCGCAGGTGTTTTACAGACGTCCTCTAATAGGGTTTACATGGTTTTCTGCAGTGTGACTAACTCACACCGCAGCTGGGAGAGAAAAGAGGTCGCCTAGGAGCAGTACCCTCAAAGACTGCATATTTAGAATCATCGGTGAGGGTCGCCACGTTCCTTCACCTCATATCCACAAGGCAACTGTAATGATGTACTAAATTAGCCTAAGAGTTCACTCTTATTTCATGTAAGATAGTTTACAGATAACTTAAAAGTGCAGTGAAATCTTTATATATATCTATATCTTTATTTAAGTATAATAAATAAATAAATATGTATGTGTATATTGAAAGCAATCAACAATGACATTAAGATTTCAGTAACTCCAGACCTGTTTACCCTCAAACTCTTGAAACCGTACAATATCATCACAAAATCATTCAATACATTATCGTAATAGTAAAAAATAAACATACAGTATATTTAATTTATACACCTCAAAATCTTACACTGTAGACCAAAATCGTAAGAGTAAACAGGTCTGTAACTCTACATTAAATATATGTATAATGATAATTTTATCACCAGTTGATTGAAACATTTGAAGGTATAGAATAGAACTTTAAAATAAGGAGTACAATAGCAGCCTCACAACTGATCAGAGGCTCGGGGAATGACAGACTGGCAATGCCATTACTGCAAAAAGCAGAACTTTAAGCACAAGCCTCGATCAATTGTCAACTTTGATCTTATTGACAAGTTACACGAGAATTTCATTTCTGCTTCACAACCAAGTGTGCGACGGTTTCAACTGTGTATGTTGTTGTCGCCAGGCAGGGGAGTAAAGTCAGGTGGAGTGGACTCTTCAGACCAGTGGTGAGAAAAACCCACAGAGTGTGACGACGACTTAACTCGGGATTGTAAATTGTCTGTCTTTGGCCACACCCAAAAAATAAAGATATATAATATATGGGGAAGAACTAAGTATTGTATTGAACAATAAACTAGAACAAAGCCATAGAAGAAAAAAGCCATAGAAGAACAAAGCCATAGAAGAACAAAGCCATAGAAGAACAAAGCCATAGAAGAACAAAGCCATAGAAGCACAATACAGAGTGCACACAACACATACATATCTATTTTTAGCATCTGAGACCACAGCGCCATCCTCTTTGGTTGTTACCAGGACGGTGAAAGTTGCCTTCGTTGCTACGGCAGAAAATAAAAAGAAAACAATAATTTTGCTGCCTCTAAGTTTTCAATAACTGCAATGTACACATGTCACATTAGGTTTCATGAAAGTGAACTTAGTTAATTTTAATTTATAATGTATTTAGGAAATTACCCTACTCTGCGATTAAATGACTTTTCAAATTCCTTTTAATATTTGTTATATTATACATACAGATTAGAATAATAATTAAATCTGAGCTCTTAATTAATGCTTAATTAAAACTATTTGGTGTTTATTTCAAGTACAATTTCAAACTTTTCATTCACTGACACGTTGTTATTTTTTGTTTTATACATGTGAACATTGCCTTGCACTTACCCTTCTTTCCTCCATGCTGCAAAATCAATTTAAATAAATTTCCATGGGTATCAGCCATTTTGCCCAATAGAGTAAATGTCATTCCCGTGAATACTCTGTAGAATAAAAAAAAAAAAGAACATTTTAAAAAAAAGTTTGTTATCTCCCTTTAAAATTAAAAAATTTTAAATAATTTTTCATTGATGAAGTCATCATGCATTTTGTCTTCTTGTGCACAACACAGAATCCTATTATCATATTATTAATTGTCAAATTTTCAATTCTGTTTCAGACGCTGTTGCTCATCTTAAGGACGTCTTAATGAAGACTTTAAAAAAATTAACAGAGAACATGACTGAGACTTTTGAAGCTCAAGATAATGAACACACAAAACAGAGATGGAACATCTCTCCTGTGAAGATTTATGATCACAGAGTTTCTTGACAGTCAAGGATTTGGCAGTCAAAGGAAACCACTACTTATTTTTGATTCCCCCCCCCCCCCCCCTTGTCGGAACCTAAAGCTTGATAATGGTATGGTGTGGTAGCAGTGATCTAACAGTGTCGTCTTCCAAGCAGTCCCTTCTGTAGAAAGTTAAGTGTAACCACAAAACTTTCACTTACTTGCTGGATGGCTTGAGCAGAGCATCACTGTACAACTGATCACATCTTTCCTGGATTAAACAAGGTAATATGATTAAATCATTTCCATTTCTATTTTTTTTCTTCAGTGTGGAAAACCTCTCATAAAGCTTATAAATACAGACCTGTTTACTCTTACGATTTTGGCGTACAATATACAATTTTGAGGTGTATACATTACATATGCTGTATGTTTATTTTTTACTAATAAGATAATGTACTGAATGATTTTGTGATGATATTGTACAACTTTAACAGTTTGAGGGTAAACAGGTCTGTAAATATAGTAAAGATGCTAAATATGTCATTCCCAACTACAGCAAGTTTTCTAATTGGTTTGGCCAGGATCACCAATCTAATACACGATTACATATTAAAATAATTCCGGGGTTTATTTCTGTGCTACTGGGCCTAGCTTTGAGAAGTTATTTCTTGTAGGCTTGAAAACAATTTCAATAACCGATATGAAGAAATATCATTTATAGTAGATGAACCAAATTAGGTCTTCAAAAGTCAGAAGTGATGAGCTACAGACCCTGTATCAAAGTGGACCAGTAGTTAATTATTCCAAGCTACACAGCTTGGAGCTTATCATTTTATAAAGGATGTCAATGAAGCTACTTGTAAGAATAACTTTAAAATGCCAACTGATCACCAACATGTTGTTCAGAAACTTATTTGGACATGCCAGGGGACTTAATGCAAAAAATACTGCCAATCTTGCCTGTATCTTTAGCATTATGTGTCACTACTTTTCTATGGGGCCAAATTAAAAAGGTTAGTACCCCCTTATAACACAAGTATAAAACTGTTGTATTAAATTATACAAATTTTGTAATTGAAACCAATAAATTAGACACTGGTAAGGGGCCATTCATAAATTTAAAAAAAAATTATTACCATTTTTATGCGCCCCCCCCCCCCCCGCCCCCCACAAATTTGTCACAAACTTTACACACCCTCATAATACATTGTGACAAATTGGTAAACCCCCCCCCCCCCCAAACCTCACCCCATTTTTAGGTGCATGACTTCATTTATGGATGGCCCCCAATAATAATCAGCTCTTTATAATTAGGAAATTAAATGCAAACATCTCACCGGCTCTACCCCGTCTCCATACTTGAAAGCTCCCTTGGCATCACCAAAGTAGATGATGTAACATGGCAGAATGGCTGCCGTGTTGAAAATGACGAGCTCTTTTTTGCATGGAGACATATGTGAGTCATAGCCAGCTTGCAGCGCAGCTCCTTGGATAAGTGATGGGCATTCAAACACCTGGACACCAAAGAGAATACATGTAGAAATGGACACCAAAGAGAATACATGCAGAAATCATTTCTGGGGGATCTATCAAACTGTTTTATATTCCAGCCAATTAAGTTGCTTTTTTTTTTTTTCATTTATTTAAATTTTGTATCTGAATGTTGATGAGGATTACATCACTAGAAAAGCATTTATTTACTCTAAGGGGGATAATAATCAACAGGGGAGTTGATGTGAGGAGCTGATGCTATGGCATTTTTATATTATGTCCATACTTAGATATGATTGCTAACTAAATGTTAAATGTGCTGTGTTGTTTAATACAGAAAACCTTTCTTGAACATTGGTCGATATGTGTAAGCCAATCAAACTGCTTACAGTAAAATTAATTACAGAAAGCATAAAAATGCTTTTTTTTTTTTTCAGGTTTTTAAGAAAGTATACTTTCTAATTTGTGCTTTAATAAATAATATACCTTTATAGGTACACTCTCAGAAATAAATTCAATAGGTTTTATGTCCAATTTTTAAAAAAGGATATTAAAAAAAATGACCCTTATTTGTTTTAGACAATTTATAATATGACAAGCATGGCTTTAAGGAACAAATGATGATGACATTCTAACTCGTTTAGGCTTACGTGGTTGCCATTTATTTTTAGTGAAATGAATTTTTTAATATAAAAATGTGATATCAATTTGGTCATTACCCGACCTGTTTATCTTCAAACTTCTAAAATCGTACAAAAACATCTCAAAATCTTACAATACAGTATACGAACCAACCATGAATTGTACTGTCTATATCAGGATCCCATGATAGTAGCAGAAATAAAAAAGGGCAGGCTACGCTGGGCAGCACACTTAGAGAGAATGCCAAATGACAAAGGAGTGAAGAGGGTGCATCACAAAAACCACATAGGAAAATGGCTCAAGGCAGACCTAGGCTTAGATGGATGGATAATGTGCAAAAAGATCTACATCAACAGGGGGGAATCCAAGCATGGAAAAGAAAAGCATTAGTTAAGTCTGAGTGGAAGGAAGTGAGGCAGGCCAAAGCCCTACATGGGCTGTAGTGCCACAGGGATGGATGGATGGTCTGGGTGGAAGGAGGTAGTGAGGCATGCCAAAGCCCTACATTGGCTGTAGCGCCACAGGGATGGATATATAATGTACACAATAAATACTAGGATTGCATATCCAGTGGAATCTAGTTGAGTTGGCGTAAAAAAAAAGGTGACTTCTAAAAGTAGATGATATTACAGTGTGATAACTATTTCAAGTTGTAAATGGGTATTAAAAATCATACAGCTGTTTGTGCGTTCTAAATAAACAGATTTCAAAGGCCCTCTCAGATCATATAAGAAATATGTTGAAATCTATTGCTGCTGCGGGGAACAGTTGAAAAAGGATTCTCTAGTTTTCTCTGTTTCTAGACTTGTCGCAGTGCAGCCGTAAGAATTAATTTTCACAAAATAATGTCAAATAGTGCTGAAGCAAACATACGCGTGAGTCCATCTCTATGGAACATAAGCAAAAAAGCCAAATTTTCAACCCCCCCCCCTGTTGTACGAGGAATTTTTTGATGACCCCCCTCCCGCTTTTCCTATATGGGTTGCTGCGGCTTCCTCACAGAGGTGTTGGGAGATTTTATAAAATTTTAATAATTCTATTTCCACTTTTCATCCTGTGTTCCCATGTGACATACAGCGGTCGAGGTGCAAACAGTAAATCACTTCAGTAACTAGTGTTTGCAATTACTAGATGGCGCGTAGTGACCTATATACATGTTTTATTTATTTGTACCCAGCCCTTTATTTTATTTTGTTTATGTATTCGCTATTTTGAAGTGTACTTGTACGAATTTAACAAAGGGAGCCTGGTGAAAACCTAAATTTGGCATAGGTGCCAGGAAATGAAAATTTTAGAACCACTGGCGTAGCCCTACAAAATATATAACACAAGCACGTTTGACATATGGTGAAATAAATATTACTCTAATCCCTCTACTACTATCTGAGTATATCTAGCAAGTTAATTGTGAAAATATATGGCAACATTATGACCATAATTGCTACAAAAAAATTGTGTGATAAATTTACGGCTTTCGAGAAATAAATAGAATACTATTTTTTACTTTCAGAGTTTCAGTATGATTATTGTACATACTTTCTGCTGAGACCCCCCTCTCCCCATACACACGCGTAGGCAAAATCTAAAAAATCGACAACACCCCCCCCTCCCCTAATGCGAATGCACTATGATAGCCCCAGATTGACTATATGTCACTAGAGTGAATACGCTAATATAACGTTAAATTGTCTAGCGAGTTCATAGTGAAAACACAAAGCAACAATATGACCATCACCACTATCATTATGAAAATGTGGTGGTGTTAATGCTATAGACGTAAATATTTAGACCCCCCCCTCCAAACACACACGTACATAAAATCTCCTAAATCAACACCACTCCATTCCCCTTTCCAGGCAAACGTAATAGTAATATATTTATATATGGTCTCCAACCAATCGTATTTCTCAATCCATTCACTGCTGGATGTTGAATGCAAATGCAAGTTACAACTAACAACCGAAAATGTTCTTCTGATTATTTTTTTTTTCATCGGAAAAAATAACGGAATGTATTTATTTTTACAGTGGTCTCTCAAAATCATACATTTTAAGCCCAAAATAGTAAGAGTAAACAGGTCAGAGTTACCCTACCCTATGGTTAGGTATTTCTAGCTGTGTATGAAAGGGCAAAATGATAAAGCAACTATGAGGAAAAATAATTTAAAAAACAAGTCTTACTTTCCCTGGCAACACTTGGCACAGCATAAGTTCTGAGCAGCCAGTTATGTATGCCATTGAGTAGTAAGTGAACTCACTGAAATAGACACCAGCGCCATACCAGCCAGAATCAGTTTTATGCTTGAACCCTTTCTCACCTTTTGGGAAAATTAAACAACAGTAAAATAATTATTTTTCAAAAGTTAATCATTTTTTTCCCCCATCTGAAACTGCAACTTCCCCTTGTTCAAAAAAAAAGCTTTACAAATTTCACAGGGTGTCCTATTATTCACATAAAATGAAATTTTAGAAAAGTAATTCTTTTTTATCAGAAATCAAAGTGAATAAAATAAAACACCACATAAGTTGATTAGAACTGGCAGCAATGGCTTTCTAAAACTACAGGAGGTATAATTTTTAAAATTATAAAATTTAAGTTAACAGAATTTTTGAAAATAGCAGTGACCCGGGGCCTTGAAACCATTCTCACAAATGGGGCGAATATTTTTCTGATCTGTTCCATGGAAACCCAGAACAGGATAAGAGAACTCTTCCCCTCTTGATGACTTTAACTTTTCCTGGAATTCTCTGAAATTTTATTTCAATGGCATTATTCAAAAATCATTTTATTTAGAAAATGATAAATAAAGAAATTACTGTAAAATAGATAATCGTAACAATTTTAACCTAAACTGTTTTTTTTGTGTTTTGTGAGCGAAATGAAATAAATGAGATAATTGACTTACCGAAATCTTTTAACAACTTTAGGTGAAACTACATAGTCAACTTTCAAAACTCTTATTCTGAAATAAAAATGTTCTTAAGTTATTAAAAAAAAACATATAATTACTTTAATAAATCAATTTACATTCTCTTAAAGAAAATTATGAGTGAAAAAATGGAATCTTTAATCTGATATTAATTTAAAAGAAGATAGAGCAATTAATTTTTTTAAATGTTATTATTCCCAGAGACTTCTTTTTCCAAACACTCTCATTTTAATTTTTTTTAAAACATTTACAAACCACTAATTATCTGATTTACACAAATTTTAATTCATATTGATGTTTAAAGCGACATTGCAGTCTTTGGAGATATTGAGGTTACAAGCTATTTTTTTTTACAAGTTAAGAGACACATTGCCTATGACTTACGTGGGTGTCACATCTCCAGTTAGTAGTCGGTAGAATTGAGACTCTGCTAGTCTAAAATGAGTCTGGCTAGCTGAGCCTTCCTTGTATGCTCTCTCTGGCAGAAGTGGGAAATATGTTGTGGTTTCTAGCTTTAAAGCTTCTGCCTCTCCTTCCAGAAGAAGCAAACCATTGTTGAGCTGCATTGTGGGAGAATTATTAATCAGGTTTATCATTCTGTCTCTCACATTGAGATTTTATGTTAATAATTTAATTGCAATGTCTTTGAAGAAAAAATACCCATTAATATAATATATTAAGGCAAGAGAAATTATTAAAATTTTAAGTGAAAGCTTTTTTCCATTTAAATTTTTCAAATTAATTTTTTTATTCTAAGTAGTCTATAATATTTTAATTTAAGTGTCATACTTAAAAACAAATAGATAATTATAAATATGAAATTATTTTCCAAAATGTATTTAATGAGAATTTTTTTTAATAATTTTACACTGTTCAACAAATACTAACATATTAGTCTACATGAAACATTTTAATTCACGTTAGGTAAGCCCTTAGGACAGATACAAATGACTAGTTACTGGGTCCTCTTGACTGACTCTTATCTATTACTTCTCTTCTTCTTCTGGCACCGTTGTCTAGGGGATCAACACTCTTATCCCCAAGAGTCCTCCAGGCATCACAATCCTGAGCCAATCTCTCCAGCTTCCCCCAAGTGTGGCCAAGTTTCTTGGTATCTTCTTCCACTTCATGGCGCCAAGTGTTCCTCGGCCTGCCTCTTTTCCGTTTTCCTTGAGGGTTCCAGTTCAGCGCTTGTCTAGTTATGCTGGAGGCAGGTTTCCTGAGTGTATGGCCGAACGATCTCCATCTTCCTGGTGGAGATGATGGTCGTTGGCCTAATAGTTTCCAGATGGGGGCTTTCACTACTTGCTGTCATGCATTCCTCAGCTGGGAATCTATCCTCTCCCAGGACCGAAATGTCTTTTGTTGCTCTTGTCTGCGTTTTGTAACAAAGAGTTTTTACATGGCAGAGTTGTTAGCCCTGCGCACAACCGTCTGGGGGGGATGCCCCTCACAACTCTCCAGAGAGCTGCCCTTAATTTTGGAAAGGGTACCCTAGCCTTTGTGGTTTCGCCCACTTCCTGCAAGGCAGCAGGCTCTGATTTTGGTACACCTTGGGTATTTGGTTTCCCCAATACCTACCATATCTGGTGGGCATTCCCCTATTCGCCACCTGGAGAGGCGCTCGATGGGAGATCAGAAACTCTACATTAGTTAAATACATACACACTTGTTTATTATTTGACTTTCAACCAATGACAATTAGACATAATAAAAAAATACAACTTAGGTGCTCAAATCACGCTGGCAACAAGTTTATGCAATACACAGTGATTCTCATCCCTCTTAGTTTCACATAAATTTATATATTCACATGTAGCCTTTGCATTCTTATTTCAAGCTTAATATTTAATATAGGCCTACTGGTTTATTATCCATTTGATTTTTAAAAACCACCTTTTTTTGCAAATGGCTTAGTTCCTTGTCTTTCTCAGCTACTATCTTTTTGGCATTTTCAAGCTCCTGCTGTAGTCGGAGTTTTTCTTTAAAGGCTGTCTTGATCAGTTCTTTACGCTCATCATCTGTCATTTGTGAGAACTTTTTCACTAGTGACAAACCTTTGCTTAATATCTCACCCTTTTTCACCTCTGTCTTTTCCTATGAAATAAGCAGGAGTAAAAAAACACATCATAGCAAAAATCTTTATTTCTATTAAAAATAAGCAAAATAATTAAAGAGCTTAATAATTGATTTTTTAAAATATTTAGTAATAGGCCTACGCCTACACTTTATAATAAGTATTATTATATAATTATTATAAAACTCAACTGTTCAACTCAAAGTTAACCAAAGCAAAAAGGTGAAATGCTCAATTAGGCCTTGAATGACTTGATAAGTTGATATCTTTTATTAATGTTAAAGGAAAAAAAAAATAATAGATGAAATAATTTACCTTTTCCTCTTCCGAATCATAAACATCTGTGTCACTCCCATTTTCATCATTTGCTGTCTTTTTTGTTGGATGTGAAAACTCAGCAAAATGCAGAAGATTTTTCCTGTAGCAGCTGGACCCATATTTGCATGGGGGAAGTTCGGATATCATTTGAGAACTTGCTGACATATTTATAACATCAGAATCACTGGGTGGATCAGTGTGAGTAACAATAGCAGTTGTGATGCTCGCTGAACTTGTAACTGTTTTTTTTGGAGGATGTACAAATTCTTTAAAATGTTGTGGATTTTTACGATAACATTCTGCACCATACGGACACTGAGGAAGGGAGGAGTCATCCGTTTTCAATTTCTTGGATGCTGATGGTTCATCTGCCATTTTCTGTCAATTGCTATTAATCTGTTATACTCAAGATTTCTATTTTTTCAAAATACACATTCATTTGTTATCTTTGTAAATTGGCATTTCGTTTTCCGATTCTTTTAGTTTTAGATTGAGATTTTCTAATAACTAAATAATAAAAATTGTGGCTGAGACTAAGAGCTTGGCACGAAATTATACTTAAAAATTAGTAACCGGTAATTATTTTTTTTTTAACGTTTTTATTCAAAACATGTATGGTTTCATTTTAATCCCAACTCTATTACTATTTCCTAAATAAAATGCGCCTATTTTTCTCTCTATCTTTTTCTTAACTATCTCTCCTAGTGGCCTTGGCCTTAGTCTTAGTATGCACGGCACAATGGTAAATGGGGGAGGGGGGAGAGACTGCACTCAGGTTATGTAAAGGGAAATAAGCGGAACAAAGTATAGGAAAACCTGAAAAAAAGGTAGCAACAAAACAACGAACGTGTAGGCAAGAAGCCTACTTCAGTGCTCAAACAACAGTAAATCAATATAAAATAAAAATAATTAACGCTTAAACACACATAAATACTGCAATGTAGTAGCCGAGACAGCAAGAGGACACCGCACATCAATGTGATAACCGTGTCTACAATGGGGGCGTCCTTTAATCATGTCAACAAAATAGGGTTGGGTGGAAATATTTGACAGTTAATAGTTGTTGACAAAAAAAAAAAGGGGGGGGGGTAGATTAATTGACGTCAACAACCATGTTTTTTTTTAAATTAAAATTTTAATCTTTAAAATTGAGTGGTTGTCACATTATTTAAAAAAATATATATAAGTGTAAATAGTCATATAATTTTAGGCTTTTAATATTATAATTATAAGACTTATTTAACGTGTGTCTGTCTGTGCACTGCAGATGGCAGGTCAGAATGTTAGCACTCTTTGTTAGTGCAAGAGAAGTCAAAAGTTGGCCTCTCTTCACCTGTAGATTCTGTTTGTCGCTAATGACTAGGGGGGTATGTTTGAGATCATGTTGCAGGTATGGAACAAGGTTCAAGTGTCATGTGCAATCAAGATAAATGATAATGATAGAGTAGGAATACGATATTTTGAGAATCGGGGGAAAGTAAAGTGAGTAACAATAATAACATCGCTGCTTGAATGAATTTGCAAAATCTGTAACATCTATTTTGCACAAGTCATTTTGAAAAAGCATGTTCAACAGCACCAACAATGCCCTCTTGAGCATATAATTTATCACTTCTCCTCAACAAAAAAGGATTCGACAAATGCAAGTAGCTGCAAGGAGATAGAGATAGCTTATACTTATGACAATTATTGCTCACACCGGCAATGCTTCTATTTTATGTGCTGAATGGTTAGATGAGGACGATGTTGTCTGAAAATGTGAAAATGATAAATACCCATCAGAGGAGTCATTTCAATGTTTTTTCAGGGGGTGGAGGGGTTAGGCGCAAAACCAAAACTTGGTTGGCTTGTTAAGTTGTTTATTACTTGAGGCGCCACATAAAATTTTTAATAAAACCTGCAAATTCAAGGGGGGACTAGTGCTAATGCCTCCCTGCCCTACCCAAGCGATGTCCCTGACGCCATTGTTACGATAGAGCAACACGTGGATACTCCAGGGGAAGATGATAGCAGCTAGAAACTATACTACACTTGTCAGCTTTACTAACAATAATCATATTTCTACCACAAACTGGTATTTAGTCTAACAATCTTTTAATTGATTCTGCATTATAAAATTTAAGTTTAAAAACGTTTAACTTGTTGATTAACAAGCTAAAGATGTAATAAAATGTTAATCCTACAATTTTGTGTCATTAAAATAGATCAGCACAAAGTAAATTGTATTTATAAACGTATTGATATTATAATAAATTACTTATTTTCTTTTCGCTAGTGCAACTCTTTTATTCAACCCAAAGAAATAAGTGTTTTCACAAGTTACGTAACACCATAACACGCAGGGTGGACTACAGTTAAGTCACTAGGCTAACTGTTGCAATTTACAGCGAGTTATTTAGGAAAACACAGAAGAGTGTGATGATTACGATACATTGTGGTAATATATTTTTAAAGCCTATATTTATATCTTTAAAAATAATTAATTAATTAGAAAACATGGATTTCACAGACTTTTAGGGTGAAGATGGCTTTAGTAGAGAGACTGACAGAACTCCAGGGTAATTAGAGCAGAATGTGTACACAAGTGTACATATTTCTGCCGCCAACACACTCAAAATCTCCAAAACCAACTCACCACCTTTTTCTTTTCCAGTGTCAGTGGGTACGTAATATTTGTATGGCCTTAAGCAGTTAGTACTCTGATAGTTTTTGAACTAATAGTGAACATGAGATAGTTACTTTGCTTTGTAAAATTAAATGTTCAAATCCAAGTTTAAACCAACAATATATTTTTGGTCCTTAAAATGCTTTTGTGTAGTACTTAGTAAGCGATTTAAATTATTTTGTTAAACAAATTATATGTTCTTCCCTCATCAAATAGCTTCTGCCCAGGACCGCTCTAAGATGGACTTGTTCACTGGTTTTCAAACTTATTCTGCTGGATGAGTACATGGTTAAGTGGCAGGAGTATTTATTATTAAAAATAACAACTGATTGGAATATTCCTTTTGACAGAAGACACAGAACTTGTTTGTAATTTTAAAAGACTTTAATGCAGAAGCACACAAAAATTGGAAGTGAAACATGTCCAAATTATTGATTTTATATACAAGTTTCAAAACAAAATATTCACAAGATACAGTTTCATTGATCTCTACAAAAATGGAGGCCTGATTTATACCCTTATTATACATTTTAATATATATTTAACAACTTCTTACTCAAGGTTGCGAACAATTCAAAAAAGAAAAAATGTCAAAAGTTATACAAGTTTTTTATTTCAATATCTATTTGATATATTTCTTTCTTCTATGGCAATATATTTTACAGAAGCAGTAGAAGAAAATTCTCTTTCAAAAGATCATATAATACAAAAAAAAAAGTTGCAAATATCTGGAAAGATGAAAACAGTGTTATCTGGTGTGGTCACTCTTGTGAGATTGACACATCATGACTTATAGGAAACATCCCCTTTTAATGAAAAAAAAAAGAAGTACCTAATAAGAACCATAGTAGCATGAAAAAAAATTAAATTTCAGAAACTATATTTAAAAAAACAAAAATTTTGTTTGATAAATATGTCTTTTATTCCAACATATTCTAAATAGTCTATTGTTTATGTTAATTATTCTTAGCTGGTTATAATCCTATAGCATACCTGCCAAATGATATGGTTTACCTGTGCTTTGTATTTTTTTTTTTTTTAATTTCTGATTGGTATGGCGGTATACGATATGCCAAAGGTTTTACAAAATTTCTGGAACAATTGTTTACTTCTTTCAAGAAATTCAAAGCTGTTCAAAATTAAGCTGAAATCCTATTGGTCAATTGAATATAAAATCTGGTGGGTTCCATGACCAGTAGTTGCACATATGATAGTAACTGAGAAGATTGCAATTGGTAGTAAACCATAATCGCCATGTTATTAAATATTGTTATAAAT
This sequence comes from Omphiscola glabra, assembly GCA_964017045.1. Taxonomy (NCBI): domain Eukaryota; kingdom Metazoa; phylum Mollusca; class Gastropoda; family Lymnaeidae; genus Omphiscola; species Omphiscola glabra. The sequence continues at coordinate 14,930,875 of OZ024803.1, read as the reverse complement.
TAAAAAAAAAAACAACAGTTCCACAAATAAAAATTTGAGGGGCAATGAAAGGGAAATTCTACCTCTATTAAGAAATGATCTTAGCCTACAATTAATGGCAGAAAAAAATCAATGAATCAGGTTTTCATGTTTTGCACATGTATTTTTAAATAACTTTTTATACAGATTATGATTTTGTAGGTTGGCATGTATGCTATAGGATGTTTGAGTTTTGAACTGAAATTTTGTTTACCTGGTACATGCTACTAAATAATAACATTTTTGACATTGCTTTAAATTTTTTTAAGTGTTACCACACGTGATTGCATTAAAGAGAAGAACTTGAAATTTCTCCTGTCTGTCTAAGAATTTAATAACAGTGTTTGTAGTATTGGGGAAGCTTGTTTCAAACAAAGCTCATAAAAAATCCACACACAACTGTTTTACAGATAGCATCATTAATCATCATTAAAAAAAACCTGTTCGTATACTGCACAAATAAAACGAAGAATAAAGAGCAAATTAAATGGCATTTTAAATGAACACAACTCAAAAGACCCTGATATATGAAGATTTAAAAGCAGAGAACTCCAAACAACATGCTCCATTGGTTTGCATATAATTATAAAATTAACTAATAAATAATATATTCTAAATACTAACAAATTAAACTAATATATGCGCTTCAACTTATTATCAACATGTGAATAGTTTCACTCAGTAAAAATTGCCATGGGTTTGGCACTTTGAGTAAAGAAACGAGCTAACATAACAGCAAAACATACACTAATAGAATCATACAAAGCAAAAAATATTTTTTTTTTTAATGGTAAAAATGCTTTTTTCTGAAAATTCAACACTGCACATCTGAGTCTGTCAATGTCAACTCTATGACTCATTCATATTTTTATTCATGGCTCTAACATAAATTGTTTCACATGGTATATTTGGTGAGATGATGATCCCTAACCTGGCATTCTCCTGTCTGTGCCTTCTATTGAATATACTGAGTGTTTTGTGAAATTCATTGAAACATAGGTCTTTGCCTCAAATGGAACTAACTGATTATACTAATGTTATGTTAATTACTGGCTCTGACTAAATTTATCTATATAGCGTTCAATAATGCATCTAATAAGTATGCCCAAGCTTAAATATCATAATTTATGTGGCATTTTGTGTACAGTACCAGTTAGAAAACACATTTATATATTTTGAATACACTTTATAAAATGTAATTGTATGTATTATTCTGTACACTGTTAAATATATGGAATCTATTAATTAAACTGAAAATATACAGGAGGTCTGCCACCCTAATTTTTAATGTACTTGACTGTAAAAATGTTTAGATATCCCTTTTCTGTCAACCTCTGTGGTGTTATTTTAATGGCTCAGAGAGAATTTCTCACAGGACATTGAAATATCAAACAAGCAATGTTCAACTATGGTGTAACAGAATAACAGAGCTCAATTTAATTACCCTACAATTTTTAATTAATTTAGGGCCCCAAAATTTTTTAAAATTTATATACTCTTAAAGGGAATATACTACTGAAGTATTTTAACAGAATGTTCACCTGAGAGTATCTCAGTAGGGTATCCCTGGCACCTCTTTAAAAAAAAGAAAAGACTTTTGAACAATGCATCTAAAGGAAAGAAAATTTCAAGCTACATGCTTTAAGGGCATTTCTGATTATTAAAGTCCACATTAAAAAAGAAAATAATCAGGAAAAACTAGATTATATAAAATGATGTGAAAAAACTGCATTCACCTTACTGTTGAAAACAATATGTGTTACAAGCATTAGGTGGGAAAACTCTTTGAATTATGCAAATTGATTCAAAGGAAATTTAAAAGATTTTTTAAAAGTCAGATCAGCAGCATAGTTATGAATTTGTTTTATTTTATGTAGCGGTAACATAAAAAAATTAGGGAAAAAAAAAGTTTAGGGGAAAAAAAGGTAATCAAAATGTATGACAGTGTAGTACATGAGGCCATGCTCCTAGGAGGCTAATATTGTTCCATGACAGCTTAAAATAACCAACTTTTAAATCACCCTGGCTCATAAATGAGAACTCTCATTTATTTTATCAATTAACATTGAAATGATGTTTTAATTTCTAAAATTATATGGCGATACAAATTCCCAAATTTGGCAATTTTAAAAGTCAGGATTAATTAATGTTGGAGTTAAAAATCATCTAAGTGTGGTTGTAAAAAAAAATTATTCAAGATAAAATACAACTAAATGCAATAAAAGGATAGAATGCCCAATTCTATATTAAGCCCTTTAAATAAGACAGTCACCCATTTTGTTTTATCAGTCAATAACATGCAAAGTTGTATTTGTACTACATTTTTGGCATTCAAATTATTTTTTTTAAACCTTTCATTATGCATTTTTCTATTGCACTAACTTAAGAAATATTTATTTCCTCACAAATATTTAATTTTCAAATTATAATTGTTTTCATCGATACACCCAGAACAACTTAAATAACAAAATATTATGCAGATTCCATTTTCACAAAATAGGCTCCAGGAAATTAGGTAATCAGTTCATACTTTTTTAAAAATGCTTAACCTCAAGTAAAATTTATCTAATGGCAGTAAAGTTATTTTCTAAATAAGAACTTTTAAAGAAAAAATACAAGCATTTTTTTAACTTTTTTAATTTAAAAAATAGATACAAATAAAATCTTTTTGAACTCTATTATAACAACCAAAACCGAACAGGTAATAAATATGCATGGCTTGAATAGTAACATCTGTACAGTAGTTTCTGGTAATCCTATCCTATTAAAAAGAAATTTGTATAGGGCAAAATAAGAAAGTAATTAATGTTGGAATTAAAAATCATCTGCGGGACTCTGGATATGATATGAATGATTGAGAAAGGGCAGATAAATCACAGTTTTAGAGAACTATGGTTGAGGACACATCCACAGCTGAAAGAACATTGCAGGAACATAATAAAATAATGCAGCAAAAAAAAAAAATGTACAAATGCAAGGGGGTCGTAAACATATCATGACTTTGACCCATTTATGTAACTGTAATGTGATCAACCCACCAAGGACAATTTAAGTGAATCAGATAACTGGTAGAAAACTACGTTTTTATTTATCCAAGGTCTTCAACCTGGCTGGTTGTGCACTTTAGAAATAGAGGCGGATCATGTTTTGTAGAAAAAATAATAAACAAAAGGATGTATTCAAATAATTGAGATGTATGTTGAATTAAGACATGAAAATACCATAGAAACTAAGACAATCTAATTCTACATTTAATAGCAGGAGTCAGTTTTGTAAAAAGAATTAATTAATTATTTGGAAAATAGAAAAACTATTTCTTGGTTACTTTTTAAAAATTTGATCTAAAAATTTTGACAACAGTGATTTAAACATTCCTAAATGAGAAATCCAGCTGTATTTTTATAAAAACTAAGAAATTATCCACTACTTTTTGCATTAGATATCAAAATGAGGGCCAGTGATTTTGAACCAAAGTGTAGCAGAATTATTTTTTTTTAATGAATAAAATTCTAACTTTGAAGCCTTTTACAAAAAAAAAAAAAAGATTAGATCATTATTAAAAAAAAATTTAAAGTCATCAGCAAATATAAATAAATGAAATATAAAATAGATCATTTTTATATTTCATTTATTTATATTTGCTGATGACTTTTAATTTTTTTTAATAATCAAAAGGTGTTAGTTTCAAGGAGTCTTAAGGTCAAATCGGCAGCAAACAACAAGGGGAACGAAAATATCAATCAACACGGCAACATAAATTCCTATATAAGTGGTGGTAAAAAGCTGAACACAAATACAAAAAGGTTGAAGACCAATGATTTGTGGCACTTGCGCTTTCTTTTCTTGTTTGTTCTAAAAAAGGATGCATAGGATGCCTGCTACATGGTTAGACATCATGATAAATGTTGAGCAAGATTTTTAAACAGTGGTTTAAACAACCCATGCAGAGTTTAATGATAAAGAACAGCGTGGCTGTAATTCAGCTGCACCAATTAAATATCCAATCCTGACAATCATGGTGCCAAACTCGTATCGATTTTATTTTGCTTTAGTTTAAAAATATAAGCCTGAGGTAGGGATCTCACAAAATAGTGTGGTTGATTGAAATGTCCACAATTGTCACAAATAAATTGTTCTAACAATCTAATATTTTACAAATATGGCATGGATGAGACTTTAATAAAAATTTGTTGAAAAACAAAAAGGATTCTCAAATAACTTAAGGATTTAAAGAGATTAAGTGATTGTTATTACAATTTCAAAACCAAATTAAACAAATTTCTGTGCCAGATTCATTAACTGGCATTATAACTAATTCAAGCTGCTGACTTTGATTTATAATTTTGTGTTTACAGTCAAAGATGCAGTGAGCTCAATCTATCACTCCAAGTACCAGTGCATTAAAATGGGTATTCTTTCTTCAAACAATAATTTATCTATTTATGTGCTAAATAAATATGTATGGTTTATACATCTTCAACTGCCATCTATGAACATCACATTAGGTAAAAAGCCATCAATAGGTAACAAATTAGAGTAATTCAATTATATGACTTTTAACAATGTCAAATCATCTGTAGCAATTTAATGTCACTAACTTTGAAGATTATAGCATTTGTTTCAATAGTATTTTTATTAATTGTTTAACATGATTATAATGAACTCAGTTCAGTTCTAATATATCTTTCCACAAAGGCACATGCCAACTTATGAGAGAAGTTTTATTCCCGAGGTTTAACAAAGCATCTTTCTTTATATCACTGATTGTGAGATATATAAGGATAGAAAAGAAGTGTTATGTAATTTCTCCTGTAATTTAGTAAAATGAAAATGAGAAGTCTTAACCAAATTTGTCAGGATTTTCCCCATTCAAATGACCTTATTTAATACTCCTTTCAGTCAATTAACTTTGGTCAGATGAGACAATACCAGTTCCATTATTCTCTAAATTTTTCAAACATCATCAGACATGTTACATGTTTTAGAAAGTCAAAATGTATGTTAACACATAGTTGAATACCATGGTCAAGGTAAAAATGTTTCACTTGATACCAAAAAAAGCACCAAAAAAACCATCCAACCTTGGCAAATAAACGCTTGTCCAAAAGTTGGAACATGCCGTCCTATTTTAGGACAGTCTTTCTGAATCTCTCAACCGCATTAATTTTTATTTAAACATGTCCTCTGAAAATGATTTAGGCAATGGACAGCTTTCTAGGATAGTTTTACAGAATTTCTCAACCATATTAATTTAATTTAAACATGTCCTCTGAAAATGATTTAGGCAGTGGCCAGCTCTGAATGTAAGTGAATTCAAGTGTTGACTCAGTAATGATGACTTGCATACAACTATTCTTATTACTGCAGAGCACTCGCACAAGCACACACAATACTGAAGTATTAACTAAAGGATCTCTATCCATCTCACCAAGTGGTTGTTGACAAGTGCTCTGTTGATCATGATGGCCTGCAACAAACAAAAAAAAGTGAAAACTTAATTTATATCAATCAACTTCAATTCACAGCATTTATTGCTGGATCCAAACCTTAAATTATAAGAATTTTACATAAAAGCTAACATGTTAAAGAAAAAATTAACACTCAGTAGTAAATACATGGGAGATAAATGCTCAAATGTACAAACAGAATTTGATAAAATCACTTAACCATGTAACACAAACAGGGTCGCAACAGATTATGGATTAATAGAACTTAATAATGGGCACTGATGATCAGTTATTGGTAATTTAATAACTATTTCATTATTATCAAAATGACTAGTGACATGGCAAGGACGTGCTAATGATGGGCAGACCTGCCAACCTGCCAAGAAAAAAAATCGGTAGGGGTGTTGCACGCAGGGGAGAAGGAGCTCCCCCGCGGCATTGTTTAAGATCTACATACTACTAATGCACAAGCCTTTTTTGGTAAAGAAAGAAATATAAAGTTACCTACATTGTCTTTGAAGAGTTCACATAAAAATTTGAAAAACTTAACTGGAAATGTTTATATACAGATATTTACACAACAGAATATCCATTTTATTACATATGTACACAGGCTGCTAAGAGTTCAGTTTTCCGGTAAATCAATAGTGGCCTTTATATTCATCCGGTGGGCATATAACCGCTATTGAACATAGTCACTTTTTAACCATTTGTTCATTATATATACCAGCAATGGTTCTAGTATTTCTTTTGTAGAACTGAACATATTTCTTTTTCCAGTGAATGTCCAGACTATCTTTAATTTGTTGAAATGATGTACTGTAAACTCTGATAGGCTATTAGCGGTCACGTCACAAGGTTGACGTACAAATATCTACCTAACCTTGTTAGGGCGGTTATGTGACTTAGTCGAATATATAATAGCCGGACTAATATCTGGAGAACTTATGCACTTATTCATCAGGTCGCCGGACATGAAGACACTTCGTAAAAGCAAATGCAACACTTCCCGTCGTAGCTGATTTTTTGTTTGTTTTTGTCGCCTTCGGATTTTTATGATGGGTGAAAATTATAATCTTTGGAAAACCTTAATTTTAAGGGGTTTGTCGGAAGGTCGGAATGAGGGGTAAAAAATCTGTATAATTCCGACAAAATCGGAAGGGTTGGCAGGTCTGGATGGGTGTACTGCCTAAATTAAAGGTGCAACCCAAAACAGCTTTTCATATGCTAGATGTAACATTTTTCTTCCAGCTTGTTATTGTTTACTTACACTGTTACTCTCAGGACTAACTTGATACAAGTGAATGTAAGGAATGCCATTCTCAGTACGAGCCACCACTTGACACTGTAGAAGCTTGTATTCAGTCATAGTGCCCAATGTCATTGTAGCCTCTTCACTAAAATATTGCTCACCTGGTAAATACAAGAGAGGAAAACGTGTATGTCACTTAAACAAGAGCAGCTAAATTACTATAAAAATACAACAATTTGTACTTTACAGCTAAATTTAGAAACTCAATTTCCAGTCATCAAATATTTTTCTATTGCAGGGATGAATGGACTCTTGTCTACTAGTTTACTAACAGCACATTTAAAATTGTGTGCCAATGTTTCCACAAATAACATAGTCCTTGACTAACAGGTGAAGCTGGTATCACTTATAGCCCGTAATGAACCTGCAGCAGTAGAGTAATTCAAATATATCATGGTTTACATCATTTTATTTTGTTAATGCTTGGATTTACCTTGGTTTGGTGTTATGTTGGCCATAAAGCATTCCACTGCCTGGAATGGAAGGGACATAAAGTCTGTCCTGGAAGAGCAAAATAAAAACCACTTTATAATTTGTTAATACCTGTCATGTAACTATGCATCAGCCTCATCTATTTATACTGATGAGAAAATAACTTTCTTGTACTGATGCTTAAACTTCATATTTTAAATGTTCACTGCCATTGCCTCATCAACAGTTTACAAATATTTCTACCTCTTTCTGCCTTCATTTTTATGTTAAAATTAGTTCTGGATTAATATACAATATGGGGGTGTAGATTAGAGAGCTATAAATGTACAAAAGTAACAACGCTAAAATTTAAAGTTTTCTCTGTAAATACATGAATTAAATAAATTTTAAATCATTTTAATTGATTTACTGTACTGAAGGCACTGAAAAGTATAAATAAAAAATTAACTTTTATTTCAGCAAGGACACATTCAGAAGGAGAACACTCACCAAAAATGCAAGAATTGTGTTGTAGTTCTAATTTAGTAAATTTTATGTCATCTCATATAATTATAACTACATAAATCAAGTGGTTTCAAAATCAGAAAGATTTTTTCAATCATTAGTAACCCATATTCACCTAATTTGCTTGAGACTGGTGACTGGCATGACAGCATATCCTCCATAGTCAACAAATTTCACCTGGGCCTCACCATCCTCATTCTCGGGTGTCATTATCATAGCTCTGTACCAGCAGCCATCATTTTCACAAACACAAATGATGCCACCTACAAATTTACAAAATTAATGTAGCATGAGATGTGGCATGAGATCAGGCATGAGACGTGGCATGAGACGTGGCATGAGACGTGGCATGAGACGTGGCATGAGACGTGGCATGAGACGTAGCATGAGACGTAGCATGAGACGTAGCATGAGACGTAGCATGAGACGTAGCATGAGACGTAGCATGAGACGTAGCATGAGATGTAGCATGAGATGTAGCATGAGATGTAGCATGAGATGTAGCATGAGATGTAGCATGAGATGTAGCATGAGATGTAGCATGAGATGTAGCATGAGATGTATGCTACAATTTAATCATAAACTTGAAGATACATAAGAAATCAATTTTCCACGAATATTAAAAAGAAAATTTAATTATCTCCAAAAAAGCCAATTATATTATATTAAGAATGCAGTAATTGGACCACCAAAAAATAACACCAATCTTCTCACTTAGAAGCACATGAAGAGTAAAAAAAAAAACAACTAATTACAAATAATACTTACACTCTACTGGTGTAGGGACACAAGGGACATTGGGATCCTGACCATACACAGTGTTGAGGAAGTATGTCAACTTTTCCAAAGACATGAAGGATGGATGTGTTGGTTGCTGGACAAATACATGGCCAGCATCCACAATAGCAGACACATAAACCTCCACAGAAACACCCTCTGGCAAACTTAGCTATTTGGAATAAAATTTAAATTTTATAAAATTATAACAATTTATAAACTACTTGGTTCTTACTTGTCTGAACTCAAGCATTAAAGAAGTTTAAATTTCTAACGCCATGTCCCTTACAAAATGTGTAGCACTTGTGCAATACAAAAAATGGGATGGGGTGCAATTGTCAAAGGGAGAGATATTCATTGATAAGTTTTGGCTAAGGGATGGTTATAACTAGACAAAATAAAAATTGGAGTTCTAGTTTCCCCACTAATTTAATCAACCTTAATGATATAAAATAATTAATACTAGAATTGTTGCATCCCAGTTAATGGAGTAAAGCTATAGACTCTAAGTATTTAATTTGATCCAGGATTTTAAAAGAGGAAATAAATATGTGTCTGTCAGTTTAAAAGTGTTAATAAATGAATGTTTGACAAATATGATTAAAGACCATCAGTTTAAAATTGTTCAATAAATTTTTGATACCATCTATTCTTCATTTAATATAATACTATCGAATTTTATAATCAACAATATGTGAGCGTTATTTAAAAAAACATCTATAGCATTTTATAAGACAAACATGGCCAATGTGCGGTTTTGAGAAAACATGCTTCGAATAATGTTTACACATTTATCAAAAGTTTAAAAAGTCAGTTAGTGGGTGTTATGAAGGATGACGTATTTTTTAGCACGACTATCTCGCGTCCCACATGCATGACCCCTAGTGAACTCTCGTGACCGCCTTTGAAGTGTGGCTAGAAAAACCTTATTTATTCTAGTCAGGAGAACTGTCGAAAATAATAGAATATTCTGGATAAAACGAGAAGGCAAAACAATGCATTAGACGGTTCTAGACATTAGTAGGAAATGCCTATAAAAGGGGCTGACCGATAGAGAGGGAGAGAGATTTTGTTTTGATCACGAGATGCTATGTCATACTTTGTTGTGTGTAGAGATTATTTCCTCGTACAATTTTGTGCTCATTGTATTTTTATATACAGTACAGGTACCAGCAAATCTGTAATTTTATAATTTCAATCATATGTCACTTGCTGTTATTATTTAATTGAAGTTCACAAATTAAAAAGTTATTAATTGTAATTAGCTCTGGCCTTGATTGTCGTTGTATTTGTTATTATTTTTAAATGTTGGTATCGTCCTTTATTATGGACCGTTTCTAGAACGAGCCATAGTCTAAAATTAAGAGATTAAATTCTCAATTCATAACGGTCCGTAATAAATTGTGGGCTCGTCTGTGGATAAATTGGCGGCATCGTCCGGCAAAGAAGCCCCAAAGTAATAATTGTGGGTTTGTTTTTGGATCTTTGAATCCATATTTTTATTTCTCATTAGCACCAATAACAAAATTGGTTTGCTTGTTCTGAGATATTTTGAATCCATACTTTTATAAATACACCAATAATAAATTGAGTGTTTATGGATTTTTGACCCACTGTTTTCTTTAATTTACTCAGACTAAATTTAGTATACGATACCATTTTGTTAACGATACCAACAACAGAGCTAGTTGCAATTTTGAAAGAAAGTATATTTTATAAGTGTTTTCATTAAGTTTAAACTTTTATAAAACTTAGTGTTTTGCCTGTGTCAAAATGGATTTTGATATTAATAATCCATCAGTAGAGGCATTAGACCAGTGTTCTAGAAGGGAGCTATTTTCCATTGCTAAAGAGTTAGGAATAAGTGTAGCTCATTCAGCAGTAAAAAAGACTGTAAGAGATATGATCATTGTCCACTTTGTGGATGAGGATATGTTGTCTGAGGACGAGCTGGCCTCAGTCGCACAACCTCAAGATCCTAGTATGGAGCTCCAACTGAAGCTTAAACAAATGGAGCTAGATGCTCAGAGAGAGAAAGAAGAAAAAGAACGAAAGTTTAAACAAATGGAGCTAGATGCTCAGAGAGAGAAAGAAGAAAAAGAACGAGAGCTTAAACGAATGGAGCTAGAACTGCAAATAAAATTAAAAGAAATGGAAATTAAGACACATTTGGGAGCAATGGAAAATAGACTCACGGCTCCAGCCGGTCAGGGTTGCGATGCAATTAAATTTGCAAAAGTAATACCGAAATTCGCAGAAAAAGAGGTGGACCAATATTTTGCAGAGTTTGAAATAACTGCCCAAAATTTTAAAATTCCTGAAAACATGTGGTCTACCTTACTGCAACCGGCTCTGACTGGCAGGGCAGCCGAAGTTTTTGTGTCCTTGAACGCAGAACAGCGTGGGGATTATAACATTGTTAAATCCTTAATACTTAAGGCTTATGAATGTGTCCCCGAAGCATACCTTAAAAAGTTTAGGGAGCTGTGGAAACGGGATGGCCAAACTCACGTTGAGTTCCTCCGGGAAAAGGAACGACTCCTGGATAAATGGCTGCACGCAACGAACACTGACACAGACTTCAAAAAGTTCAAGAACCTAATTCTGATGGAAGAGTTTAAGAATTGTGTTCGTGAAGAAGTACGAACACATATTGCAGACCGTGGCGAAGGTGACGCACATACGGCAGCAGTGTTAGCTGATGACTTCACCATCTCACATCAACTCTCAAAGAACCCATTTGACACCAGAAAAGATGTAGTTGATTATAAGCTATTAAGAAGCTTGTTTAATATTTTTGAAAAGAAGAAATGTATTTTCTTGTACTTGTTTAATGGAAAAGAATTCCATTTTTTGAAAAATGAAATTTTTTCTTTTAAGAGGGGAGGTGTTATGAAGGATGACGTATTTTTTAGCACGACTATCTCGCGTCCCACGTGCATGACCCCTAGTGAACTCTCGTGACCGCCTTTGAAGTGTGGCTAGAAAAACCTTATTTATTCTAGTCAGGAGAACTGTCGAAAATAATAGAATATTCTGGATAAAACGAGAAGGCAAAACAATGCATTAGATGGTTCTAGACATTAGTAGGAAATGCCTATAAAAAGGGCTGACCGATAGAGAGGGAGAGAGATTTTGTTTTGATCACGAGATGCTATGTCATACTTTGTTGTGTGTAGAGATTTTTATTTCCTCGTACAATTTTGTGCTCATTGTATTTTTATATACAGTACCGGTACCAGCAAATCTGTAAGTTTATAATTTCAATCATATTTCACTTGCTGTTATTATTTACAAATTAAAAAGTTATTAATTGTAATTAGCTCTGGCCTTGATTGTCGTTTTATTTGGTATTATTTTTAAATGTTGGTATCGTCCTTTATTATGGACCGTTTCTAGAACGAGCCATAGTCTAAAATTAAGAGATTAAATTCTCAATTCATAACGGTTCGTAATAGTGGGTAATGCACAACCATAATTGTTTAAATCGTGGCAATATGACACAGTATCAAAGAATCCATATTAGAATTGTTGCTAGTGTGTAGTGTACGAGTGACGATTGAGGGAAATTCCGAGCCTGTCAGCTTGGTCAATTTCAAAATAGAGTAAGTCAAAAAGTCCTTTTTCTACAATAAAAAATTCATTCTCACTCTACAATAGCGCCTTCCTCCGCATCAATAATTCATAAATAACGCCTGCTCCTGTCTTCTGTTTGAACACGTTTTAGTTTTAAAATAGCTATATTTTTAATTTAAGCTTTTTCATCGTTGTTTACCGGACTCTCATTATTGTCATTGCATTTATTAGCTGAATATTCTTACTTTAGATGACAGAGAATTTAATTTTCGTACTAAGGATATACTGCCGTTAACAATGATACATAATGTGACAGCCGGGTCTACTTGTGGAGTTTAGGGGTAATGTGATGCTCAATATTCAAGTTTTAATGTCTTGTTGGCCTATTTTTTGGAACAAACTAGCATAAGTATGTGCAGTGATTTGTAATTGTTTTAGCCATAATTAATGTAAATTTATTTGATGTTACTAATAATGTAGAAAAATGTTTGTTGATTCAATCTCAACCAAAAGGTCCTTGTTACCAACCGTTTTTATTTCAACGCTAGCGAAAAACTAGCTCTTAATTACGTCACAATTCTGGAATTCACTCTCTAACTGCTGCAGCCTCATTTGTTATGTAGGTTTCTAAAGAGTAAAGAAGAAGACAGGTCTCTGGCAACAAGGAGTAGGAGGAAGTAAGTGAAGCCTAGTTCTGAGAACCCTTAACGTTTTTATTTGTTTAATAAAAGTTTAGGAGATTGTACAGTTGTACTTTATTGAATTTATAATAGCTTTTTCGTGGAATAATTGATGCGGTCCAGTATCAATCAGACTCCCAGATAATTTGAGTTTGAGACCCCTGCTGTAAAATAAATCCCTGTCTCAGAAGCCTATACCTGCATGACATCCGGGACAATGACTGGGTGCTGTTCTATCTGGTCAGGTAGTTTGGACATGTTGATAGGCACCATAGTCAGGAGAGGAAACTCATTCAGTGGGAACTTTCTTCTGATCATCGCCAGGGCATCATCTACCTCTGCTTGGGTGCCTGTACAAAGTAAGGTTGATAGTATGCAAAGTTTTCTATTGCCCAGCATTGGAATCTTAGGTAGGAGAATTTCGCTTAGTGATCTTTAACATTTAAGTAAGCAATGAAGACATGGAAAGCACATTAAAATGCACATTAAAAAAAATATGTTCATTTAAGAATGTGTAAAGGGAAACAGCTATTAAAAAGAAACAAAACACCTCTTTGCTTTGTCATTGATAATAATTAAACTAAATAAAATAATACTTCATCCTGTACTTATTTCTATCTACATTTTTAATGAGGTGTGATGTTTAAATGAAATATTTTATAAAAAACATTCCAATGTTGGTAATTTAAAACAAAATAATTCATTTAAATGAAATAAAGTTTACAACAAAAACAGGGATAGCAATACTGTTATTCATTTTAGAATTACTTTTCAATTCATGCATTCATAAACTGCCTTAACCTTGGATTCACTCATTAATCAGAATGATTATTCATATTTTGAATCAACTTGAAACAAACTTCTCTTTTTGTTCATAGGATATTTTGTTCATGAACGCTAGGCCAAAACAAGGTATAAAAACTCACCAACAACTTGACATATCTGGTAATCTGCAGTGAATGGGTTGTTGGTTAACGAGACATTAGCCCCAGTTTTACTCTTGAGGTAGTTGATATTTTTGCCTTGTTTGCCTATGAAGCGGCCGCAAAGATCAGATGGCATGTTAAAGTCAAAGTGCACAAGCGTGTCCCCACCATGGCATGTAACATCATGCTCACTGCCACCTCTACCACTGTCATTGGAACCCTGTCGGGAGATTTATAAAGGATAAATCACCATTGCATCTTATGGGCCAAATTTAGAGGTTTCAATATTTATTATTAATTAACATATTTCTTTTATATTTTGCGGTTTAAAATGATCTTGGATTGACTCCTGAAAATCTCATTGAGTTGTTTATCATCTATGATTCAAATAATTAATAATACAACCTATTATAAAATAAGTGGAACAATGCTGCAATTGGTTTAGTTACAAACTACAGACTGCTTCAGTTAACATCATATCTTTTACTGTTGTATCACTGAATTTTACCACTGCACTGAACAATTTCTAAAAGGTAAGCTGTTAAATATTAGCCATGTCTGATGGTCTTATTAGAAATTTTAACAACATTAGTGAACAACAAAAGTTATTTTAAACTTGAGCCGTATGTCAACTATAAGTACCGTATGTCAACTATAAGTACATTTTGTTACATCATATCAGATATAAAAAAGGGCATATGATGTCTAATCATATGCTTTAAAAAGTAAGCATGTGATTGTAATGAAATAAGAAACACTATACTTTAAATAATGGTAATGAAGATTACCGACCAATACATGGAGGACCAGACCCTTGTATAAACTCCCCAACTCTAGAAGAAACTAAAGAAGTAATCAATTATATGAAAAACACAAAGCCCCTGGAAAAGATCTCATCACGGCGGAACTTATTAAAATGGAAGAAGAGAACTACACACTCAGATGCATAAACTTATAACTAAAATTGTCAAGAACAGAAAATTCCAACAGAATGGGAAACAGCATTAATAACCCCAAGACACAAGAAAGGCTCCAAACTTCAGTGCACAAACTACAGAGGAATCTCCCTATTAAATGTTCCATACAAAATACTGACGAAGCTAATTGCCAAAAGATACAACTGTACAATAATAATAATAAAGTTCATTTGAAAAATCAGGCTTCATCCCCAAAGGCTCGAAGCGCTGTACAAAAACAAAGCTGGGAGTTAATAATTAGCTGAAAAAGATGGTAGACAACTTCACCCCAGAAGGTGTTTGCGAAATAGATGAGTTTTTAAATTAGTCTTGAAGGACTCCAATGAAGAAATACTAGGTGAGTACCAATGTGGATTCAGGCAAAACAGATCAACGACTGATCAGATTTTCATCATCAGATGCCTATTAGAGAAATGTTATGAATATAATATCCCAGTACATAAAATCTATGTGGACTATAAAATGGCATATGACAGCATCAAAAGAAATGATCTATTTGAGACTCTGCAGGACTTTGGCATACCTAACAAACTGACAAGACTGATACATGTAACATTGAACAACTCAAAATGCAAAATCAAGGTTCAAGGAGAATATTCAAGGGAATTTCAGATTAGAAGAAACCTAAGACTCACTGTCTTGTATGCTATTTGTGGTGATCTTTTAGGTTTTGACTTTGAAAGGTATCTCTCATATAAGATATCCTCTTGGCACTCTGTCTAGGGGATTAATTTAATTAAGCCAAATTACCACACAAACATAATAACCTATCTATATACATATAGACTGAAAAGAAGTCTTTGTCAAATGGGCAAACAACTGCAAGTATTTATTCACAATGGGTATTTACATTGTTAGAGAATATATATACAAAATGGAATTCAGCAAAAGTTTGAATGTATGTTATTTGAATCAAAATGTCCCTCAAATACTGATAGTATCATTATATATGCTATATTTGCTCAAGGTCATATTTTCAATTGAGGTGGACTTATTATAATTTTACAGTTGATCTCGGCGGATCAATAAGTGCTGGAGTTTCTTCATTTCCAGAAGGGTGTTCTCTGTTCCTGTCTTCGAAGCTTTTCAAGGCAAAGCGAAGTAGGCATTCCCGGTCGTAGAAGACGGCAAATTCTTGTTCAAAGAGTTTCCTGTTGATCTCTGCGGTAGGGGAAGTAGACTCTCCAGCAATAAATTGTGGGTGGTAAGAGTCCCTGAATCTCGAGGTCCTTACGTAGCCGTTTGGCAGTTTGGTGTGAGACATGAAAAACGATCCCTTAGTTCCAGCTTCAAGGTGCGTCGGTTCAGTAAGAATACAACCAGCTAATGATCACGCTAATGAAGTCCTAAGTATAGTAGGCTACAGATTTCACAATCAAGTGAAAGGAACATAAAAAGACCGATTCTAGTCTGCTCCAGCCATTTAATGTATTGAGGAATGATTTTAATTGGTTGGATTAAAAGTTGTTTATTTTTCCATCCAATGACATCAATCTACTTTTTAGGATTCGACCTTCCACTCAGAAAAAATATAGGGGAGAGGGGGTGAATAGTATACAAAATCACAATTTTGCTTGAGCTGTTGCACGTCGGAATCCAATAATAACAAGGGCGATTACTCGGGTTATCATACTGCAAGGGCAAAATGGGTAGGGGGGGGGGGTTATTATTTTACAAGGGTAAGTTTACGGTGGAAGAATTTTACAATGTCCAACCTCAAACCATCACACTATTTAACCTAACAGAGAGTTATAAGAAGCATACATATTGACACCCGAGGAATCATAATAGGATACTTTCTGAGGGAAATCCAAGACCCACAACCAATGGGCACTCTACAATCAACTCCTCTAGTATCTTGCATATGCTGATGACATAGCACTGCTAGGGAAAAGTATTAAAGACACATCAAAATCATTTATTGAATTAAAAGACGCATCACTACAAGCAGGGCTGTAAGTTAACAACCAAAAAACAAAATACACATGACTATGAAGAAGAACAGACAGATGAAGCCATTAAAATAAGAAACTTTTGAAAAAGTATACCAATTCAAATACCTAGGATCTTTATTAAATGAAAGAAACAAATTACTAACAGAAATAAAAGGAAGAATATCAGCCGGATCTGGGGCATACTTAAGTAGTCAGAAAATAATCAAAAGTAAAAACATTACAAGAGAAAACTATTTATAAAACAGTAATCAGACTAGTTGTAGCATATGCATGTGAAACTTTAACCCTAACAAAAACAACAGAAAACCTATCGGAGAGAAAAGTTCTCAGGAAATTATATAGACCAACAAAGGATGAATATGAATGGAGAATATGAACCAACCATTAATTGTAAAAAGGGTAGGCTTCACTGGGCAGGACACTTAGAGAGGATGCCAAATGACAGACAGAGGAGTACAGAGGGTGCATCACCAAAACCCCAGAAGAAAATGAATCAAAAGGCAGACATAGCCTTAGATGGATGATGTGAAAAAAGATTTACATCAACTGGGAATCCAGCATGGAAAAGAAAAACATCAGTGATGTCTGAGTGGAAGGAAGTAGTTAGGCAGGCCAAAGCCCTACATGGGCTTTAGCACAACAGGGATGGATAGATAATTTAAATAATGCACAATGAACTCTTACAAATGTGTTATGTTGGGAAAATTTGATTTACACAGTGATGGCATGTTATGGTCAAGTCCATGTCACAACAAACTGAACATAATTGTAAAAAGCATTGTGTGAAGCCTAAACATAACCACCTGTCTTTTAAAAAGATGAGTACCACTGCACTCCTTAGCAGTGCCAAATAATTACATTAATAAATCACACCTTAATGTATCAATAGAACAATAACATATGGAAGTGCAAGGAAGCATTAATATAAATGACTTAAATTCATTGGGTTATTGCCTGCAGATTTTATTTTTTCAATATTTTTTATAGCCAGAAAAAGCAAAGACATAATTATAATGATGTACTCAAATTTTCTAAATTTACTGAAGTATCTCTACACTTCACAATCAATTTCTATCATTTTAAAATAATAATGGTATGAGTGTCAAAAATAGCTTACAAAAAGAATAGTAATCTTTGTGTTGCCAAATTTTGTAGTATTTTTCTTATACTCAATAAATCAATGTCCTTTAAAACTATCAGATGTTTTAATTTAAAAACCAGTGAAACTAGCTGGAAAAAGTATAGGAGCTCACACTCACTTTTTGCCTACCCCAAAGTGGACATGCCTTTTTACTTTATAAGAAGACAGATGTCTGATCTGGTGTATTAAAATTTATCCCTTTCATTATGGAGGAATTATAAACAACCATAGCCCAGGTGCCAAACCATAGTCATTATTGAGTGATATTCCATTTATTCCACACGACAGTGTTTCAAGTCAACTAATTAATTTATTTGGCATAAGTGAATCTAGACATCAGCCATAACCAATAACGACCAAGGTTAACTTGTGTATGAAATATTTGGCGATACCAATGGGATATTCTGCAATTTCCAGTACGTCCCAAACTTAAATGAATACAAATAAAATAACTAATACTTTATTAGTATGTAGAGAAATTTAAGTCTGATGGACAATTTTGAGAGAGAATATTATTATTTAATAATACCATATATTAGCCAGATATCACTAAAATTGTATTTGATGTTAATAGCTATAACATTACTCACCTCACTATTGTTATCACACAAAGGAGAGCTGGACTTGGTAGGTGATTCCTCTTTACCATTGCCAGCATTTGACAAGTTTTTACCCAAATCCACAATAGTAGTGCTTGTAGTGGTTGGCAACATCTCAACAGTTTCAGATGGGGATATTGTTTGGAATTTTAACTCTGTTTTTTCATTGGACGTCAACACATAGTTTGAGATTGAGACAGACATTTCAGCATCTTCTGACATTTGTTCTTCTAGGGTCGATGCATTGGCCCAGTTGGATTCAATATGCTCTGCAGATTCATTATTCAGGAACATACTGTCCTGGCTGTTGGAGGCGGTATAAGGAGATGATGATGACCTAGCACCGTAACGATCACAGGGCAGACTGCTCTTACTGTTAGTGGTTGTGGCGTTATTGTCACTCAACTGAGAGTTGTTATTCTCATTCAACTGGGAATTATTATTCTCTGTCCCCTGAGAAGAATGATTATCATCAATCTCATTGCTGCTAACATCATTTAGCATGCCTTGTCCTACTTTAATTTGTTCATTTCCTATGGTTTCTATGGCACTTTTCACTGGGATCTGAACTTCTGAAGTTTTATCTGTTAAGCTGTCCTTTAACAAATTATGTTCAACAAGATTATGTAGCTTAGCTCCTAAAGAGGACTGCACAATCACTTGAGTTATTGACTCTTTTGATAATGTTACTTCTATTACTGCAGATGTATGTGCCTCATCCATAATATTAGTATCTGGAATGGTTGTTGCACATGTAGTTGTTTCAACAACTTTATCACAACTCTCAGAATCAAGGTCTTCTGTGTTCCCGGTAAGACCTGAACTGTCATTACTTGAAGTAATGTGTGTGTCTTCAAGTGCAGATTCCAATGCTGCTGGGGGAACTTTTAAGTCAACCCCCATTTCAAAACTTTCAGACATCAAAGTTGAAATTTGTTCAATGCTCAGCTTTGTATCCACAACAACTTCTTCACACATTTTAATACCTTCAGACCGTTCTGAGCTAGCATTGGTCTGGGTTAAGGGGACGTCCTTGCTTGTTTGCCTTTGTTCGGCTATCTGGAGGCTTGGCTTGGCAAGTTTAACGTGTGCTTCATGGAGCCCATCTCCCATTGCTGAGGTTAAAAGAAGTTCAACCTGAATCCTTTCAGTTGAAGTCAGGAACTCCCCATGACTTGTATCACTTGCTGGCAACTTGGTGATTAGACTCACATCTGAAGATGTAAGCTTTTCTGTTAATGGAAAATGACAATCTCCAGAACCAGCGATTGGATCAGGTGCCCTTGGATTTAAATCAGAACTCCCCCTATCTCTGGCAAGGGTTTCCGGTATCTTCCGTTGAGTAATAGTGATGCCTTCTTTGTCAATCTGTTGAGCTTTTCTTTCAGATGTTGCATTCAAGCTTCTTTCTGAGACAGATTCTTTCTTTTCATTTGGAATCTTGACAGACTTTTTCTTGTCTCCGCTAGAACCTGACTTCTTACGGAGTATCCACAGTGCTCCAAGAAGAGCCAATGACACTGGAATAGCCAGGGCAAATGGGATTTTGTAGTCATTCATTTTTACTAATAATTTACTGAAGCTGGATAGCAGAAGATCTATATAAAAAAAGAGAAAAAAATATAACAAATTAGGCAACAATCTAAAAAGTTAAAAGTTTGGTTTTACTTTTGAAATTTTGTGCTTAAAATTGCCCATCTATCCATCCATACAATGCATAATATAAACATCTGAAATAGGCAACAATGAGACTACATGCAACGGGAAACCACTATTAAATTCAGGACTTCTTTAAAGTAACTAAGTGTGTGATCGTATGATCACCATAGGATCTTTTTATATATATACATGAGTTCAATGGTCATAACCCGTTGGTTAGCAGATCAGTGGCCACTTCCTCTCACTAGCATTAGTAATTAAGGTGGCACGATTTTCATGAGACAAAAAGATTTTTGGGAGATTCTTCTTTTTCCTGATCCACATAATTTCAAAACTTGACTATGCCACTGTTATAACAGTTACTCCAATAACCAAATGTTGATGTTTTCCCAAAATATCTTTTAGGATGATAACAAGGATGCATTATTGAAATTGATTTCTGATAAACACCTATCACAGTGATGTGTAGTTTATTGCACTACAATATGCTAATACATGTTTTATTCTAGTTAGAAACCAAATTTCTTTCCCACCTTCTATTACTTGATTTTTAATTATTTTTTTTGTTTTAAAAAATTATTAGATATGGTAAGCTTTTCCGCCATTTGTAAATTGTTTTAATTATTTTTAAAACAGTTAATTCACTGTGGCATTGTTGAAATCTCAGCACAATAAATAAAACACTAAATATATAACACAAGAAATTATAATAGGAACTTTGCAGTTATTAATACTAATAAGTTCCACATTTTGTTCCTCAGTTCAAAACCCAATAATAAACAAAAGTCAATTATCTCTTTTTCAAAAAACAATTCTATTCCCTCTTGTCTTTCAAAGTCATAAATTAAGCTTTTAATAAAATGAAAATATAAATTTGGTCTCCCCAAAAAATCAATATTGTATACTGTGCAGTGTATTTCTCAACAACAGGTGGGTTCTTAATTACATTGGTCTTAACTATGTTAACAGTAGTGGCTACCCCCACACACAAAAAAATTATAAATAAAATAACATCCATGGCAGATGCAAAAATTGAATTGTTATAGAAATGAACATCATTCAGTGCATTTAACATAAACAAATTTTGTATTAATGGAAAAGCACACAAAATAAGCAGCCAACTTCCAATAATAACAGTTATTTGTTATGATATACAATTTCATAATAAACTACAAGAACCATTGCATATAATTTATATTAAAAGGATTATTTAATTTTTTTTTCATTATCTCACAGTAGACAAAACCTGTTTGGCCTTTTCTAATCAATTATTTGCCTTAAATTCAGGGGTGCCACTCATTGAAAGCTGTGAACCATGAAATCCCTTTATCAAAAATTTCTTGAAACCTGAAACTTCATTTACAAATTTTTCAAACCCCGAAACTTACGAAACTCATAAAATTCGTACAACGTAGAAATAATTTCTTGTGCAATTATTAAAAACGAAAGCGAGAGGCTTGCAAACAAAAGCGAGAGGTTTCAGTGCCTGTTCTATTTATAGTGAAACAGCTCTTGCTGAATAGGCTTTCCCTTGTTCTTACACTTAGATTTGTTTTTTTGAACCCCGAATCCGTATTTGAATAAACTGTACTGGCGAATCCGGAATGAGAGAAAACAAACAAAAACTTGTGAATCTGGAGCTGAAAAATATTTAGTCTCACGAATTCGGCAATTTATAAAACGCTAAAAAACTTCAATGCTTACCCATTTCAAATGGTGTCCTGTGACTAAATAGCATACAAAATAAAAGTAAAAAGAACTTTAAGATGCCAGACTGTCCGACCAAGATTATAAAGTTAGCTAAATTGTAGCTACAACATACTTTGTTTCCTTACTTGGCTCTACTAAGATACTATACCCTGAGGCTAAGCGAGTTAAAGCAAAAGATCAGCAGGCATACTTGAAAGGCCACAATGGATGGTGATCTAGAGTGATGAGAGGGCCAATCATCCATCAGCCTGTCTCATAAATCCCTCAACAAGAACAGCACAAGACTATTCACCATTACACCCATATTTAGCAAGATGGTTAAATTTAGAGCTAAATTGTAGGTGACATTCCTATAGTAAAGGCCCAGCTATAAAAAATATGCCATGTTTAAAAGGCTAGCCCACATTTACTTTGCAGAGACTGGGGGGGGGGGGGGGGAGGGAGAGGTGGTGGTGTTGTGTGTGTGTGTTAAAGTATGCAAACTTTCAAGACACTGACTAAATGATTAAAAATTTCTTTAAAATATAATTTTCTAATTAACAGTTTCAGTTGGGGAACTCTGAGAAAACTACCCATTTTAGGTCATGACCTATGGTTTGAAATCATGGCATGAGCAGCTTAATAAAAGAAACTTTACTTCAAATATTTACTGGTTCTAATCAAGAACTGACTCAAAAATACAAGGCAATTTTATGATTATTTAATATTGCAGATCAGTTAGTTCAAATGCCAACTATACACCTTTACTAGCAGTCCCCCATTTGTCAATGGATTTACTACAACAGTGCCACTGTATATAAATACTTTTTAACATGTGGATAGTTTCTAGCCCAATCAGTTTTAATTTTGAGATTTTCTTTTATGTTATAGAAAATTTCCATTCCCTAGTCGCTACAACTTAACCGATGTAAACAGAATCAACAAAAAGGGAAACAGAAAGCTATTTCTAATGCATGAATGTTATCTACCATTGTACTAAAATTTAGGACTATAACATGACGAAGGGCTGAACTGGACACCCAGAGTTATTTTATTTTCTGTAGTAGTAAAATATTTATATGTGAAATGAAATATTAAATAATAAAAAATTGACAAATTTCAACATACAAACCCCCCCCCCCCCTTTTTTTTTTTTAAAAACAACAAAACACCACCTTTTTTTTTCCTTCAAATTTCTGAAATTCTCCAGTGATCCCAGACCCTTTGTCAGTTGACCACCAAGGGGTCATGCCCAACAGGTTGAGGCCCACTGCCCTAAACACATAAGCATAACAAAAAGAAAACATCCAACGGAACTTCACCATGTGCGCAAGTGTTGCTGGTTGGTAGCATGTTTTCCCTTTTCTGATAACAACATACGCATATTATTTAATAAATATTCATGATGATACAATTCTAGCCTCCCTTCAGTTAAGCCAATTGTTATAAAATGAGTGTTAGATAACATTACTATAATTAAATTCTATGAAGGAACTTAAAAATAATACACACACATACAAACAACAAAAAAAAAAGAAAGAAAAAAAACTAGGCTCCTCAGTTTCATCAGCCAGTCAGAAATGTGAAATGAAATATTAGTTTTAAATCGAAGTGCCATGGTCATAACCAAAAGATATGCATCTTGCTATGGCAAAAAAATCACACAAAGCTCACAGCAAGGTGCATTATAATTTTTAGAGCTTTGCAGTTTCATTTAGCTTACATTTGATTTTGCAACAATCACTAGTTATATAATGTACAAAAAAATATGTAAAAAAAAAAGATGTACTATTCTATAAATATACTTTTCATACTTTCCACATTGAGTGGAACACATTTTAGAAAATAACTACCCAGATCCAGTTCTGCTTTTTTGCTGGATATGGGAATGTGCCTGTTTTACTCTGTATTTCAGGGTATCTGAATCAGTACCTGGCTCAGTCCTAATTATTACCCAAAAGGTGACAAACATACAAACACATGCCATGAGACAATATTTTCTTTATTTAAAATATATGTTTATGGGTTACAGTTATATGCCATTACTTTTTAAGGAGCCTTTAACTTTGATGCATTCATGGGCGCCACTGGTTATATATGTAGTTTACACTTTTCCCACATTTGCTGGCACACATTTCTCATGTTCTATAGACTGAACTCTAATACCTGGACTTCTGGGAATGGTCTCAAAATACCCAGACAAAAAACAGTACACAGCTCAGCCCTAACATGAAGCCTGTATAACAGACTAACTTACACAAATGCTGATGCAGAAAAAAATCATTTTTCAAACCAGGTCCATTAAATTCACAAAGTTTTTTTTTCTTTTTTCCTTTTAATTTCAAAATGATCTTATTATCGTAAAGCAGGCTTGCATTGCCATTACAAAAAGTGTATGCCTAAAATATTTTTGGGGAACAAAAAAATTACAATGTTAACCATTCTTGACTCGTGATCAATAACCAAAGAGAAACTCACAACTTTTGAATTGATTTTGTTGAAGAAATTAAACTTAGTGCTCAGTTTATTTTCCAAATTTATAAATAGTTAGGGTTACTGAAGGAGGACACAGAAAAGAAATGAGAAATCATTTTACTTTCCAAAAATAAAATTCTTCATGACCACATCAGTGTTTCTCAAACTCTGTTACATAACTTTGTGTCAGGCATAGGCACAGGTAACGTTACATAAATTCTTAGGTCTATAGCAGTTGTTATTTAGGAGACGTGTTTTGATGCACGCTTTCCCCGTGCATGACATCTTACCGACGAGGCCGTTTTGGGGTGTGGCTGGCGAAATTTAACCTTGTTTACAACAAGCTTAGTATCGTCCGTTCCAGTCAGAAAATTATAGAATAATCTAGATTAAACTGGAAAGCAAAACAATGCATACATCGTTTCTGGAATCGTTTCACACTGAGTATAAAAGGAAGAAAATTGAATGACGAGAGAGATCCTTTATCACAAGACTTGGAGCGTGTGTTATTATTCTACTACTAGACAGTGCTTTGTTGTGTGTAGATTTTCTTTCATTGTACAACTTATGCTCATTGTATTTTTTATTAACAAAATAAAAGATAAAATAATTCTCCATTAATACAGTGGTTTTTCATTTTGACAATAATACATACTTTTTTTTAGACATACATCATTTCATGACACAAAAAGTCTGTTTTACAAGTGACAAGTATCCAAGGGGTTAAATTAATTTATTTAAAGAAATATAGGCATCAATTCATCAACATTAAGTGTCATAGCAATGTCAAATGGTCCACAATTAACACATTTTAACTCAGACTCAGCTGTGTTGGAACACTTTTCCAATGAAATCTTCTTTCACTTTTTATTTCCTATTCACTATCTTAAAATCTTGTCTCCCAAAGAATAAATTTGATGTTATTTTTTTCTCCTTTCTGCATGTTGGTTGTTTATTTATTTTTATTATCATAAATTGTCAGCATGATCAAGATTTGCCAATATTTTGCACCAAGTTTATTGTGAAGCAGCCCATGAACTATCAGCCGTTATTGAACGGCATTTACTAAAATTAATACTATAAATGTGAAACGTAAGTTTTTACAAAGGAGTTAACTCTAATAAATTAGATTTAATCATATTTACAGAAATGTAAGGTTTTAATGTGTTCATTTATTTTTGAATCGATGCTAGAATTTTTAGAGCTAAAAAAAAAGCCTAATTTCTTTGAATCATTGCATTATAAAAGTGATTTTGAAGATAGTTTTGTTGACATTATTTAAAGATAATTACAATAGTGAAGTACTGCTAGCAGTTCAAGTTATAATCATTTCAGCAGGAAAAAACAGTAATACAAATAGGGTATTAATGTCATAAAGATATAGAGCCCATTGGTCCGCAATGATTTTTTAAATTTAAATTTCTATAAACCCAAATAACTTTATATTTTCTAAACTCAAAGAATGGTTTATGTCTGAGAAATGTATTTAGATTATAAAATTGTCAGTGTGGGTGTGGGCAAAAGATAAATAATAGCACTATTTTTACTCACTGATGAAAGGTCAAGGTCATTTACATTTCACATAGCACAAAGAACTCCAACATTCATACAACCATTTTTTCAATATAATTTTGATTTATTTCACCACTCTGACTTTGTCAACAGTTGACAACTGTATATTTTTGCACTGCACACCTAGACTACACTTACACTCTTCAGCGACACAGTGTGTCATGACACAAAGTTTAGATTGCACTGAACTTTCCTAATATAGACTTATAGTATAGACTATTGACCTTTAGATATGTGTTGCCAGTGCTACATTTCCAATCATAATAATAAAAAAAATTAAAAGCCTGAGGCTGAGGAAATGGCAGCCCAAACATTTTTAGCAAGTATTTTAACTATAATTAGGATGGGCTATGGACTACTTAATGAATGTTTGTTCCATTTAACTTAAGTTTAACTTGGTGAATCAAAGTCAACAAAGACTATAACTATAATATAATTTAGTATAATTAAATCAATTAATAATTAAGTGAAGTTAGTAAACGCCGACAAGACTTCAAGTTACTTCAACAAAGCCAACCCCAGCTTTTAGGTCTACAGTGTGCAGTACAGTTAAGACAATTACACTTTAACTGATCATATGATTAACTGTTTACAGATAATAAATGCACCCGATTTTCGAAATCATGTACAGTGTTTCGCTGATTGCCGAGGACCAGTGTCAGTGAGGACGAGGTCGAAGAAAGTGTGATCAAAACAAAGACTCATACTTACACTTCAATAATGTCCAGGTGAATTTTAAACCCTCCTTACACTAGATAATATATCTTTGAAGCTCGAGCTTTTTAAGAATTGCACAATTGCTAGAAATTCTGCAAGAAACGATTATATCTTTGCACAACTCCAGTAACCACGTGCCATTAAAATTACACAAAATAGTGGAATATGGCTAAAAATATGGAGCAAGGTTAAAGAAAACGAAACAAGAATGTTAAAGCGACATTTCCAGGTAATATATAAAGTTGCAAGACAGCTTATTTTATAAAAAATGCTAAATTATTGTTATATCATTACATTCTTTGTAACATTATAAACATTTAAAATAAAAATACGCAACTATGAAGTGTCAACACCATATTTTGAATGGCCTTAATTTTTAGGCACAAATTGTTCTGTTACAAACGTTTCTTTTCGGTCCAGACACTTTAAGCAAATATTTCCGACATTGAAATGGATTGCTGTATCAGAAGAGAAAATTTCTTTCTCTTGGATTTGGATTGTAGTTGTATTTTAATGAGTTAGAAGAAGAAATAATTTGGTAGTGTGAGGAAGGGACATAATAATTAATTAAAATTGTATTCAAATTTCTTGGAGTCTTTAACGGTAAAGTATATCAAGAAAGATCCATATTTCTCATTAATAAATTAAATACATATTTAAAAAAAATTACAAGTAGCCTATGTCTAGATCAATTTGAAAATCAGAAGTTGCATATAAATATTAAAGATTTATTTATATGTGTTTTAACACACACACATCTTATTATAAGTCAATAGCTCTGTTAAAAAATATTGAGGTATCAAGACTCCGTTATTTTTTATGAAGGGTACCATTTATATTACTTGAGGTTCAGTGGAGTAACCAGCGTTTGTGATTGATTGGATACTTCTATAGCGCTGGTATCCATGCTACTTTAGCATGCTCACTGCGCTCTGGTTTCATCAAATCTATTAAACAAAAAAGTCTTTAAATGTTTCCTAAATGATTTTCTCTACTTTTCAATACTCCTCAAAGATGGAGGTAAAATATTCCATAACTTTGGCGCTACCGCTTCAAAAGATGCCCAAGGCGGTCCTTGATATTGTGCCCCTTATTAGTGAAAACCACTTTTTTTTAAAAAAGCTATAGAAATTATTAGAAGTTGACCAAAAATTACACCCAAAACAGTGCCCACTGGAGCAGAATATCCAGTCTGTTCCCCTCTCCTTATGACAAAGTTTAAGCAAAAATTATGTTTACATTCCTAGTTTGTTTTTTTCAGTTTGAAACTACATTCTTGTACCGGTACACAACTCTAAGACAGCGTGAAGCTTCTTTTTATTAATTTTTTTTTGTATTCTTTGAAAATAGTTATCTAACTTTTTTTTTCAAATTGTTTCCACATGCCATGGTTTTTCGTAGCCCAACTTAATATCTAAAGCTAGTAAAACAATCCACACATTTTCCAAGTTATTCATATTTGTATTCCTTATTGAAAGTTTGTATATTTTACTATACATTATATTTTACAGACAAAAGGGTGTGTGCCCTTTTTTTTCTGCCTCTCTGCTTGAAAATGAGTACAGTAGGCATCGATATTCTTAACTAACTGAGACAGAGGGGTCTGGGAACAAAGTTTTCATGGTCCCAAAAAACCATGCTGTACTGTGGCCCATGTTGAGAAACACTGCTTTGATGTACTTTATAACATAGTGCAACATTAACAGTCATTCTTTCCACGCATAATAATCGCTTAGAATCAACTGGACAATACTGACGTGAACTCGACATCTGTCGAAAGCTTCAAGGCTGCCCTTGCATCTGCTAGGAGCCGTTAGGATGGCAGCATCGCTTCCCCAACTGTTGCACATATATGCCAGTATATGGATGCAGCAACGTACCGAACCAGAACCAGAATAGACTTTTTGTGTGAACTGTGTCATTTCCTAAATCAGAGTTCCCGTTGACTTTAAAATTGTATATTCTGCTATACATTTTAATTAACCGGGTTAACAGATTTTCAGATCACATTAGTCAATTTTGGAGTCTGATTTTCTTAACAGTAGGCCTAAGTATGTACATTTTTACCTGGATAGTACGACACTCGACAGAGGTCGGAATAGTTTTTCAGTGTATGTACACAAATGGGTTGTTCGGATAACCGACGTTTTGGGT
The DNA here is from genome assembly GCA_964017045.1 of Omphiscola glabra. Taxonomy (NCBI): domain Eukaryota; kingdom Metazoa; phylum Mollusca; class Gastropoda; family Lymnaeidae; genus Omphiscola; species Omphiscola glabra. The sequence goes on along the minus strand of OZ024803.1, from coordinate 14,902,265 downwards.
AATCGACATTAGTCTAATCGACGCTCTAAATTGTTGCATCGCATCGGTCATTGGATACAAATAAATTTTTGAAATTTATGTTATATTTCATTTTTTTAAATATCTCATTGCAACTCGAAGACTTTGGTTTAAATATTTTGGTTTCGTGGAGATTAACTGGCAAAAATATTGACATAGCCATAATACGCACTTATGACAACAAAAGAAGAAAAATGTATCAATACTTATTTTCAATTTAAAAAGAACATTCCCTTTAATAATTTTTTTAATTGACTATTTTATATTGCAAAATAATATTTCAATATGAAATACCATATATATAAATATATATACATAATAAAAACTTGAGCACTATATTTTTAGGCACCACCTGACAGCACTGTAAGTTGGCCCGAACCCAAACATAATCAGGTGGAGCTATATTTCAGAAATTATAATGAACTACAGTTCGTGTAGGACAGAACCTCTACTTCTTCAATGGATTTTTGTATGACTTAAAACAAATGCCTTGAAAGGAATATGGTTTAAATATATGTTAAGGTAATATGATACTAGTAAATGGTCTTAAAATAAATAGTGTTGGAAACTATAGTATACAATACTTTCAATACTTGTACTAGAAAAATGTGTCTCATTCTAGACTATTAATTTTGCCTTGGTCAAGTTGGTTCTAGCAGCAGGTTGTCTACTAACACTAGCCCAAAACTAAAACAGTTTAGAGCTACTCAGTTATTTAACAAATTATAGTTAATAACAGATTACTCAGTCAGCTGATAGTAGTGTTGGCCAAACCCAGTTCTGTAAGGACTTAATTCCTTAATAAATAAAGAAATCTAGGACTTAGGTAGCAGAGTCAGAGACTCCAGGCAATTGACTAAATAGGGCCCTACTAAACTAAACGACACATTGATTTTGACAATTTGCTATTGAGAAGCTTCAGAAGGCCTTAACTCAGTCTGTGCCTATAAGTGGGTACAGCAGACTGACTCAGCAGAAGACAATCAATGTATACTGTTACTATACTATTGTCTCTAGACTAAGGGGTGAGCCGGGTGTTGACCAGCATGCCCAGAAATACCCTTGCTGTACCCAGATAATGTCATGATGATGAAACAGAGCCATGTCTGAGTGTTTAAAAAATTATATACTAGCCCCCAGCAGCATTCATGACATGTTGATATTATATTCAGCTTTGTTCCATACTCCATACCTTATTTATTATGGTTATAATTATATGCTATTACTATACCGGGAAAAAAACAAAATAATCTTAATTAGGCTTATCCAACTAAAATTATAATTCCAAATGAATTAATATTAGATAAGAGGAAATACATACTAGAATCATAGAATGTCAAAATTGAATTAATCCTTAGTGGCCATCCATATATTATTTTGCACATCTAGTAAGATAGGGGGATCACAAATTTTGACTATAGTGTGAAAATGGGGGAGGAGATGTTATAAATTGGCCAAGATACTGTATGTAAATAGATGGCCTCTTGCCCTCATCGTATTAAGCCATCAATGGTAACAAATTAAAAAATATAATTAATTTCTGTCCGGCACTGACTAAACGTTGATGGTGAATATCAATCACCAAGGCTAAGGTTTTTTTAAAATCTGACTGGCTTTCGGCTAAGACTGAAATCTGTTATACTTAAAAATTATTAAACTTCTAAAAATTGCTCTTGAGACTTTGCTCAAGTCTAAAAATATTTAAAAATAAATTATCCCTTATTAATTATTGCATCTTAATTACTGATAGGAGAATATATAAAACAGACAGTTATTAAGTGCTTGCACAGCAAAGAAAAGTTTATTTGGCCGGAAATAACTATTTATTAATAAAAGCAGAATGATTTTAGATAATAATTAAAAAAAAATTAAAATGTTACATTTCTTGTATCTTTGAGTGCCCTACTTTGAAATCCATTATTTGCTCATGATTTTGACATTTATCATTTGTCTAAAGAATACCAGCAACACCATCTCATCAACAATGATCTCAGAAACGGATATCGGCGAATATGAAATCATAAAAGGTGGTGTGCTGGGAACTGGAGCATTCGCCACCGTATGGAAAGGTCGGGCAAAAAAAGTGAGTTCCTTTGTCATAACTGAATGAATAGCAAAAAAAAAACATTTTAGGTTTTATTAAAAACTTGGACTTGGAAGTCTGATCTGTAGGATTGGGGATAATCCTCACAATTTAGTTTGTTAAAATTTCCATTTATGATATAAATATAGACACTAATCATAGATAACTGTTTAAACTTGTTTAATGATCTTTAACTGAGAATAACCCACTTACTGGAAGCTTCTGTTAATTCATTTTTTAAACCTTTGTGGTATAAAAGGACTATGTATTTGATATTCTTCCAGTTTTTACTTTCATGTCTTATCTATACTGACTTTATATAATTATAGGCATGTCTGCCATGATATTATTTATTTGAGCTGTAGAGTTTACACTCAGTTAACAGTAACCAGTAAACAATGGTACTAAAAGAAACACAGGTCTTGAATATATTGGTGGTGCAACACTTTGCCCCCCTTACCACCAAATATTTCATCATGCTTGCAGTCAGCCATAAATAAACACTGTGTAATGTGTATGCAAAGAATATATGAAGGGTAAATTGACCTAGTTTTGGCACTGCATTACTTTTTATGTTCACTGTGCTGTATCTTTGTAAGTATGATAAATCTCAAATTAATGGATCTTAGTAGTCTTTAACAAGTGCTTTAATTGTTTAAAGTTAAGAAGATCAAAGTAGATATTTAAGTAGTCTTTGATTTAATGTACCCTTTGGACATTGTTAGTTATTAGATTACACAACAAACAAATGGTTATTTTTATTATTTATCTTCACATCTTAAAGTTAAAGCACAGTACCAGGTACTTACAACAGAATTTGACAAGGCATTTTTTTAAACTTTTGACTTTAAAGGCTTTATAGTTATAAGCCTAAAACATTTTATTTTATTTAAGTCATGAAGAGAGAGAAAAACCAGTAATGGAAGCTGCCTTCAGGAGATAAATCGTCCTTTTTAATGAAGGTCAGAGCTGTGATGAATAACTTGTGAAGAAATGAATGTGTTCAAACAAAAGGGACAGTGATTAGCTAAATAGCAAGAAAGTTTGAAAGTCAAAGGGCACACAGCCCATCTGCAGGTTTATGTGTCTGTAGCAAGTAAACTATGTCTCTGCCACTTAACAGCCTTCCATGGTGTGCTTTTCACGCCTGCACTGAGTAATACTTTCACTAGGTGTACATTTTTGTTTTCTCGTTAAACAGATCTTAACACTATCAAGGTAACCGTTCAGCACCTACAAATGAAAACAAACCTAAGACATACTTAGCCCAGTCCTACTATGGAGACTAAGTGTACCCAAAATCTTTCATCTGATTTGTTGACACAATTTAAGGCCCTGTTGATCTAGTGACTCCTTTTTCTTTAATTTTTTTAACCAGCTTTTGTTCTATTATTTTAAATTTTTGCTTGCTGTTTTTTTTAGCTTTGAAATAATTATGGTGGCTTTACACATGAATGTTTTAAATAAATTAGGTGTGTCTGCTTGTGTTGGTATCAAACATCATTTTTAATTGTGTATTTGAATGGGAGTGGTTTTTTTTTGTCCTAAACTTAAATCAGTGTAAATACAGATTAAACAAATAGATAATGAAATTACAACTGGTTACAAGCAGTTGTGTAAAAAAAAACAACTTATATTGTAAGGGTGATATACACCCTTTAAAAGTGAAAACTATTTTATGCTACATTACTTGGTATAAAAAATATAACTTTCATGTTTATTATAAGAAAAATATTATGTGTAAACAGGGCCATTTTGAGGAAAAGCAGTGCTGGGGGCAATGTCTGAAAATGGTGCCCCTCAATATATAGAAACAATTGCGGCCTTGGGTTGGACCAGTAAAAAAAAAGGAATTTGACACCCTTGTCTTTAGAAAGTACATGGGATTTTATTGTTTTATCAAACTTAAGGTCATATCTAATGACGATATTGTCAGCCCCCTGATGTTGGTGCCCAAGGGTGCCTTATTCACCCCCCCCTACTTTTCCATTTGCATGGTACCGGTATATACTATAGCAAATCAATTTTTCTTTTGTTTTAATTGTGATGTGTTGCGGAAATCTGGGAAGGGTAAAGCTGTGCTTTGAGGGAATTAAGGTTGAGGAGCACTGATGTAGGTTATGGCAGTGAGAAGGATTGACATCAATGTTGTCTTGTTGATTGGGCTCCTCCTGACAACAAATTTTCTAAATATTCTTCTAGCTGAGTATGGCAGATGCACTGTTTTTATTCTACCTTTGGTATATATTTAAACTGATACAGAAAATTATTCATTTAGTTTTTTTTATACAAATATGAATCTCAAACCAGTAAGCTGATCTAAAATGCTGACCTTAAGAAATACAATTTGCAATGACACCAGGCATTTGGACCTAATTGCTTGTCTATTTTATCTGCACCTTGCAGGACCCATCCCAGCTTGTAGCCATCAAAGCTATCAAGAAAAAGAATTTCCTCAAATCACAGCAGCTGCTCAGCAAGGAAATAACAATTCTTAAGGTAATGGCTTTCAGCAGTGCTTTAAATTCACACATGATCAAATCTTTGTGGCAGTGGGAAAATGTTAAAATCCCTCTGCAAAATGTTGAATGATTTTATATTTGATAATTTAGATAATCTGTAATTAAAATTTCATATAAGTGGCCTTATCATCAACATGTCTAAAATTTTGGATTGCTGCATGATTTGATATTATTCTGTAGAGAAAGTCCATCATGCTTTTCATTGATTTATTTCACACATTTTTCTTGTATGTTTATCACAGGAGTTATCTAGCCTGCATCATCGGAATGTTGTTGGTCTGCTAGATTGTGTGGTGAGTACCAAGTCCTGTTACTCGGCTATTGTTAAATATGTTTTCTGTCATCCCACTGTCAGAGTTTTTAATTGTGCAACTAGATAACCCCTAACCTTTGTCACCTGCATGAATCCTTATTCAACTGGTGAATGAATAGTCCCAAATGAAAAGCACCCTCTCATTACTGAATACAATGCTTCAATAGATTTTCATGAAGAAGTTCATATCCTAATGTGATAAAGCAACATAAGGATCTAAGACAACTCTCTCTTTCCACCATATGTTTGATCTCCCCCCAGTCATCTTTTAACCAGCAGTTGATGTGAAGTGGTTTGAAATATGTTCCTTTGTGAGTGAAATGACCATATTCATAAGTCATTCAGTTGCCTGGCAGACATTTAGACAAATATGTCACTTAGTTATTTGGTTAGTAATTTAGTTGCCCAGCAGTAATTTAATTTAGTGCAGTAATTTAGTTGCCCAGCAGTAATTTAGTTGCCCAGCAATAATTTAGTTGCTCAGCAGTAATTTAGTTGCCCAGCATTAATTTAGTTGCCCAGCATTATTTTAGTTGCCCAGCATTAATTTAGTTGCCCAGCAGTAATTTAGTGGCCCCAGTAACATAGTTGCCCAGCATTAATTTAGTTGCCCAGCATTAATTTAGTTGCCCAGCATTAATTTAGTTGCCCAGCATTAATTTAGTTGCCCAGCATTAATTTAGTTGCCCAGCATTAATTTAGTTGCCCAGCAGTAATTTAGTGGCCCCAGTAATTTAGTTGCCCAGCAGTAATATCATCTCACAGGACGGTAAACAAATTCCCGCCACATATAAACAAACAAAGGGAAATTTTGTAACACAACTTTGTTGACCTTGACCTTCATACCCAGTTATGTTTTCTATTTTTATGCCATACCTCACCTGGTGATGACCCCTTTTTTTCTCAGTGGGCCAGGCCATGGTGGATATTCATTGCTTCACTGATGGAAATGTCTTAGTGCTTGTGTTAGTCTGGTAGGGTATTTGGGGGGGGGGGGGGGCCCGGATGTGTCTGCCTGCCTAATAAGACTGTGGATATTTTAAAGTTAAAGCTGTTCTCAATTAACAAAGAGTGTAGTCCATGTTGTTTAATGTTTGGGAGGTGACCCAGTTCTACACTAGCCCTCTACACTAGCCCCCATGTGTCAAGTGAAGAGTTTTGTTAGACCTGCTTGGTTGACAGTTAAACATACGATGTTTTCAAGTTCCATTGCCAGAAATAGATCTCTAGTCCTCCAGCATGTACATGAACCCATTCCCCAGCAGGCACATGAACCCATTCCCCAGCAGGTACATGAACCCACCCATTCCCCAGCAGGTACATCAACCCATTCCCCAGCAGGCACATGAACCCATTCCCCAGCAGGTACATGAACCGATTCCCCAGCATGTACATGAACCCATTCCCCAGCATGTACATGAACCCATTCCCCAGCAGGTACATGAACCCATTCCCCAGCAGGTACATGAACCCATTCCCCAGCAGGTACATGAACCCATTCCCCAGCATGTACATCAACCCATTCCCCAGCAGGTACATGAACCCATTCCCCAGCAGGCACATGAACCCATTCCCCAGCAGGCACATGAACCCATTCCCCAGCATGTACCCATTCCCCAGCATGTACATGAACCCATTCCCCGGCATGTACATGAACCCATTCCCCAGCAGGTACATGAACCCATTCCCCAGCATGTACATGAACCCATTCCCCAGCAGGTACATGAACCCATTCCCCAGCATGTACATGAACCCATTCCCCAGCATGTACATGAACCCATTCCCCTGCAGTTATGTCAACCCACTCCTCGGCAGGTACATGAACCCATTCCCCTGCAGTTATGTCAACCTATTCCTCAGCAGGTACATGAACCCATTCCCCCGCAGTTATGTCAACCTATTCCCCAGCAGGTACATGAACCTCTAGTTTTCTACCCCACACACCCCCAGTAGGTATACCCCGACGTACTACCAAACAAAGTCCCCTGCTGGGACATGGAAGTTTATGGGCCTTTACCATCACCTATTCTCAAAATTGCCATGTAACCTAATATCAACGCCCAGGATCATGTAAGGCGTTTTATCTGAGATCCAATCACCATTTTGTGCAGGATTTTTAAAAATATTCTTTGAACCATCCAATTGAAATTATCATTTGAGTCAAACTATAATCTCTTACATAGGCCAGCCCTGTATATATATATATTGCTTCTGGTGTGGCTGCTTCCTTTTGACAACAGCCCTTCTCCCTACTCAACATGCTTTGTATTATTAAATAGTACTGAGGGGGGGAGCTTTCAAGCAGTGAGTGTCACGCGTGACGGTTGAACCCAGTTATGAAGGTTGGATTTTTTTTCGGGGGCACTATTACATCAATAAAGAGCCACGGGTATGACATGGTTTAGGACTGTCTGTAGGCATATTGTTTAAATACTGAATGTGGTAGGCAATGTTCTCAAAATACCCGGACCCGGTGTCCAAAAAAACAGCAACTGCACCCGGTTAAGCCCTAGTTTTAATATGCAGTGACTCATTGGCTTCATTGTGATGGCTCCATATCAAGAACCCTTGGCTGAATTGTCAAATTATGACCCTGTTCATTCACACATTAATTGGGGATTAACGTGGGCCGTTTGTCAGTACGTGCGTCCCCACCCCTTGGTTCGTTTGGAAAATTTCGACGCCTTAGCCCTAGCCTTGGCTAGGAAAGGGTCAGTTTCGATGCCTTAGCCTTGGCTAGGAAAGGGTCAGTTTCGATGCCTTAGCCTTGGCTAGGAAAGGGTCAGCTTCGATGCCTTAGCCTTGGCTAGGAAAGGGTCAGTTTCGATGCATTAGCCTTAGCTTTGGCTAGGAAAGTGTCAGCTTCGATGCCTTAGCCTTGGCTATAGGAAAGGGTCAGTTTCGATGCCTTAGCCTTGGCTAGGAAAGGGTCAGCTTCGATGCCTTAGCCTTGGCTAGGAAAGGGTCAGTTTCGATGCCTTAGCCTTGGATAGGAAAGGGTCAGTTTCGATGCCTTAGCCTTGGATAGGAAATGGTCAGTTTCGATGCCTTAGCCTTGGGCCTTGGCTAGGAAAGGGTCAGTTTCGATGCCTTGGATAGGAAAGGGTCAGTTTCGATGCCTTGGATAGGAAAGGGTCAGTTTCGATGCCTTGGATAGGAAAGGGTCAGTTTCGATGCCTTAGCCTTGGATAGGAAAGGGTCAGTTTGAATGAAGTCTGCCATTTCGAAATTCTTCTGATAGATTATTTTTTTTTCAATTAAAAGGATACGTTTTAAGTGCAGTAGGTTAAACAGGGTCACCTGGAAGTCGGTGAGACACGAGACAGGGTTGTGGGTCCGTCAGTCAAGTTGAAATATAGGTCACAGTGCTGAGGCCCTGTATACAAAGAAACTAAGTCACCAAAGTGTTACCTGGTACACCGGAACAAATCTTAAGTCGCACGCAGCTCGGGAATGGAAATCAGAGGTCGTTGGACTTCTACTGAGTCTACTGTCCTATAGCTGAGCTATCACGATTGACTTTTCGACGTTTTGGACCGTCGGGACAGTTTTAGATCTGACATACTCTTGCCTCAAATCTGAGATCACTGATGAGAGCTCGGGTCAACTGGAAGAAAAGTGTCAAGAGCCTGTCGGGACATGTTAAATAACTTGTAGGTCTACTCAAGGTCTTGGCAAGCAGAGGTCCTCCCCCCCCCCCCCCAATGTTAACGTGTAGGTCTACTCAAGGTCTTGGCTAGAAAAAATCCCCCACCACCACCACACACACATTCGGGGCAAAGGCTGGATTTAATCATCCTCTCTCCCCCAAGTGTGTATGTCACATATAGTATGGCATGAAAATGACGTTGTTCGCACCCGCTGAAGATGGCACCCGGAGCGGTCGCCCTGTCTCGCTGCCCTGGGTCTACTTGCATTGCAAAATGTGTGTACAGGGGTGTAGCTCGTATGATGTCTCTCAGTGCCCATGGCTGTGTTTACAGGGCGTCACCATTTTCTGCCATCTGGTGCTGTTTGCCTACCTGTTATTAGGTGTAACACTCTCAGTGGCTCATGCAACGTCACAAGATACCAATGAACTGCTGTATAGTTAATAATACAGTACACATCACCGAAATGTACACTATCCCCATTGGATAGTTTTTGTTGTTTTTATAAAGTTAATACCCGCAAAATGAGTCCACGTCCCCCAGCCCAAGAACCCCTGGTGTAGAATGCGTCTGTGTGTGCATGACGTAGTGCATGCTGCATGTGTTACCTTGAGAAATGAAGTCAGTAGGTTTATCAGTGTAAACTGGCTGGGCGATGACGTGAACAGTGCAGACATGGACCACGCGTGTTGTGTGTGCTGCTACACGGTGGAGGGCAGTGGTGAACTCCGATGAAAGGGCAATGGTGAACTCCAATATAGGACAATGGTGAACTCCAATATAGGACAATGGTGAACTCCGTTGGAGGGCAATGGTGAACGCCTTTATAGGGCAATGGTGAAAACCTTTATAGGACAATGGTGAACTCCAATATAGGACAATAGTGAACTGCGTTGGAAGGCAATGGTGAACTCTGTTGTACGGCAGTGGTGAACTCCGTTGTAGGGCAGTGGTGAACTCCGTTGTAGGGCAGTGGTGAACTCCGTTGTAGGGCAGTGGTGATCTCCGTTGTAGGGCAATGGTGAACTCATTGTGTTGCAAAGGTGAACGCCGTGTGTTAGGAAGTAGTACGACACGTGTTGTGTAGTTGAGCAGACCCAGCCGTGTGTCGTTACCGCGTCACACACGATGTGTTTGTCATCCCCACTCCTGGTGTTGGTTGTTCAAAACTGTCCATTGAAAATCAGTCGCAAGTCGTATTGCTGGAACAATCCGACTTTTGGTGAAATGGACAACAAGCATTTGGATTGTTGAAGAATAAAGTCGTTCTAATTATGTATATATTTGTATGTGCCTTCAAGTAACGTGTGTGTGTGATTGTGGCTATTTTAAACCAAGCGTTAAACAACTCACACAGACAGGAGTGTTGTCGACCCGTGTTACCCCCCACCCCCTCCCAATTGCTTGTGTGTAGAGCGCACATATTGATTCCGGCTGTGTAATATATCGATCGCCTCTCCCTCCACTGTTTCAATCCATTAACCCACTTGACCTTGTGGATTAAGATGCCATTTATTGTTTCTGTACTGTGTGTAGCCGTGTTTCTGTACTGTGACTGTGGGTAGCCGTGTTTCTGAACTGTGGGTAGCCGTGTTTGGTTAATTTTATTTTGTCTCCGCACGCTAAATTTATATCATTTATGCCCCCCCCCCCCCATACAATTTCGGAGTCGATAATCGGAGTCAGGACAAGTCTTTGGTGTGACTTGTGTTGTGTTGAACCTGAAGGGGTTGTCCTGAGCCTGCATTGGTTTTCCTGAAGCTGCAGTAGTTGGCATAGTCTCTGTTCAAGTACAGGCGAATGAACTTGTACATGGCTGTGATGTGAGGTCTTTTTCAGGGGTCTCTATTGATTCTATTCATTACTTGATGCCTTGTATTTGTTATTCACACTCAGTGTGGCTTGATCGCTTATGAAATGGTTATGGTATAGCCACGGGAGGTTCTGTCAAATTATGTTTGGTGGACTGAGATATACCAGGAATCTTACTCACAGTGATGCCACATATTGTAAACAACTTTAAGACAACGCCTCAGGTAAATAAATGGACTAACAAAGGATAAATATGGATGGAGATTACGAATCGATCATGAATTGTAAAGTCTATATCAGGATCCCACAACAGTAGCAGAAAAAAGGGCAGGCTACCCTGGGCAGGACACTTCGAGATAATGTCAAATGACAGAGGCGTGAATTAGGTGCATCACCAAAACCCCAGAGGAAAACGGCTCAAAGGCAGACCTAGGCTTAGATAGATGATGTGGAAAAAGATCTACAACTGGGAATCCAAGCATGGGAAAAAAAGCATTAGTTAGGTCTGAGTGGAAGGAAGTAGTGAGGCGGGCCAGAGCCTTACATCGGCTGCAGTGCCACAGGGATGGATGGATGGTCTGGGTGGAAGGAAGTAGTGAGGTGGGCCAAAGCCCTACATGGGCTGTAGCGCCACAGGGATGGGTTTAAGACAACACCCAATTTGATCTTTTGCCAATATAGGAGAAGTGGACTGTAATAGTCATTTAATAACAATAATGAACGTATGTAGCTCATGCTTATGTTCACACCTCTCTCGAAAACTGTCTGTCTTTATTTTTTATTCAACAATCAATTTTTTTTTTATCTTGCGGAAAATCCTACCGAATTGAGAATTCACCGAAAACTCCATTTCCCCGTAGTAGAGGAAGTGACGTCACATTTCCTTATGATCTTATTATAAACCCCCCCCCCCACCCCCCCACCCCACGCAAGTATCGATCCACTTTCAGATTGGCTTCCTCCTCTGAAATCTCTCGCGTCGTCACGTGCATCGTATTCTCCGGCTGTGCCATTCATAAACACATCCGTGTGTGTCTTCATTCAACCACAGATCTTGTTTAAGACGACAAATGTTTTACAAACGGCCAGGATGTTTGCTTGCTTGATATTTGTGACCACGACAACCGTTTCCATTTTGTAACGAGGCAATCTTCCGTTGACGTTAAATCAATAATGTGTCAAAAGTTAGTCCGTCACTGGTCACGCTCGTTAGATAGTGTCCTCGTTTATTTTTGTAGAAGAGAATGTCTTAAAAACCGACGTCCTAGCTCAACTGAACAAATGTCGTAAAACCGACGTCCTAGCTCAACTGAACAAATGTCGTAAAGTTGATGTCCTAGCTCATTTGAACAAATGTCGTAAAACTGATGTCCTAGCTCAATTGAACAAATGGTGTAAAACTGATGTCCTAGCTCAATTGAACAAATGGCGTAAAACTGATGTCCAAGCTCAATTGAACTTCAGCGCCGATTTTTTATCTAACTAATTGCCCCGAACTGTATGTGACCCCCACAACGTCACACCACCAAAATATCTCTCCCTTGTCGATATGGTCAGTTCCAACACCGGCGCCATTCCTACTACAATCGATAATGGCCCAGTTACATGAAGCCGTGGTTGGCATATCAGACTTGGACTCAGACCAGAGACATGTGGTCGAGTCTACTAGTCAGTATATTAGCCAGCCAAGGTTTTGTTGGATACATCATCGCTCACCTTTATCTCAGCGTGACAGGAATCAGTGGATTCATCGGACACTTGTTACCGTAGGGGCTTTGGGGGCGGGCGGGGAGGGGGGGATGGGCTGATCGGGGAGGGGTGTGTGAAGGGAGTGAGAAATCGATTCTGTGACTGTCCTTGGGCCTGCAGACCTCACAACACGTCCGCTCACTCCAGCTTCCGGGCTGAGAATCGGAAAGGGTTGTGGTGGTGGTGGTTGTAAGAGGGTGTGAGGGGCGATAAACCAAATCAAGAGAGGAGTTTGTGCTATATAGGAAACTTTCTTGTAGTTATGTCGTGCTTGGAGTGGTATAATACTCAAGTTATCAGTTCGCACATCAAGTACTCTTGGTAAAACATAGACGGGCAGTCAGTCTACTGCAAACGACCTTTTTAGTTTTGCAATCTTTATTTATGGGCCAGAAATGGTTACGCCTCTGTTACTATTATCAGCATCCTGTCTATTGTCAGAATCCTGTGCTCACGATTCAAACAAGACAAAATGGAACGGAATATGCCCCAAAGCTTTCTTTTAAGATATACACATCTTAAATGTACCATAGTTTTACTGGTTTAAATCTCCGAATAAATCTACTGAAGTCATTGTTGCCTGAAATAGTGACTTGCTGTATTTGTGGCTAGGTCTGTCAAATATTTGATACCGTCATTAAAGCTACGCTCCCTTCCTTGAAACAAAACAGTTTTGCTGTCATAATACGTGCATTTTTAACTTGTTTTATTACCTTCAACAATTGTGACAATTTCTCAATCCTTCAACTTCTTGCCAAGTATCACCATTTCAATCATTCAACATCTTGCCAAGTATCACCATTTCAATCATTCAACATCTTGCCAAGTATCACCATTTCAATCCTTCAACATCTTGCCAAGTATCACCATTTTAATCCTTCAACATCTTGCCAAGTATCATCATTTCAATCCTTCAACTTCTTGCCAAGTATAACCATTTCAATCCTTCAACATCTTGCCAAGTATCACAATTTTAATCCTTCAACATCTCGCCAAGTATCACCATTTTAATCCTTCAACATCTTGCCAAGTATCATCATTTCAATCCTTCAACTTCTTGCCAAGTATAACCATTTCAATCCTTCAACATCTTGCCAAGTATCACCATTTTAATCCTTCAACATCTTGCCAAGTATCACCATTTTAATCCAACTTCTTGCCAAGTATAACCATTTCAATCCTTCAACTTCTTGCCAAGTATCATCATTTCAATCCTTCAACTTCTTGCCAAGTATCACCATTTCAATCCTTCAACATCTCGCCAAGTATCATCATTTCAATCCTTCAACATCTCGCCAAGTATCATCATTTCAATCCTTCAACATCTCGCCAAGTATCATCATTTCAATCCTTCAACATCTCGCCAAGTATCATCATTTCAATCCTTCAACATCTCGCCAAGTATCATCATTTCAATCCTTCAACATCTTGCACATAGTTCCGTCATTCCTTGCCCATCTAGGTTAATGCCAGATTTAGGCTCTTAGCGGCCATCTTGTCTCGAGCATTGATCGTAATTTTGATAATCTCTGACATCTCCGTATATCTAGGAGCCAGCTTCCAAACATGTCAGCAAACCTTTCCAGTCGTTTCTCTCTCTTTTTTTTCGGTTTTATTTTCGCACAGTTTCAATCCTTTCTCCCCGTTGCTTATATTCAGCCAGTTTGTCAGCCTAGGAAATACTTGTGACTTAAATGTCGCCAAGAGTAATGCTCACTAAATTTCATCGCGTGATAGAGCCACTCCCTGGGCTGTTTTGGAGATACCCTTGTAACCTCTGCTGTAACTCACACCTTAGAACAGTCGTGAGTAATTCAGTTATGACCGGCGGTCACAGCTTGCTTGGTGGCTAAAAAAACTGCACAAGAATCTGTCGCCAGCCGTAAGATAGAGTTTTTATGGAAGAAACTAAAATGGTTCGCATGAACTCACCGATCGAATACCAATGATCTTACGTGTTAGACAAGGGCCAGGATGCTGGCAGAATCAAAATATTGAAATAGGATTATTTTGTATTTAAAAAAAAAATATTTATACTATCTCTACGAAACCCGTGCCATATCTCAGAGAGTGTACATCTGCTGCTACTTAACTAAGGCCCAGCTGGCCTGACTTTGACTCCATGGATGCCATATCCCAGACAGTGTACATCTGCTGCTACTTAACTAAGGCCCAGCTGGCCTGACTTTGACTCAACGGATGCCATATCCCTGACAGTGTACATCTGCTGCTACTTAACAAAGGCCCAGCTGGCCTGACTTTGACTCAATGGATTTATCTCAGCAGAATGTGGTAGAAATTTTTTTTCGACCAAACACGCAATGACGTCACGGTGATGGGAAATTTGAAGTGTGTCAAACACTACTTCGTGGTGTTGTTCCGTGTGTCAAACACTACTTCGTGGTGTTGTTCCAAACTAAAAATACGCCAGCCGGAATCCCTATCACAGTGATGATGTACTTAGATGTTGTGTCTCACACTACAGAATGAGCAGAACAATCAAGTCTAAGTGCTGTTTGTTTTTATAAATGTCTAGAAGTGGACCCCTTTGTTTAACATGAACTACTAGTTTTTTTTTTGTTTTTTTTTTAATAACCACAATTATTGTGTATAACTGTATCAACTTTTCAAGTGACCTGGGGTGGGACCTTCACATTTTGAGGGCTCTATGGTGGCTTATGTGGACTAGCAATGTGCTCCCCACTATTGGGGCAAACATAACAAAATGTGTCGATGTGGGTGGTCCTAGGTGACCTATTGTTAATGAGGATGGTCTTAGAGGACCTACTTTTAATGTGGACGGTCCTAGGTGACGTACTGTTAACGTGGGTGTGGATGGCCCAAGGTGACCTATTGTTAATGATGGTGTGGATGGTCCTAGGTGACCTACTGTTAATGATGGTGTGGATGGTCCCAGGTTACCTATTGTTAATGTGGATGGTCCTAGGGGGCCTATCGTTAATGTTGGTGTGGATGGCCCAATGTGACCTATTGTTAATGTGGTTGTGGATGGCCCAAGGTGACCTATTGTTAATGTGTGTGTGGATGGTCCTAGGTGACCTACTGTTAACGTAGGTGTGGATGGTCCTATGTGACCTACTGTTAATGTGGGTGTGGATGGTCCTAGGTGACCTACTGTTAACGTGGGTGGGGATGGTCCCAGGAGACCTACTGTTAACGTGCGTGGGGATGGTCCCAGGAGACCTACTGTTAACGTGGGTGGGGAAGGTCCTTGGTGACCTACTGTAAACTCCGATTCCAACATCGCGTGTCATGACACGGGTTTATCACGCTATTAAAATGTTGTGTATAACCCAACAAGTGAGTCATGGCGTCTCCCAGATGGTGCTTTACTGTGTGGACGACTTATTGAACAACTCGGTTAGTAGATCAAGGGGAAGAAGATTTTCTTGTCACACACGTGTGTCTTGTTTTGATTCCATTTGACGTAAGGCAGAATTTTTTTTATCGGGGGGGGGGGGGGGGGGCGTTTCCATAAAACGTGACAGTCAATGCCTCTCAAGTTAGTTGGATACGAATAATCAGTTACCTTAACAAAACCATCAGTTACCTTAACAAAACCATCAGTTACCTTAACAAAACCATCAGTTACCTTAACAAAACCATCAGTTACCTTAACAAAACCATCAGTTACCTTAACAAAACCATCAGTTACCTTAACAAAACCATCAGTTACCTTACCGAAGAGTTACCTTACCAAACAATAAGGTACATTAGGGGTCGTTCGCAAATTCCGTCACGCTCGCGGGGGAGGGGGGATTTATGACCCCGGGGGGGGGGGAATTTATTACGTTCCAAAAAAAAATATTACAATTTAATGTTTCTAATTTTTAAAAAATCTTTTTTCAATTAATTAAAAAAAAATTATTTTGAGGTCGAAATTGCCTATGGCGTTATAAGTGCCGTGAAACTCAGTCGCGCGCGCGCACCTTCTGGGCATATTGAAAAATGACGCAAACACCGTTGTGGCCATTTTACATTCGGCTCGGGGAGGACTTCGTTGTTTTGCATCACAGTTTTCTAATAATACTACATCTTAATCCATTATGGGGAAATGTTAAAGAATAAAATAAAATCTTAGTTTAGTTATGAAAATTGTATGGATGTTTTGAATTTATTTAGAAGTGACGTGACACCAAGTGGGGGGAGGTGTAAAGGATTTGTGACACTTTGTAAAAGGGTGGCGTGGGGGGGGGGTCTGAAAAGGTCATTTTAGCGTGACGTAATATGCGAACGACCCCTTACGGTTTTATTAAATCTGTTGTTAGATCACATTTTAAAATGATACAATCCCACCCCCATAAAGTGAGACCACTACAACCCATAACTCGAGACCATTACAGTCCATGAAGTGAGACCATTACAACCCCATGAAGTGAGACCATTACAACCCCATGAAGTGAGACCATTGCAACCCCATAAAGTGAGACCATTACAACCCATAAATTGAGACCATTACAACCCCATAAAGTGAGACCATCACAACCCATAAATTGAGACCATGAAAACCCCATAAAGTGAGACCATCAAAACCCATAAATTGAGACCACGACAACCCCATAAAGTGAGACCACTACCACCCATAAAGTGAGAACATCCCACCCACATTCCTTATTGAGCTCAAAGTTTGGGGATCCTTGAAGCACTCATTGATCCCGTGTAAACGGGGCGGGGCATAAAATGGAAAGTGCGCAGGTTTGAACACGCTCAAGACTTGCTATGAATACTTATATTATATTCTATATATGAAAGAGATTTGTCAACCTGTGACCCGTCTCGCAGACGACAACAGTGTTAGTTTCGTTTGTGTTGATTCGCCAAGAGCTGGCGTCTAATCATCCCAGCTTGGCCAGGTTTATTAAGTGCGCCGGAGAGATAATTATACAAGTCATTTGCGTTATTAACAAGAGTTTTTATAATTTTTTTTTTTTTTTTTACAAAATGAGGTCACCAAAGGGTTGTCAAGGGCTAGGTCACTCAGCTGTCGTTTGTTTACCAACAAACCTTGCTCAGCGCTAAAAATATGTTGATCTAGATAACCAACCGCCCGAGGCCTGGTGACGCTAAAGTTGATGTACTTGAAGGGTTTGAGATGCGGTACAGGCGTGGTGGAGATGACGTATCGTCATGCTTGGTTCAGTGCCTCTCGCGAGGTGTGTGTAGGGGTGGGGGGGGGGGGAGTTGTCGGGTAGAGTTATGAGATATTAATCATATAAAGTTTTTTTTAAATTAAAATGGCGCATCTCATTTTCCCGGTGACTAGTCGCCATTTGTGAGTTTTATTTTGATTGATATCGCGAGTGAGAACCCCTGCAGGTCGAGGACGATATCGCTTCGAAGTATCGTACTTCTACTAAAGTAGATTCATATTTGGAGAATCCCCCTCGGGTCAAGGGTCATATCGCGTTGAGTTATTGTACTTAGTCGTCCATACATACAAGCTTGTGTATTGTGCTGTTGATATGCCTAAAAATACATTGTCATTTGGGGAGGTTGGTATCTGTGGGGGGGGGGGGGGGCGTGGCTATTGACAGGATGTTTTCCCCAAAATGGAAACTTCCATCGTAAATTTACTCTTGAAATTGATTGAATGAGTGAAGCGTTGGTCATTGTTTGTCCCACCCCCCCCCCCTTTTTTTACACCCACACACACAACCTGAACTGACATCGTTTCTGGACACCAGTCCCCACTACTTTCCCCTCTTTTTAAATAAAAGTAAAAGGTACGCTTTTAAGTGCGAGTGCTTCTGTTGTTTCCTGCCCTAGGCTATAGCAGGAAGAGATAAAACACAAGCACTTGAGCTAACATCCTGAGATATTGGACTATCACTTCACCACAGAGTATCACTTGAGCTAACATCCTGGGCTATTGGACTATCACTTCACCACAGAGTATCACTTGAGCTAACATCCTGAGATATTGGACTATCACTTCACCACAGAGTATCACTTGAGCTAACATCCTGAGATATTGGACTATCACTTCACCACAGAGTATCACTTGAGCTAACATCCTGAGATATTGGACTATCACTTCACCACAGAGTATCACTTGAGCTAACATCCTGGGCTATTGGACTATCACTTCACCACAGAGTATCACTTGAGCTAACATCCTGGGCTATTGGACTATCACTTCACCACAGAGTATCACTTGAGCTAACATCCTGGGCTATTGGACTATCACTTCACCACAGAGTATCACTTAAGCTAGCATCCTGGGCTATTGGACTATCACTTCACCACAGAGTATCACTTGAGCTAACATCCTGAGATATTGGACTATCACTTCACCACAGAGTATCACTTGAGCTAACATCCTGAGATATTGGACTATCACTGCACCACAGAGTATCACTTGAGCTAACATCCTGAGATATTGGACTATCACTTCACCACAGAGTATCACTTGAGCTAACATCCTGAGATATTGGACTATCACTTCACCACAGAGTATCACTTGAGCTAACATCCTGAGATATTGGACTATCACTTCACCACAGAGTATCACTTGAGCTAACATCCTGAGATATTGGACTATCACTTCACCACAGAGTATCACTTGAGCTAACATCCTGGGCTATTGGACTATCACTTCACCACAGAGTATCACTTGAGCTAACATCCTGGGCTATTGGACTATCACTTCACCACAGAGTATCACTTGAGCTAACATCCTGAGATATTGGACTATCACTTCACCACAGAGTATCACTTGAGCTAACATCCTGAGATATTGGACTATCACTTCACCACAGAGTATCACTTGAGCTAACATCCTGAGATATTGGACTATCACTTCACCACAGAGTATCACTTGAGCTAACATCCTGAGATATTGGAATTTCACTTCACCACAGAGTATCACTTGAGCTAACATCCTGAGATATTGGACTATCACTTGACCACAGAGTATCACTTGAGCTAACATCCTGAGATATTGGACTATCACCTCACCACAGAGTATCACTTGAGCTAACATCCTGAGATATTGGACTTTCACTTCACCACAGAGTATCACTTGAGCTAACATCCTGAGATATTGGACTATCACTTCACCACAGAGTATTACTTGAGCTAACATCCTGAGATATTGGACTATCACTTCACCACAGAGTATCACTTGAGCTAACATCCTGAGATATTGGACTATCACTTCACCACAGAGTATCACTTGAGCTAACATCCTGAGATATTGGACTATCACTTCACCACAGAGTATCACTTGAGCTAACATCCTGAGATATTGGACTATCACTTCACCACAGAGTATCACTTGAGCTAACATCCTGAGATATTGGACTATCACTTCACCACAGAGTATCACTTAAGCTAACATCCTGAGATATTGGACTATCACTTCACCACAGAGTATCACTTGAGCTAACATCCTGAGATATTGGACTATCACTTCACCACAGAGTATCACTTGAGCTAACATCCTGAGATATTGGACTGTCACTTCACCACAGAGTAGTGTTAAAGAAATGATGTATCACTCTTTTTTAAAACTGTTTTTATTGAAGAACTTGTTGGCGAGTTTTTAAGCCTTAGAAATGTCTACTGAAAATTTGTTTCAAATAAGTTATCTGCTTCCTGTTACCGGCATGGTGTGGATAGATGTTACTTGTGGCTTACTGAACAAAGGGCTTGCTGAACCAGTGGTTTCATGGACCAATGGCTTACTGAACCAATGGCTTATTGAACCAGTGGTTTACTGGACCAATGGTTTACTGGAAAAATGGCCTGCTGAAACAATGGCTTACCGGAGCAATGACTTACTGAATCAATGGCTTATTGGACCCAGTGGCTTATTGGACCCAGTGGCTTATTGGACCCAGTGGCTTACTGAACCAATGGCTTACTGAACATGCGACTTACTGAACCAGTGGCTTACTGAACCAGTGGCTTACTGAACCAGTGGCTTACTGAACATGTGACTTACAAACTACAACACCCAGTAAAAGAACATGAGACATGAAAGAAGCCAGCATACAAAACTACCGAGGATCGGCTCTAGGCGCGTGTGTCTCTTTCCTGGCTTTTCATTGACCGCTCATGTGGACCATTCATGACACCTCTTACGTGCGATATTTGGAAGATGCTGAGTCTGTGTGGGTGGGTGTGTGTGTGTTTGAGGTGGAGGAGAGAGGGGATGCCAGTGAATGCAAAGAGGCAGGAAATCGATTCCATCCTGGTCACACAAGCCCCTAGTGAAGTGTAGTGGAAACTGGTGCAAACACTGCTGATGGATAGTGTTGGAAGAAGATGGACGTTTGGGTGCTTAGATGATGAGTTGCCCCCTTGTTAGGTAGAAAGCAACCAAGTAACAGCGATTGATCAACTTTAAATCTCTGCTCGGAAGTGTGCAGTATCTAAGGCAGGCAGTTAGTGGTACGGCTGGCATTAATGAAACACTTATGCCGCACTCCACACATGTACTCGGCACATAAGAATCAACACATGAACTTTGCACATGTATGCCGCACATAAGAATCCACACATGTACACTGTATATGTACTCCACATGTAAGAATTAACACATGTACACCACATATGTGCTCTACACATGTACACCACATATGTGCTCTACACATGTACACCACAAATGTCACAAATGTACTCCAAACATAAGACTCTTACACATGTACACCACAAATGTCACAAATGTACTCCAGACATAAGACTCGTACACATGTACAGCACATGTTCTTTACACATAAGAAAAGACTCATAATACTGCAAGTAATCTAACCATAGACTAGGATATGGACCAAGTATTGAGAATCATTAAGTATAATCATAATAAACACAGTGAGCTACAGTAAATTTGAGCATACACTGCTATGTCCACTATGAGCTAGGTGCTCACTATGATCTAGGTGCTCATGCTATGCTAGGTGCTCACTCTATGCTAAGTGCTCACTATGAGCTAGGTTTGAGGACCTAACAATATTCAACAACTGAAAGTCATTGAAGATATCCACTTGTTTTGCTGAAAAGCACTTCACATCTTAGTATCAATGGGAGGCTGTGTTGTGATCTCATCAAGAGAACTTCATTTGTATGTGGCTTGACTATCACTGATCAGACTTTGCATTGTTGGGGGGGTGGGGGGGTTCAACCAGTTGAAATGTGGCAAGTCACCAGACATGTGAACTGTTGTCAGACTTTCTTTGTTCCTCCTCTGGTAGAGTAGAACAACGATCAGCTTGAATGAATGTTCCGTGCACTAATTGATGTACACCAGAGATGGTGATAATGGCTCTGTTTTTAGCCCCTGTACACAACAGATGAATGTTTGTGTGCTTTAACCCGAAACTTGTCTGTTTTTGATACAATTACATTATTTCTGAATAGAATATTACCCTTGATGTAAAGATGCTGATATTGAAATCTGTTCCAACATAAAACGTCACTCTACAGATAAATAACATTAAAGCATACTTGAAATAAAAAAAAAAATTAAAGATAAATATTTGACTTTCTGGGACTCCTTTTATTAATGCACTATGAACATCTTTTGAGAGTCAGAGATTCCTTCCCTTTTGTAAAAAAGAAAATAATTAGTCAAAAATTGGCTCAAAATGAAACATTACTTAAAGGAACTTTGAAACCTATTTCTATTGTTGGTGTTTCCAGGGCCACTATTAAGATTCTCAAATTTCTGGTTTAAAAAGTGTTATTTGAAAATGAGGAACTGCACAAATGTGTTGTGGAACAAATTTTGACCAATCGCTGACACTAAAACTATTTTTTCCCCCTTTGGGCTTAAGTTGATTTTTAAAAAAATACAACTTCTTATGGGAAACATTAAAAAAAAAAAAAAAACAACTTACAAATTTATACGGAACATTTAGAAGTGATATCAGTGAAGAGTAGCTAAAATGATTGTTTCCCTTCAGTGAGTTATGCCCATTTTACTTTCAGTATTGTTGTTTGCAGACCTGAGCTTTCTCAAGTAATTAACATAATACAAAAAACCCCAAACAAAACTCTGAATATGTTGTTACACTTGTACCCCAAGTTCTTAATGTCAGACGTGTGCACATAATTTGTAAACAACAGCTGGTTTCTGCTTTTTAACCAAAATGCAAAAATTGATTTTTGTCTTTACAGGAGCTCAAGGATGATGTTTGCCTGGTCATGGAGGTAATCTTACGGATCTTGTAACTCTAGCTTCATTTATGCCGCATTAATTAGGTGTTGTAGAGTTGAATTATGCTTAAAACATTTACTGTTACTGTTTTAAATTAAGAGGATAGATTATCATGTACTTGTTATACCTTGTTATACATTTGTGAGACTCAATAAACAGATTCATTAAGATAATTGAGATTAATTCAACATCCAGAAAATGCTTTTCACTTATTGTCTAGCAACTTGTGAGAACGGGGAAATTTTCAACATAATTAAAATGGAAAAGGCGTCGGTTTTCAATCAATTAAAATACTTTTAAACCGTTGTTGGGGGGGGGGGGGGGGGTGTGTTGTTCCTTGTTTATTATTGTTTTTTCACTGTGATCACCATCTGTTGCCATCATGTTATAGGGTTGGATTTTCTTTTGTTTTGATGTCGGAAAATCTATTTTTAGGAATTAAATAGGAGCTGCTTGTCCTACTTCATGATTGTGCAAAAGAAATTTTAAAAATCCCTTAGATGAAAACTAGAATTAACCAGTAGTGTTGTGTATTTACTTGGGGTTAATTGTAGTTCCATGTAGAATTCAAACATTTAATCTTCTCTTCTCATGTTTTAGTACTGCAATGGAGGGGATTTGGCAGACTGTCTACACAGTAAGTCTATTTCATTACATAGGCAGATTCAAGTGCACTGACATGTAACTGAAATTAGCACCTTATTGGTACTAGGAACACAAAATTTGTTAAATAACTTAAAATCCTTGCGTATATATGTCTACAACTTATCCGAGCATTAGACATCTTAACATTGTTGTGTAGGTATCTACAATTTATTACAGAGATCAGGTGTCAGTTACTTCAACACCTCATAAGTTGACTTTGACCTTGTTAAACCAATGCCCACAATGGACCCTAGGCTGTCGTAGCCCACTGAGTGTTAGAGGCTGTCGTAGCCCACTGAGTGTTAGAGGCTGTCGTAGCCCACCGAGTGTTAGAGGCTGTCGTAGCCCACTGAGTGTTAGAGGCTGTCGTAGCCCACCGAGTGTTAGAGGCTGTCGTAGCCCACCGAGTGTTAGAGGCTGTCGTAGCCCACCGAGTGTTAGAGGCTGTCGTAGCCCACCGAGTGTTAGAGGCTGTCGTAGCCCACCGAGTGTTAGAGGCTGTCGTAGCCCACCGAGTGTTAGAGGCTGTCCTAGCCCACCGAGTGTTAGAGGCTGTCGTAGCCCACCGAGTGTTAGAGGCTGTCGTAGCCCACCGAGTGTTAGAGGCTGTCGTAGCCCACCGAGTGTTAGAGGCTGTCGTAGCCCACCGAGTGTTAGAGGCTGTCGTAGCCCACCGAGTGTTAGAGGCTGTCGTAGCCCACCGAGTGTTAGAGGCTGTCGTAGCCCACCGAGTGTTAGAGGCTGTCGTAGCCCACCGAGTGTTAGAGGCTGTCGTAGCCCACCGAGTGTTAGAGGCTGTCGTAGCCCACTGAGTGTTAGAGGCTAGCATACTGCACACCACTGGCAGTGGTAGTGTGAAGAGCTTTATAACACATAAACCTTATTGACCTCCAAAATGGTCCTCTTTTTGTTTCTCTCTATATAAGTCTATTGCTGACCCCAACAATTAGCAATTACAAAAGAAGGAAAACTTAAGTGATAGCAAAATGACCATGGCAACAAGAGTAGCCATTAATGTTAGAAGGCGAACAACCAGGTCCACATGTTCATTGCTGATTGTCTTGATAGTGACAATTGTAAAAAGCTCATGAACATCAGTCATTTGTGTTGGCATTGTGAGGTCATACAAAAAGAAGCGAGACTGATCACATGGCTCATCACATGCTGTGTGCAGTTAATCTTTTTTAGTTGCCAACTTATAAATGTATTGCTGATGTTGTCATTGGGCTGACATCTGATTCTGGCTTTAGTTTGCACAAATCAGTAGACATAATCATGCGGCTGAATAAACCAGTGACATATTTAAGTCATGTATCAGTAGATATAAATATGTAATTGAATCGTTGACATCTTCAAGTCAAATTTTTAATTTCCTTATGATCCTTATTTTTCCCTTCAATTTTCTAATCTGTATTTTTAAAAATAATAAAGAACCCAAGTGTGGATGTGTTTAACCTTCTATTGGTTTTCATTTGTTTGTGGGCTTCTCTTCCACCAGGGAATGGCACACTGAGTGAGGACACATTATGTTCCTATGTCAAACAGATAGGTGAGTCACTAATACACCAGCTGGGTTTCAGTCTTCAGTCTGTTGAATTATTTGTGGTGCTTTCAGATCATTGCTTGTTAAAAACTGATCATCAGCTTTACTGTTGTTGTCATTTTTTTTTTTTTTTTGGTGTTAACAAATTGACTGAGCACAGGGATTTAATCATGGTTTAATCCAGGGACTCTTAAACTTTTTTCAGCACTGCACACCCTGTTGATTTCAAAACATTTCCAGCATCCCTATCTCAAAACATTTTTTTTCAAACCCCCCCCCCCACGATTTAAAAAAAAAAAGAATGAAAAAAATGATTTCTGTGTCTTACCTCCCCTGGGCGCCCCTGGTTTAAAAACCCCTGATTTGTACAGAAAGACTTTTTAAAATAAAAACTCTGAACATCAAATGAATTGATATTTTTTACATTTCTGTGAAATAGCAGTTGAACTTTTGATTCTGATATTGAAATAATGTAAGAAAAACAAACAAAAAAAAATAGCTGCCAAAGATGTCATTATATTTGACCGATCTCATTATATTTGACTGATCTCATTATATTTGACTGATCTCATTATATTTGACTGATCTCATTATATTTGACTGATCTCATTATATTTGACTGATCTCATTATATTTGACTGATCTTCAGCTGAAGCTATGAAGGCCTTACAACAGAAGGGAATAGTTCACAGAGACCTGAAACCTCAGAACATTCTGCTGTGTTACGAGGGGACCAAGTATCCACATCCATCAGATATGTTGCTCAAGATCGGTAAGTAAAATATTGGCCACTTCTTGAGGGGCTGCTATCGTTATGATAAAATAATGATTTCTGAGGGAGCCTTGAAAAATTGCACGTTATCCTTGACATTGATGAAATTGAAGCATAAGACAGAGAAAGTTAGAAATCAGTTATCACCCAATTCATTACAAAAGGGGGTGATATTCTATTTAGATTCCTTTCCATTGTTCCACTTTTATCCAAGTAGGAAATGGCTTCATCTTAAAGTAGAATGTAAATAATTTTGTACTAGATCACCATAAGCATCCAGCTGTTTTGAAATCCACTCACGTACATCACCCCCACTCCACAGCCTCCCCTTCCCCCCACCATCTCAGAATTCTCTTTCCCATCTCGACTCCCACTCTCTCCCCTCATCAAGATACTCTATTGAGCACATGCAAACATTCATTGTAGGTCCTTATATTCGTATTTCATTCATTTCCAGCTGACTTTGGCTTTGCTAGGTTTATAACTGGGGCAGAGATGGCAACTACACTTTGTGGATCTCCAATGTACATGGTAGGGAATCAACTTGTTGTTTTGATCAACCAAAGCAAAAAAACATTTTCACATCTGTTCTTATATTTATAAAGTGTTTTTTTTTTTTTCCTTTGGCGTTCTTTTGAAAGAATTAAAACCAATGTGAAAATTTTTATAAGCGCTTAAAAAAAAAGAAATCTCTGCAATAATTATTTCCTTGCTCTCTAGTTTTATTTTTGCATTCTTGTTCACTTGCTGCATGTGGAAGTGCTTTTTTCTGTTAATAAAATTATTTCCCGTCCATCAGGCCCCTGAGGTGATCATGTCAGTCAAGTACAGCGCCAAAGCCGACCTGTGGAGTATAGGGACAATCCTCTACCAGTGTCTGACTGGGCGAGCTCCTTTCCAGGCTCAGAACCCACAGGAGTTGAAGAAAAAATATGAGAAGAGCCCAGGGTTAAAACCCAAGTAAGTGGCTTGCTGCATGTTTAGACGTCATTTTCCATTTCTTTTAATGACATGCTTCTTGTAGTTTTCAATAAACCAAGCACTATACGACTGCTTTCGCAGCCCAAGAGTTATCTTTTTTAGAATCCTTCAAAGATAAAAGAACTGAAGGATTGTTTTGTGATTTTCCATTTGGTCTAAGACATTTTATTTATTTCATGTCACTGATGTTCTAGTTGATGTTCTTGTCTCAAAAATGTCACCTTGTTAACGTTGATGTGCTTGTTTCATCATAAATGTCGCCATTGTTCTTGTTGATGTGCTTGTTTCATCATAAATGTCGCCATTGTTCTTGCCAATGTTCTAGTTGATGTTCTTGTCTCATCATAAATTTCGCCATTGTTCTTGCTAATGTTCTTGTCTCATCAGAAATGTCACCATTGTTCTTGCCAATGTTCTAGTTGATGTTCTTGTCTCATCATAAATGTCACCATTGTTCTTGCCGATGTTCTTGTTGATGTTCTTGTCTCATCAGAATCGGATCTTTGCTGGCTATGTCTTGAGACTGTCTTGGGCGGAAGTCATCTTCCAGAAACATCAACTTCTTAGCCCTACTGATGTGCATGGATAGTATTGTACACAGACTATGTGTACACATGTCATGTTGTAGTGTGCACACATTGCTAGGCCATTTGATTGGAAACAATTGGTTGCATTTATTTCTACAGCATACCTTCCAGTACATCACCAGAACTGAGAGATCTACTCATGAGGATGCTCAAAAGAGATGCTGAGGAGAGGATATCATTTGGTGAGTGATCTAGAGGCTTTACAAAAGCTGAAAGTTGATATCATTTGGTGAGTGAGCTAGAGGCTTTACAGAAGCTGAAAGTTAAGGATATCATTTGGTGAGTGATCTAGAGGCTTTACAGAAGTTGAAACTTGAGAGTCTTGAAATAGCTTCATGCTTTGGAGGATGGCTCAGTGTTTCTCAAAATGGTAGTCCACGGACCGGTGCCAGTCCCCGAGCGTTATGTTGCTGATCCGCACAACAAGAATATTTATGGTTGAATTAAAAGGAAGATCTAATTTATAAATCTGGCAGCGGTCCCTGCTGCAATTTCAAATCATGATCACTGGTCCGCCAAACTTAAAAGTCTGGGAGACGTTGGTATAGCTGAATGTTTGTTTTATTTAACTCTTTTATACAATTATTATATACATTAGAAAAAGTTTTCTAGCAACAAAAAAAAAAATGTCACTTGTAATTTTTTTGTCCTTATCTTCAGAGGAATTCTTCAGCCATCCTTTTTTACAGTTGCCCACTCCCAAAGGTAGGTCCAAGTTAACTTGGCTCTAATTTCAGTTAACAAAATGGCACTTCAATAGAAAATAAAGACATGTCAAGCATTGCTACAACACATTCGATAACATGTAAAGTAATGCTATTTCTTTGTCTTACAGTTGTTGCATGCAACAAATACTTTTACCTATTTGATAAATGTCTGCAGCTGTGTGCTTACTTTGTCCACACCCACCTCACCATTGTTATTTCTCCAGCAATGTCTCCACCAGTGTCAGTCCCCAAACGGAGATCAAGCTCCTCATCTGACAGTTCTACGCCAGGCAAGTCGCCAGGGAAGTCTCCATCACCTTCACGAACCAAGAGGAGTCCTTCCCCGGCCCCACCACCAAAAATCAGTTCGGTGAGTTGGGGGGCAGTTGGTTCATTCGTTTCTACACAATGTTAGCTAATACATAGTTCATTCGTTTCTACACAATGTTAGCTAATACGTTACATAGTTCAGTCATTTCTACACAATGTTAGCTAATGAATATCTCTTTTGTGTTGTCCTGAAAGCTTGGGGGAAATTGACTATTAATTCAAGAAGAGAAGAAAAAAATCTAGTGCGAGAAATTTAATTTTGGATGATTTATTCTTTAAATTTTAAACACTGGGAACTCTTGACTAAAGCTTAGGGAATTTGTCTATGAATATATGTTCACCTGACGAAGAAGGATTTTTAAACAAATATATCCATTGTTTGTTTTCCTGGCATAATGTTTCATTTTTTTAATGTTACTTGATGTACTGTTGATATTATTGAAGGTAAGAGAGACTAAAGAAGAAGATATGGTGACAACTCTAACAGAAGCTGCCGGGTTCACTAAAATAGAGAAAGAAGAGGTGAAGGGGAGGTCAGGCAGGTCAACACCTGAAGTGAGTTGTTTGGTTTATTTTATTTTTATTGTGGCACATTTTTAAAAAAAAGATTTGAGACCTGTTGAAGAGGTGTTCTTTAGAGTGGCATGTTACCAATAGTAATTTACAATAAAGTTTTAAAAAAATGTATAACAATTAATTCACTATGTTTGTTTGTTGTTTTTTTCTAAATTTAACTTACTATATTTTTTAACATTTGAGAGTTAACTTTATGTTGTTAAAATCAGAGAGTTAACTTTATGTTGTTCAAATCAGAGAGTTAACTTATGTGAAAAATTGTCAACTTTTTTCAAAGTTCTTAGATTCTTAGACCTTTTAGACATTGGCATGGTACCACATTTATTTCTGTCGCAATTTGTGTTTGAGATTATCAAAATTTAAAAAAAGCAGGATTTAAATGTGTGGAACAGTTTGATCAATGATTCTTTTACTTTGTTACACAGGACTTTGTAATGGTACCGGATCCTTTATACCTGGAATCAGGTGTGTACAACTGATTGCATTTATAAATATGCCCCCCCCCCCCCTTTTTTTTTTCCACACATAACAAGAACAAAGCTTAAGATTTATATTTTTGAAGAAATGAATGCAACAGAATTTTTGTGTCTGTAATAACAATACAATAATACTGATTTTATTACATCTGTTTGTATAAAACAAGTAATTGTATCTATCATTCACACAGATGGAGATGAAAGTGTAAATATAAAGAAAGCTCCACTGGCTGAGGAAGAGATGGCTTCATTCAGGTGAATTGAATCTCCTTGTTTATTTATTTATTGAATTAACATTTACAAAATGTGTGAATAGCTCAAATCGTCTGGCTGGAAATATTTATAATTTAAATGAGATGAGGATATTGAGTTAGAAAAAAAGTATTAAATTAAATTATTACAGCTGGAATTCTGTTTTGAAGAAAATATTATTGTCTTTGACAGCGCTTCACCCCATCAGTCCCCCAAAGCAATACGCATCCAGACCAACAATGCTGTGACCTACAACAAGGAGAACATCCCAACACCAACCAGTCCCAGTCGGCCAGTCACCCTCTCCATGGCCACAGCACCCAGGCAGTCGGAGCCAATCACTGTGCCGTCTGACATCAAGGGCGGAGGTGGCTTGTACGTCGGGGACAGCAGTTCAAGTCTGAAGCACAAAGTTAAATCTCCAGATGTGCGAATGGTAGGGTTCTTAAATTGGTTGGTTATTAAAACACATGAAAATGACAAGAAAAGCTTTTAAAACGGGTTTTCAAACAAATATATTCAAATGTATTTAATTCAATGTCAAGCATTTACAAATAAAGTGTTTCATCGAAGGAGAGTGACAGCCAAGAGCTTGCCGTTGTCAGGAGGAGTTCTGAAGCCAGGCTCTCGGGTGTTGATGCGGTCGATGCTGGTTCATTCTCTCCCCCTGCAGGTAATGAAATCTTCAGCCATTTTTTAAACATAAACCTGAGTCACCATCACTTGCTTAACCTGCACCGCGATAACACCTGAAAGGTATTCTTGGTCTTAACAAGTGTGAAATATCTTAACAGTGTTTAGAGAATCTTGTTAAGTATTGTAGTTTTAACAATTTCATGGCTCATGACTTGAAGTTTCTGTGCATTTTTTTTTTAAATTTAAAGTACCTAGTATTCTAAGTGTCTAATGGTTGCAAAATGCAAAAGAGAAGAAGAAAAAAAGTCAAATTAAATTGTGACCTTCTGACCCACAGTTCAGTTTTGTGTTGGCACACCCCCAAATAACAGTGGGCCGTCCTGGAAGAGGTCAAGTGTGGTTACACCACCCCCATACTCCTCTAACCTACCAGGGTCTCCACACAGAAAATCTTGTAAGTTTTTCTTCATTCACGTTTGCAGCTTTTACAACTAAAGCTCTTTTGCATATGCTTTTACAAATTTGGCTGAGTGCTCTTTCATATCAGTTCTTAAAAAAAAAAAAATTATTCCGTATTATTGACACACCTTGAACTGGATCCTTGACGAATCATCCTCCCATGTATCCCATGATTCTTGAACATGACACCATCATTCTGTTAGCTAATTTTCTTTTTCTTATCATTTGATCAGTACTGTTTGACTTGTTCTGTCCTGTGAAGAAGGCTTCTGTTCAATCTGTGTTGTGCTGTTTGGTCTTTTCTCAAGCTTTCCCATACTGTGTGCTTCATATTTACCCCATACACAGCTTAATAACAGGTCACCAATATTATCCTAACAATTATGTAGTAAAGAAACGAAGAATATTTTACTGGCACTTTAAAAAAAAAAAAAAGTAACTTTTATGCCCTGCCTGCGCTTGTGTATTTTTACGATAATTTATATCCTCTTGCTGAAATTTTCTTTTTTTTGCTCTCTTTTTCTTCTCAGCCCTGAGCTCCCCACATTTCTCTCCCTTGCAGCTATCAAACCCTTCCTCCTCTGCTTTTGGGTCCCACCCCAGCTCCCTCCCTACAATAATGGGCTCCCCCAACAAGATGCCGGCCATGTTTCACCTGGGCTCCCCGCACGACAACTCCCCGGAGCCCATTCACGCCCCGTTTGCTGTGGCCGCAGGCTACCAGCACCCCGCCTACCACACCTCCAACACAGTACCTGACAACCTGGTGGCCATGGCTAGGCAGAGAGATGGTAGGTTCTCAACTCACTAAATAGATCGTTCACTTTGTCAAGGTGGTCTCCTCTCTTAATCCATTTTAAATGTATATTTTCCTATATCAGCCAGATAATTCATATTCTTGAGATATTATATAAATGTGTCACCAGGCCTGTTTACTCTTGTGATTTTGGTGTACAATGTACGATTTTGAGATTTCTTTTCGATTGTACACCAAGACCTGTTGGGACTACGATTTTATGAGACTGGGATGAAAATATATACATTCCGATAGTTTTTCCAATTAACAAAAATAATAAATTAAAAAGTACATTTTCGGTTGTTAATTTTAACCTGCATTTGCATTCTACATCCAGCAGTGAATAGATAGAGAAATACGATTGGTTGGTGACCATCTATAATTAATTATTACATTTGCCCTGAAAGGGGAAGGGAGTGGTACTGATTTAGGAGATTTTGAATAAAGGGGAGGGGGGGGGGGTCTAAATATTTAAGTCGTTAAAATTAACACAGCCACATTTTCATAATGACAGTTGTTATGATCATATTGTGGCCTGGTGTTTTCATAATGAACTCGCTAGACACAGACACAGCAACAATAATATTAGCTTAATCGCCCTAGTGACAATTTTAGTCAATCCAGGGCCATCCCTATATTATGTATGCACTGATTTGGGGGGTGTCTCAATTTTTAAGATTTGCCTTGCGTGCATATTGGGGGGGGGGGGGGGGGTTACTTGGCAGAAAGTTCTTACGTTATTCAAAATTCTACAATTTTCATCCTGAATATTTATATCCTGAATGCTGTAAATTCATCATGCAATGTTTTATAGTAATTATCGTCATAATGTTTCCATGTACGGGTATTTTCATAAATGAAATCGCTAAATATATTCAATAGTACTTAGTAGTAGAGGTATTACAGTAATGTTTAGTCCACTGTGCATGCATATCTCCAACATGGTATATGTTTAAAGCTATGCCAGTGGTTCTAAAATATTTGTTTCCTGGCACCTATGCACATATTTAGGTCTCTAAGCGCAATCTAGTAACTGCAATCGAAATAGCTAATATATAAACAAAATAAAATAATGGGTTGGGTCAAAAATAGATATAACACATATTTAGGTCTCTAAGGGCAATCTAGTAACTGCAATCGAAATAGCAAATATATAAACCAAATAAAATAATGGGTTGGGTCAAAAATAGATATAGCACATATTTAGGTCTCTAAGCGCCATCTAGTAACTGCAAACACCAGTTACTCAAGTGACTGTTTGCACTATGGCTGCTAGATGTCACATTGGATTGAAAAAGGAAATAAAATTATGAAAGTTTTATAATATTTCGCAACGCCCCTGTGAGCAAGCCACAGCAATATAGAAAAAGGAGGGGATTGTCAAAAAGTATACCTTCAACTGGGGGCGGGTTGTTGGTTTTTTTAATAGAAAATTTGACTTTTTTTTTTGCATACGTACCATATAGATGGCCCTTCCTCGTGTTTTTTCTTCAGTACTTTTGTATCTAATTTTGTGACATAAGTGCTTCTTACGGCTGAACTGCGACGACGAGCGCAGAAACATTAGATTTTGACATGTTTAATAAGATCTGAGAGGGCCTTTGAAATCTATTTTTGTACAGCTGTATAATTTTTAATACCCTCCTCTTCCTCACCCCCATTTATATCTTGTGGTTATCAGATTGTAATGTCATCTATTTTTAGAACTAACCTTTTCTTTTATACTAGCTTAACGCTGTCGCACTAGATGCGATGCGAGTAGTTATTGTATACATTATGTAAACTGTGGGTTTGTTAACTTACTACTAAGATACTGGTACCGTATTGTACCATTGTGAGATGATATTGTTCCATTTTAGGACTACGAGGGTAAACTGGTCTGGGGCACTAAATAAATGCCTACATGTTTTAGATCTCTTGGGATCCCCAAATATATATGCTGATATACTGTAATATACTATATATATATTCAACATTTTGAAAAGCATACAGTTTTGTAAAATTCAGTATTCCTTAAGTACATAGATTTCAATTCATATTTTCATTTTTTTGTTGTTGTATTTTGAAACATGATGCTATATGGATTGCATCAATCTGCAATGAACTAAAAAAATCATTTTATACCAAAGAAAATGATACACATTTGCATGCAAATGTTATTTATAATCCTGTTTTTTTTTTTTTTTTAAATTCAACTGGATGTGAAATGGTCATAAATAACACATGACAAATTGATAAATATTTTTAAAGGCTTAGGTATTTGATTAAATATTGGTCAGCGTTCTTGTTATGGATAACCAACAGAAGCTCTTATATTGGGGGGGAGTAAGGCATATTCAAATTGACTTTTGTATCAAAGGCATTACTTTAAAATCTTTACCTTAATAATAGATGAATGCCAAATGAGTGAAGAAAGTTGCAGATGACTTTTGAATCATCCCGGCAGTTTTAGTTACAATTTTTTGGTTACAATGTTTTGGTAACAATATTTTGTTTACAATGTCTTGGTTACATTTCCTTATCAAACAGCTTTAGGAGAAATCCCACCCATGGACTACCACAGAGTTAGCACTGACTCCAATCTCTTAGCACAGCAGCTGCACAATCAGAACATGCAAGGTGAGCCCTGGGGCAGATTCATTGCAAAAATTTTAGATTTGCATTCTATGTTTCTGCTAACTATCTGTGTTTGTTTAAGCAGTGATCAGTAAGTTCAGGGCTGGATTAAGCCATTTTAGTGCCCAAAGCACAAACCCACATGGGTGCCCCCTTCTGCCCCCTGATCTTTCACTGACCGTGACCGCTGACATTTTATTATAATGTATTTCTTCATTTTCATAGCACTTGCTCAATTTTCGGTTGTTTCTGGACTTAAATTTGTTCAAAAATAATAATTTCTTGAGGACTTGTGGTGCCCCCAAATGCTTGGTGCCCTAGGCATGTGCCTTATTTGCCTAATGGTTAATCCGGGCCTGAGTAAGTTCATAAACTTCCAATCAGTTCAGGGCTCATGGTGTCAACCAGCCCTCCCCATCCATTCAACCACTTGTGTTTTAGAATTTAGAAGGGAGGTCTTACAGGAATATCTGAATGTTGATGACCTGCGACTATGACAACTTTGGCCATTGCACCTCTAGTAGACTGACATATTTATAATGACTATGACAACTTGGGCCATTGCACCTCTAGTAGACTGACATATTTATAATGACTATGACAACTTTGGCCATTGGACCTCTAGTAGACTGACTTATTTAAAATGACTATGACAACTTTGGCCATTACACCTCTAGTAGACTGACATATTTATAATGACTATGACAACTTTGGCCATCGCACCTCTAGTAGACTGACATATTTATAATGACTATGACAACTTTGGCCACTGCACCTCTAGTAGACTGACATATTTATAATGACTATGACAACTTTGGCCATTGCACCTCTAGTAGACTGACTTTTTTAAAATGACTATGACAACTTTGGCCACTGCACCTCTAGTAGACTGACATATTTATAATGACTATGACAACTTTGGCCATTACACCTCTAGTAGACTGACATATTTATAATGACTGACAACTTTGGCCATTGCACCTCTAGTAGACTGACATATTTATAATGACTATGACAACTTTGGCCATTGCACCTCTAGTAGACTGACATATTTATAATGACTATGACAACTTTGGCCATCGCACCTCTAGTAGACTGAAATATTTATAATGACTATGACAACTTTGGCCATTGCACCTCTAGTAGACTGACATATTTATAATGACTATGACTGCTTTAAGCAAACCAACAAGAGGCTGAGCTATTTTGATGTAAATTTAGCATTTATATAGTACTATCTTTGATAAATATCTCCAATTCTGCCACAACCAGGGATGATGATAGCCTTCGGGGGCAGTCGAGAGAGGTTATCATCAGTAGATGGGGAGAAAACAAGATTTGGTTCCCTGGAAAGAGACAGGTCCCCGTCATTCGGCAGAAGGAACAGTGGCATCGACATATCCCCACCTCATCACATGCTACTGGCAGGCTCACCACCTACTGCTGGGGCCAATGCCCCACCCTTGAGATTTGTTCCCCAACCATTGTCAGAAGAAACATTAATGGATGTAAGCATTGGATTTGATGTTTTGCTATAGCATAATGTAAACTTAAAGTATCTGTAGCCATTACATTCCAGAGCATCCGCTAATCAGTGAAGCTGTTGTCAAATATTGATAATCAAATTTTAAACAAATTCTTCTCTGTTTCTTTAATATGCATAGCTCAGAGGTTGTTTCTTTGATTACTGTTACAGTGGGAGATGAATGTGACCAGGGGTTATAATATATTACTGTTACAATGGGAGATGAATGTGACCAGGGGCTATAATATATTACTGTTACAATGGGAGATGAATGACCAGGGGCTATAATATATTACTGTTACAGTGGGAGATGAATGTGACCAGGGGTTATAATATATTACTGTTACAGTGGGAGATGAATGTGACCAGGGGTTATAATATATTACTGTTACAGTGGGAGATGAATGTGACCAGGGGTTACAATATATTACTGTTACAGTGGGAGATGAATGTGACCAGGGGTTATAATATATTACTGTTACAATGGGAGATGAATGTGACCAGGGGTTATAATATATTACTGTTACAGTGGGAGATGAATGTGACCAGGGGTTATAATATATTACTGTTACAGTGGGAGATGAATGTGACCAGGGGTTATAATATATTACTGTTACAATGGGAGATGAATGTGACCAGGGGTTATAATATATTACTGTTACAATGGGAGATGAATGTGACCAGGGGTTATAATATATTACTGTTACAGTGGGAGATGAATGTGACCAGGGGTTACAATATATTACTGTTACAGTGGAAGATGAATGTGACCAGGGGTTATAATATATTACTGTTACAATGGGAGATGAATGTGACCAGGGGCTACAATATATTACTGTTACAGTGGGAGATGAATGTGACCAGGGGTTACAATATATTACTGTTACAATGGGAGATGAATGTGACCAGGGGTTACAATATATTACTGTTACAATGGGAGATGAATGTGACCAGGGGTTATAATATATTACTGTTACAGTGGGAGATGAATGTGACCAGGGGCTACAATATATTACTGTTACAGTGGGAGATGAATGTGACCAGGGGTTATAATATATTACTGTTACAATGGGAGATGAATGTGACCAGGGGCTATAATATATTACTGTTACAATGGGAGATGAATGTGACCAGGGGCTATAATATATTACTGTTACAATGGGAGATGAATGTGACCAGGGGCTATAATATATTACTGTTACAATGGGAGATAAATGTGACCAGGGGTTATAATATATTACTGTTACAATGGGAGATGAATGTGACCAGGGGCTATAATATATTACTGTTACAATGGGAGATGAATGTGACCAGGGGTTATAATATATTACTGTTACAGTGGGAGATGAATGTGACCAGGGGCTATAATATATTACTGTTACAATGGGAGATGAATGTGACCAGGGGTTATAATATATTACTGTTACAATGGGAGATGAATGTGACCAGGGGCTACAATTTATTACTGTTACAGTGGGAGATGAATGTGACCAGGGGTTACAATATATTACTGTTACAATGGGAGATGAATGTGACCAGGGGTTACAATATATTACTGTTACAATGGGAGATGAATGTGACCAGGGGTTATAATATATTACTGTTACAGTGGGAGATGAATGTGACCAGGGGTTATAATATATTACTGTTACAATTGGAGATGAATGTGACCAGGGGTTATAATATATTACTGTTACAATGGGAGATGAATGTGACCAGGGGCTATAATATATTACTGTTACAATGGGAGATGAATGTGACCAGGGGCTATAATATATTACTGTTACAATGGGAGATGAATGTGACCAGGGGCTATAATATATTACTGTTACAATGGGAGATGAATGTGATCAGGGGCTATAATATATTACTGTTACAATGGGAGATGAATGTGACCAGGGGCTATAATATATTACTGTTACAATGGGAGATGAATGTGACCAGGGGCTATAATATATTACTGTTACAATGGGAGATGAATGTGACCAGGGGCTATAATATATTACTGTTACAATGGGAGATGAATGTGACCAGGGGCTATAATATATTACTGTTACAATGGGAGATGAATGTGACCAGGGGCTATAATATATTACTGTTACAATGGGAGATGAATGTGACCAGGGGTTATAATATATTACTGTTACAATGGGAGATGAATGTGACCAGGGGCTATAATATATTACTGTTACAATGGGAGATGAATGTGACCAGGGGCTATAATATATTACTGTTACAATGGGAGATGAATGTGACCAGGGGCTATAATATATTAGTGTTACAGTGGGAGATGAATGTGACCAGGGGCTATAATATATTACTGTTACAATGGGAGATGAATGTGACCAGGGGCTATAATATATTACTGTTACAATGGGAGATAAATGTGACCAGGGGTTATAATATATTACTGTTACAATGGGAGATGAATGTGACCAGGGGCTATAATATATTACTGTTACAATGGGAGATGAATGTGACCAGGGGCTATAATATATTACTGTTACAGTGGGAGATGAATGTGACCAGGGGCTATAATATATTACTGTTACAGTGGGAGATGAATGTGACCAGGGGCTATAATATATTACTGTTACAGTGGGAGATAAATGTGACCAAGGGTTATAATATATTACTGTTACAATGGGAGATGAATGTGACCAGGGGCTATAATATATTACTGTTACAATGGGAGATGAATGTGACCAGGGGCTATAATATATTACTGTTACAATGGGAGATGAATGTGACCAGGGGCTATAATCTGTTACTGTTACAGTGGGAGATGAATGTGACCAGGGGCTATAATATATTACTGTTACAGTGCGAGATGAATGTGACCAGGGGTTATAATATATTACTGTTACAATGGGAGATGAATGTGACCAGGGGCTATAATATATTACTGTTACAATGGGAGATGAATGTGACCAGGGGCTATAATATATTACTGTTACAATGGGAGATGAATGTGACCAGGGGCTATAATATATTACTGTTACAATGGGAGATGAATGTGACCAGGGGCTATAATATATTACTGTTACAATGGGAGATGAATGTGACCAGGGGCTATAATATATTACTGTTACAGTGGGAGATGAATGTGACCAGGGGCTATAATATATTACTGTTACAGTGGGAGATGAATGTGACCAGGGGTTATAATATATTACTGTTACAATGGGAGATGAATGTGACCATGGGCTATAATATATTACTGTTACAATGGGAGATGAATGTGACCAGGGGTTATAATATATTACTGTTACAATGGGAGATGAATTTGACCAGGGGCTATAATATATTACTGTTACAATTGGAGATGAATGTGACCAGGGGCTATAATATATTACTGTTACAATGGGAGATGAATGTGACCAGGGGCTATAATATATTACTGTTACAATGGGAGATGAATGTGACCAGGGGCTATAATATATTACTGTTACAATGGGAGATGAATGTGACCAGGGGCTATAATATATTACTGTTACAATGGGAGATGAATGTGACCAGGGGCTATAATATATTACTGTTACAGTGGGAGATGAATGTGACCAGGGGCTATAATATATTACTGTTACAGTGGGAGATGAATGTGACCAGGGGCTATAATATATTACTGTTACAGTGGGAGATGAATGTGACCAGGGGTTATAATATATTACTGTTACAATGGGAGATGAATGTGACCAGGGGCTATAATATATTACTGTTACAATGGGAGATGAATGTGACCAGGGGCTATAATATATTACTGTTACAGTGGGAGATGAATGTGACCAGGGGCTATAATATATTACTGTTACAATGGGAGATGAATGTGACCAGGGGTTATAATATATTACTGTTACAATGGGAGATGAATGTGACCAGGGGCTACAATTTATTACTGTTACAGTGGGAGATGAATGTGACCAGGGGTTACAATATATTACTGTTACAATGGGAGATGAATGTGACCAGGGGTTACAATATATTACTGTTACAATGGGAGATGAATGTGACCAGGGGTTATAATATATTACTGTTACAGTGGGAGATGAATGTGACCAGGGGTTATAATATATTACTGTTACAATTGGAGATGAATGTGACCAGGGGTTATAATATATTACTGTTACAATGGGAGATGAATGTGACCAGGGGCTATAATATATTACTGTTATAATGGGAGATGAATGTGACCAGGGGCTATAATATATTACTGTTACAATGGGAGATGAATGTGACCAGGGGCTATAATATATTACTGTTACAATGGGAGATGAATGTGATCAGGGGCTATAATATATTACTGTTACAATGGGAGATGAATGTGACCAGGGGCTATAATATATTACTGTTACAATGGGAGATGAATGTGACCAGGGGCTATAATATATTACTGTTACAGTGGGAGATGAATGTGACCAGGGGCTATAATATATTACTGTTACAGTGGGAGATGAATGTGACCAGGGGCTATAATATATTACTGTTACAGTGGGAGATGAATGTGACCAGGGGTTATAATATATTACTGTTACAATGGGAGATGAATGTGACCAGGGGCTATAATATATTACTGTTACAATGGGAGATGAATGTGACCAGGGGCTATAATATATTACTGTTACAGTGGGAGATGAATGTGACCAGGGGCTATAATATATTACTGTTACAATGGGAGATGAATGTGACCAGGGGTTATAATATATTACTGTTACAATGGGAGATGAATGTGACCAGGGGTTATAATATATTACTGTTACAGTGGGAGATGAATGTGACCAGGGGTTATAATATATTACTGTTACAATTGGAGATGAATGTGACCAGGGGTTATAATATATTACTGTTACAATGGGAGATGAATGTGACCAGGGGCTATAATATATTACTGTTATAATGGGAGATGAATGTGACCAGGGGCTATAATATATTACTGTTACAATGGGAGATGAATGTGACCAGGGGCTATAATATATTACTGTTACAATGGGAGATGAATGTGATCAGGGGCTATAATATATTACTGTTACAATGGGAGATGAATGTGACCAGGGGCTATAATATATTACTGTTACAATGGGAGATGAATGTGACCAGGGGCTATAATATATTACTGTTACAATGGGAGATGAATGTGACCAGGGGCTATAATATATTACTGTTACAATGGGAGATGAATGTGACCAGGGGCTATAATATATTACTGTTACAATGGGAGATAAATGTGACCAGGGGCTATAATATATTACTGTTA
The DNA here is from genome assembly GCA_964017045.1 of Omphiscola glabra. Lineage (NCBI taxonomy): Eukaryota > Metazoa > Mollusca > Gastropoda > Lymnaeidae > Omphiscola > Omphiscola glabra. The sequence continues at coordinate 14,861,786 of OZ024803.1, read as the reverse complement.
CAATGGGAGATGAATGTGACCAGGGGTTATAATATATTACTGTTACAATGGGAGATGAATTTGACCAGGGGCTATAATATATTACTGTTACAATTGGAGATGAATGTGACCAGGGGCTATAATATATTACTGTTACAATGGGAGATGAATTTGACCAGGGGCTATAATATATTACTGTTACAATGGGAGATGAATGTGACCAGGGGCTATAATCTGTTACTGTTACAGTGGGAGATGAATGTGACCAGGGGCTATAATATATTACTGTTACAGTGCGAGATGAATGTGACCAGGGGTTATAATATATTACTGTTACAATGGGAGATGAATGTGACCAGGGGCTATAATATATTACTGTTACAATGGGAGATGAATGTGACCAGGGGCTATAATATATTACTGTTACAATGGGAGATGAATGTGACCAGGGGCTATAATATATTACTGTTACAATGGGAGATGAATGTGACCAGGGGCTATAATATATTACTGTTACAATGGGAGATGAATGTGACCAGGGGCTATAATATATTACTGTTACAGTGGGAGATGAATGTGACCAGGGGCTATAATATATTACTGTTACAGTGGGAGATGAATGTGACCAGGGGTTATAATATATTACTGTTACAATGGGAGATGAATGTGACCAGGGGCTATAATATATTACTGTTACAATGGGAGATGAATGTGACCAGGGGTTATAATATATTACTGTTACAGTGGGAGATGAATTTGACCAGGGGCTATAATATATTACTGTTACAATTGGAGATGAATGTGACCAGGGGCTATAATATATTACTGTTACAATGGGAGATGAATGTGACCAGGGGCTATAATATATTACTGTTACAATGGGAGATGAATGTGACCAGGGGCTATAATATATTACTGTTACAATGGGAGATGAATGTGACCAGGGGCTATAATATATTACTGTTACAATGGGAGATGAATGTGACCAGGGTCTATAATATATTACTGTTACAGTGGGAGATGAATGTGACCAGGGGCTATAATATATTACTGTTACAGTGGGAGATGAATGTGACCAGGGGCTATAATATATTACTGTTACAGTGGGAGATGAATGTGACCAGGGGTTATAATATATTACTGTTACAATGGGAGATGAATGTGACCAGGGGCTATAATATATTACTGTTACAATGGGAGATGAATGTGACCAGGGGCTATAATATATTACTGTTACAGTGGGAGATGAATGTGACCAGGGGTTATAATATATTACTGTTACAATGGGAGATGAATGTGACCAGGGGCTATAATATATTACTGTTACAATGGGAGATGAATGTGACCAGGGGCTATAATATATTACTGTTACAATGGGAGATGAATGTGACCAGGGGCTATAATATATTACTGTTACAATGGGAGATGAATGTGACCAGGGGTTATAATATATTACTGTTACAATGGGAGATGAATGTGACCAGGGGCTATAATATATTACTGTTACAATGGGAGATGAATGTGACCAGGGGCTATAATATATTACTGTTACAATGGGAGATGAATGTGACCAGGGGCTATAATATATTACTGTTATAATGGGAGATGAATGTGACCAGGGGTTATAATATATTACTGTTACAGTGGGAGATGAATGTGACCAGGTGCTATAATATATTACTGTTACAATGGGAGATGAATGTGACCAGGGGCTATAATATATTTGGTTTGCCAGTAGATCACTGCTGTCGATCCAGGAAGCTGGTCTGCTTTTTGTGGATTTTTAAAAATTTTACAAGGCAAGTAAATAACTCTATTTTTACAGGATAACCACAATGAGACATTAGGGAAGCTGTCATTTGTCCTTGACCTTGTGGAATGCATCCTTGATCTTGCCAGAAGCCTGGGGAGTGCTTTCCGTAGCATAGATCCAGGGGAAACCAAAAAGGTAGGCCGCAGCATGCTATCATACGATTGTAGGGAGTAACATAAACAAGAAAAACCTTTAAATAGATTGATTTATTGCTTAATAAAGGTTATTTACTGAATATCTTTTTGTTTAAAGGTTATTTACTGAATATCTTTTTGTTTAAAGGTTATTTACTGAATATCTTTTTGTTTAAAGGTTATTTACTGAATATCTTTTTGTTTAAAGATTATTAATGGAATATTTGTTTAAAGGTTATTTATGGAATATTTGTTTAAAGGTTATGTATGGAATATTTGTTTAAAGGTTATTTATGGAATATTTGTTTAAAGGTTATTTATGGAATATTTGTTTAAAGGTTATTTATGGAATATTTGTTTAAAGGTTATTTATGGAATATTTGTTTAAAGGTTATTTATGGAATATTTGTTTAAAGGTTATTTATGGAATATTTTTTTTAAGGTTATTTATGGAATATTTGTTTAAAGGTTATTTATGGAATATTTTTTTAAAGGTTATTTATTGAATGACTTTGTTTAACAGGTTGAACAGCTGTCCCCAGAACATTACAGTCAATACAGGTCTTCCCAGCGAAGTTTGGAACAACTTGTTTTGTACGCTCGTTCCTGCCATCTGCTAAACTCGGCACTTCACATGGCCAGAGATGAAATTCGCAATGATAGATTACAACAGTCAACAAGCCTACGCAATGGTGAATGCTAGATTTTAATTTTCCATTGCATGTCCAAGGATAGTAGTATGATTAAATTTTGATTAAAATTTTAACATGAATATTATCAAGTCATAGATGCTATTGTTGAATGTCCATTGAATTTTTGTGTATATCGACAGTTATGGTATTGTGTGTGACCGCTATGGTATTTTCTGTGAGAGCTATGGTATTATCTGACAGCTCTGGTAATGTCTGTGACTGCTATGGTTATTGTCTGTATACAAATAGTAAAGGAATGTCTAACGCCATGACCTGCATGTCCTCAGTGCTGAGTGAGATGAACACCTACTACCACCATGTTGTTGACAAGTGTAAGACCATCCACAAAGAGTTCACGCTCAACTGCAAGACACCACTGACACAGAAGCTGGTCATGGCAACAGCTGACAAACTCATCTACAACCAAGCAATACACATGGTGAGAGCCTAGAGTCAATCACACCTCTGTGCAATAGAGCCTAGACTTAATCGAACCTCTGTACAATAGAGCCTAGACTTAATCAAACCTCTGTACAATAGAGCCTAGACTTAATCAAACCTCTGTACAATAGAGCCTAGAGTCAATCCAACCTGTAATTGATGAAAAATTGGTAGCGTCTTAATACATAAAAAATTCCCTAACGTATAATGTCAATAACCTGTTTAAATACTGTTGAGGAAAATTTATCTAACATTTGAAATAATATTTATAATACCAGATATTTGCTGGTCGTAAATTCCCACCCCCCAACCCCCCATATTTATTTTGTTATCATCTTTTTAATGTTAAAACTGTATTCACTAATCACAAATTTCAACCTATGATTCAAAGATAAAAGTATATTTGATGTGAGAGCTGTTTTAAAATAACATCACTCAACTGTTCTCTTGGTTTCACATGATTCAATGCACCTGGCAATCATTTCCTTTCTCTTTGCACCTGGCAATCATTTCCTTTCTCCTTGCACCTGGCAATCATTTCCTTTCTCCTTGCACCTGGCAATCATTTCCTTTCTCCTTGCACCTGGCAATCATTTACTTTCTCCTTGCACCTGGCAATCATTTCCTTTCTCCTTGCACCTGGCAATCATTTCCTTTCTCCTGATCTCACCAACAGTGCCAGACGGCCGCTCTAGACGAGTGCTCCAAAACCTCCTCACCTGAGAACATGTCTGAGGTGGTGCGCAGGTACCAGGTGGCCCAGATCCTGCTGCACAGCCTGGCGCAGACCGCACGCAATGAGAATGACAAACACATGCTAATCAAATGTGAGGAGACCATTTCCTGATTTCATGGCCTGCCATCAATATTTCAGATGTTTTGCAAAAACTTATTTGTGGAGCAAATAATTTTTATTAAGTTAAATTATTATTAAAAAAATAATAATAATAGTATGTTTTCTGTTTAGATTTCATTTGTTAAAAACTAACCAGAGCTAAAAAAAATTCTTATGATCATTATGCAGCGCCTTAGTTTTAAAAGGGTAAAATTATCGAACTTCCGCAATTTTAAGTTTTAGAATTTGAGATAAAGGTTTATTTATAAAAGTTATATGCAACTCTCTTTAATTTTTTTTTCATACTTAATCATGTATTTCAGATCGCAAATCTGTTGAAAGCAGACTCTCCATCCTTACCTCCGATGGTGTCCAATTTGACAGACACCATCACCACCACTCACACCATCCTGTTGACAACCAGCGCTACCAGCTCCAGTCATAGCACTAAAAGGACACACGCGCAATACATACCAAAAGACATGAGCTGAACACTGTATTGTACAGACCAAAGCATGTAGAGCAGCTCATAACAAGAGAATCCACAGACTAAATTTGTTATTTCTGAAAAAAAATGGAGAGATGACAGACTGCCAATTCACTTTTACATAATTTAAATGTTGTTTTTTTTGGTACTATATTATTATTAAGACCATCTGCACAAATGTAGATTATAAAGGAATTTTATTTTGATTGTGGCATTATGTCAACTAATAGGGTGTACTTCAGATGACATCATATGCTGCCAGCCCCATGTACAGCATATGACAACATATGCTGCCAGTCCAGGGAATAACCAATTAAACTGCCATAACTAAAATGGGCATATGACATAAGCTGGTTGAACATATGACATAAGCTCGTTGGGCATAGACATAAGCTAGTTCAGCCATGCTTCTCCTTTAGTTAAGCAAACTTTCATATGATCCCAGTTGTCTAAGAATTCCTACTCAGGAGTGAAGGGAATTTAAGTTATGCAATGAGATGAGACTTACTTTTTAGTTTAACTAAGCCCCACCCCCTGTAGCTGGATGTTACATTTTATAAAGGATTTATTTAAAACACTTTGTGTTTAAGGTTTCTTAACAACAAATAAGCATAGTTTGACGTGGAGCTTGTCTCCATAGGCTCACACTCAAGTGTAACATTTCTTAACTAATGAACAGAAATTTGTTTGCTCAACTCAAACAGAAGAAGTGATTTGGACTGAAAGTATCAACACTTTGAAAGTTAGGAGACTTTCAGCTCTTTGAATTGCTTTTATAATTATATCACAAAACACCCTGAAACAGGGTGAGCTGGTGATCTAGACAAGTTTTAATGTCCAACAACCCACCACCATTTCATTTAGAGTTAACTCATCCTGACTGACAGGTGACCATCGACTGAGCACTCATTTCAGTGGTTCTCATGACGTGCATAAGTCAGTATTATGTGGGAGATGGTAAATCATTCTGGACCAAGTCACTTGGTGGCAAGAATTTAATTTGATTGAGTTTCACAAGTCAACGATTTTGTTACATAATTAATCAACCATTACATCTCATGAAGTCTCAGTTGATATAAAACAGATACATTTATTGAACTGGTGCACTATTTTCCATATAGAAGAATGTTTTAAGTGTTCATTAAAACCAATTCAGTAAATCCTGTCTTGTGTTTATCTTGTATCCTGGGGCATTCTTCAATTAATTTGGTTATAGACATTTCTTCATCACCCTATTAGATTTCTCTTTCCTTTACAAGACAGTGAAGTTTTGACTGAGAAGAAAAGAGATGTAATGTTTTCTCAATCGCTATGATGTTCTTGTGATTTTGAAATATGAATAATAGATACTTTGTTACCACTGACAGCAACCATAATATAATACATTGTATTGGACAAATATAAAATCTAATTTTAATTTTAATTCGATCAATTACTTTAATTTGTTTTAATTTTTTTAAATGTGCAAAATAAATTTGTTAATTATTTTTTTTTTAAAAATCCCATCAAAGTGTAGAAAAACTCTACTTTGGCAGCTAGTGTTTGGTGGATTTGTTTTACACCAGAATTCCTCCTGAAGATTCTGTTTTATAGACAGCAACAACAACAAAAATAAATCAGGATATTTGTTGAATGAGGCTGTTGACTTGAATCTACTCATGTTTTTTTGTTTTTTTCTTTTTAATAATTTTATTTCTCCTGTGTGTTGATTGAGTATGGATTTGTTATTATCCAATGAATGAACTAAATGCAGTCTGCTTATGTCTTACACTGCTGGCAGATCAGCCTCAACATTTTGGGATATTAGTACTTATGAGTGGTCAATGCAATGTGTGTGGTGTTCATTCTTAGCAGAGCTACAGCCTGACTGAGGTCTTTGCCTATAGCAACATTCACTTTTGTGAATCAAATAAATGTTAATTTTTTTTTCTTAACTTTAAGCTAGAGGCATTTATAGATTTGACAGTGGCTGCCTAAAGAGCTCAGTTGTCAAGTTCACCATAAGCTGATTACAATAACCCTCAGATTATTTTTTTTAAGTGTCATCAATAAGGAATTGTGTAAATATTTCCAGCACCTGCTGTCATTGTAGGTCAGAGCATGCAGTTGTGCATATTTTTTTACTAGCAAGTCTTAAGTTCTATTATGCAATGATTTTTCCTTGGTTCAGATTTTAGCAGTAGAACCTGCATATTATTGGTTGTAAAGCTCCGGTAACATTCATTACAAGAAAACAGTTGAGTGATTAGCAAAGTGTGTCCCCTGACTGTATGGAGAGTTTAAAATGGTTACCTTGTATTGCAGAGCGAATGTTCTGTTTTTTTAAATACCTTGTAAAAACTTTTTTTAATGTGAGTGTACAGATCTGGTTTTATTGAGTACGACCTGATTCCTCTGTCTGGAAAAATTTAAATCAACTTTTTTAAAATCTACAATCAGCAGTCAAGTCAAGTCCTCTTCTGGAATGCAAAATTGTAAATGTGGAGGGTTGCAGGTTTTTGTTTGACTCCTCCCTGTCACCAGCAAGTGGAGACTAGCCATGTGTAAACTTTATAAAGTTTCCAGATGAACCCATGAGATGAACTTCATTTCTTGAAACACATAATTCTCATTATTTACACAGAGAGAAACCAAAAAGAACAAGAGATTATTTCCAGAGCTCTAATCAAAAATTTTACCTGGTTTAAGTAAAACTTTAATTCTATTTTGTATTATAATTTTTAGATAATGTTTTCCCCCTGGCAGAAGTTTTATAGTTTTGTTTAATTTGTTGGGATTCGGACTCACCCATTAATTTCTTGTACATTTCTTGCACATTTTTTTTATTATTGCAGACAGTTCAGAAAAGTGCCCCACTTTTACTGGTCATGTGTACATTTGATTATTTTGGTGCAATAACATTGGACTTCAATGTGATAAATGTTAACTTTGTTTCCAGTGATTCGTTTGTGTGATGGTTTCATACACCATGATTTAGTTGCCGACAGATCCATTTGATGATACATTCTTTTTGTTAACCCTTCATTTCATGGCTTGGTGTGACGCACGTTTATTTACTTGAACTTTTTGTGTAACCAGTGTCGTGATTTACTCCTTGGGTTGGAAGTAAAAAATTTGTCGTCGGCTACCTTGAAGCAGTGATTCCTAGCCTACTTCCACATCATGACCTCCCCTTTTCAATGAGAAATCTAAGTAACCTCCATTGTCCTTAGTTTTTTCAGTCTGGTTCATGGAACTTACTAGCAAAACATCACTTTAAATACTTTGGGGGGAAAAAAGAGATTTGTTATTTTACAGAGATATTTTTACATGAATGACTTTATTTCACTGATGTTAATATGTATTTTCTAAGTAATGGCTACCTATTTATAATTGGGTAATATTTATATACAGGTACGTATTTGTGGTATTTTTTGACTAATACTATTGCTTTATGGATATCAATATTAGATTAACTGATCTTACAGAAACATTATCATTGAGATATGCCTCATCATAGGACTGTCCCTGTGCACTAAGATTCCTTTTGAACCAATGAATTTTTAGCTGTCAAGATGCCAGTTGAACTTGTGTGTGTAAATGAATAATCTGATGGTGAGGATATTAGTACAATGCTGGTCCTTCAAATGAAATGGGGCTGTTGTGAAAGGTAAAAAACTACTGATAAAATTGTAAACTTTTTCAAAATAGCACCCAGTGTTAATCATCAGATATACTAGTATGAAATCAACAATCTATGTTTTAAGTAACTATGACACTAGACTAATATTTCTGAATGACACTTGAAGGTTTAGGCTGTTAGCACTGATTTCTCCAGAGAGACTTGTCCCAAGCCTCATGTCCTAGTCAAATATTTAATTTTAAAATACGCCACCCCAAGCTTTTGTTGTTGTTGTTTATGCTGGTTGGAAAATCAAGTCTGGTATTAGAAAACCACATGATAAAAAATTTGATCTCAACTGCGGCACAGTGTACATGCTGGCAGTCCTCGGTGGACATAAAATCAAGTTTTTAGACCTTGTTCAGCCCCCCGTTAGTTTTCAAATACTACTTACAGCAGATAAATAAACAAAAAATCTTTGTTTAATAATCTCAATCAATCCCTATTGAAAAAAATATTTTTTTACATAATAACAAGTAGTCTAATATATCTATCTTAAAATGTTTAATTTCTTTGTTGTTTTTTTTGGTCTGTTAGGGGGTAAAAAATTTTAAAATGTCATTTCAAACTGCTGACGCCGATTAGTCCTTTAGTTTCACCATTAATATTGTTAATTTATTTTCTTTTTTCTCAGCTTCGTGATTTTTGGCCTCAAGTATTTTAGTTGGAATGTTCCCCTGAGTGATGTATTGGTAAATGTACCTACATGGTCAAAACCATTTTTAATAGTGAGCTGCTCCACGTATACAAGTATTGGTAATGTCTGATGTGTATGAACGAGATGGGTGACTGACCGAATGTTTCATCACAAACTTAAGATCCTGAATCCCTGCTCCAACAAATGGATGTGAGACTCCACATGTGGCACGTGATGAGATTCCACATGTGGGATGTTAGACTCCACACGTGGTAGGTGATGAGACTCCACATGTATATGCAAGTTTTTGATTGTGTACATATCCCTGTATTTACTTGTGTCAACAGCCAATATATATATATATATATATTTGTTGTGGAGATCGTGTCATTGCCCACCCAGTAGTGGCATTTTGTGTTTGTAAATACTGCATTGTTAATGCCCTCTACCAAACCTATTGTCTCATATTTCATCTTTTAAATGTTTCGTTCAGACTCTTGTCATTAATTCACTTTAAAGAAAAAACACCTTTAAAATTATGGTGATGATTTATTAAAAATATAAATTTTATGATATAAAATTTTTTTTAAATTATACATGAAAGAGAATTTTCATTACATTGAAGAAAGTAATACTTGTTGGACTTTTGATTTTTAACATTAAAAACAGTCTGCAATTTCTTTGAATTTATAGTTTGGGTATAATTTAGTTTTCTTGTGTTCAGAAGCCCTACATGTAATACTGTAGCAGTACAGAGTATTGTGCACACAATGTCACATTTTCATCACAGCCAGTGAAAGGTATAAATGTATAGAAAATAAATAATTCACTAGATGACCATTGATATCAACATTGACCTGGTTGGCCCAGTGTCACAACTCTTGCTGTCTGTGGTGTTCATAGAGTACACATATCTTTTACCCCATAAATAATGTTATTTATTTGAGATGCTCATTTCTCCCTATTGGTTCATATTTATGTACATTTCTGACATATACTTTGTTTCATTGGGTCACAATTTTCATTTTATTTTTGTTAGTCATGTTCATCTCATTTTTGGACATTAAAATTTTGAAGTTCACAAAAAAATCCTGTTGTCACAAATGTTTATATAACAAAAACTATATTTAATTAAGTCTTCTTACAAACCATCTGGTCACTTTCAAGCATTTTCTTTACTGAAGAAAGACAATGAACCAATATTAAAACAACATAAGCTCTTATAATTTTATTTCAAACTAACTCAGCAGTATTGAAATATATAACAACTAGGGGCTTAACAGGGTGCAGTATTTTTACCCTGAGTATTTTGAGAAAATACTCAGTGGGTCCAAATGTTATAAAAAAATAGTTAACTTCTCATTTCCTATAATTCTGACATTAAACAATAGGTCTACCGAAGTCCTCCACCTTACCTACAGGCTTTTAAACAAACAGTTCTACATGCCAACCTTTAAACAATAGGCCCACAGAAGTCCTACTCGCTACCTGCTGGCCTTTAAACAATAGTCATACAGACAGTCCTACACCCTACCTGCCAGCCTTTTAAAAATTAGGTTGGGGGGGGGGGGGGGGGGGGGAGGAAGAGAGAGAGCACTAATTGGAATTCTTATAAAATGCATTACTTAGACTTGTATGCATGTTTTGTCAAATTTTCAAAACAATAGCCTTTAAACAATTTGTTTTCCAATACTCCTGAAATGTTTTGAAAGTTCTAAAGAAGAAACTAATCGTCCCATTCATGACTTGGTGTGGCTAGGGTTATTTCCAGGACCAGGCTGATACTTGTGACATCATGACTTGGTGTGGCTAGGGTTATTTCCAGGACCAGGCTGATACTTAAATTTTTGACAAATTAAATCTCTCTAAATCTAAGTTAATATATGTTTAAATAAGACAATGTTACAAAAGATGTCCGACTTTATGGTAAGACTTTATTTTGTTATCCTTAAACAAACAATAGAGGATTAATTATATAAAAACAACCAATGCCTATACACATAATAAAAATCTTACAATCAATGAAGAAGGGATTAAAAGGATTGCTAGCTCTAAACATAAATATTTCTAACAAAAAAATCATAAATTGGGTGTGTCACTCAAAAATAACCAAAAAAAACCCAGAATTATTTTTTTCGTATCTTTTGTTTTTTTCAATATGCTCCCAGGAGCATGTTCATCAACTAATTTATAAATTTCTCAACAAAGACAGTTGTTAAACCAATTGATGTGACACACTTGTCTACAAAAATATATTTTATTTGATTTATTTACAAAATTCTTTCCTAAGCAATTTTTATTTCGCTTTCTCAAAAATAAATAATAAATCTATTTGATGCACAGAAATGTGACATAAATGTATGAGAAAGAGAGAGGAATGGTGACTGAAGTGAGGAGAAGTAACTGACACTGACTGAACCAGAGTCTTCTGTGTCGTATATGTTAAAACATCTTTGTCAATGACAATCAGCTGTTTGAGTGCAGTATCATTTGTTCCGAGTTTGTACTTATATTTCTAAAGTGGTTTCAGCATGTCCCATAATGCACTGACATTTCCTGTGGTTTAATCACATTTGCAAGGGAATAAATAAATACATCGCTCTATATTTCCAACTGATTTGATGAAAAGCTCAGTTGCCCCAATGCATGCAACTGCATGTGGATATTCTTATATAAAAACGCCTCATCATTCTCCTGTTAGCCATCTTGTTTGATGGACAATGGGTACAAACAAATCTAAGACATTTATTAAATAAATTGTGGAATGCCCAACACTTGTGGCTGGTTTTAGCTTTGTTTCAACCAAGTTTGATTGATTTCACTTAAAACTGTCCCAAATTGAAATATGAATCTTATTGTACAAGAATATTTCCAGGTTATTTTATTACATAAAGATCAGCAAGCTAGCAGCTCAACCTACACAACTGATGATAAAAATACAGCAAGCCAACACATTCATTTATTCAAGCTCTATATCTGATCGGCCAAGTTGATCCAAGTACTGGGAGCACAGAATGACAGTCCTGCTGTGGTTGTCTGCCCTCTGTGAGATATGTGTCCCTGGGAAGGCGTAGGCTTCTGGTAACAAAACACATTTCTGTAGGGTGGAAATGTTGGCACAATCTTCCAGGATACCCCTTACCTGTTCATAAAAAATATATCTAAAGTAAAAATGTTTTCTTAACGGAAATAATAGTTTTATACCATATACAATGACGCTTTAAAATAAATTCAGCTTATTTACATTTTTTAAAATCATATTTCTTATGTGATAAAATGTGTTCTTTTTAAAAAAAACTAGTTACAGAGATAAGTTCTATGAGACTAACGGCAAACAAATTGTTTTGTTTCTAATGTTTTACATTTATATTTTACAAAATCAATATTTTGATTGAGAATAAGGAAGAGGAATGTCTAACCACAAAATTATATTTTTGCTAGTATAAAATAATAATTGGCACACCCCAAATAAGATTTTTGTTTTTAAATTGACAAATTAGAAAAAAAAAAAAAAAAAAGGAAGACATTGTAGACTGACCTCGTATGATGGCGGGGGTATGAATGATTGAACGCACAACACCTTCAAGTAGGAGCAGTCCATACAGTGACGCACAATGTGGCGAATACCTTCTAGAGTCAGTGAACAGAATGACACAGAGAAGCAAGTGATCAGGTCCATCCTCACTAACATGTTAGCAATCTATGGAGAAAATAAAATGCAACACAGAGAAACAGTGACAGAATTAACTACAACACAAACAATGACAAAATAAACTCTTCTGAGCATAGTTTTTCTAATGATTCGACCCCATGAACAATAAATGTTTGGTTGCTTCCCAGTTTCATTGACTTTTAGTGATGATAAGACCTCAAATATAAAACTATGTATTTAATATTAGGGGGATTTAACTAAAATGTACCATCTTCACACTAGCTAGCAAGCACACTTTCTGAACACATACTGACAACCAAAATTTCCAGTAGTTTAGAAATTCTGCTTATGATTGTTGTGTTTTTGAGCTGAAAGGTCATACCTTTTTAGATAATAATGTCAAGAGGTGCCACAAGCCATGAAAAACTAGATTATTAATCATTTGAATGTCACAGCTGTTCATAGCAATAACTTAATTAGCTTCATCTAGGCAGCAAATAATGACCAATGAAAGGAAAATCATAGTGCTAATAAATCTTGCGATACAAGCAAGAATATGTAAATACTGGTTACCGGAAATTTAATAGAAAGAAATTTCGTAGACCGGAAATTTGGTCAAATCTTTTTTTCAGTTCAGACGTTAAAATTTTCGTCACATTTCTTTTTGAACGCACTATACTAAATAGTGCTTAGACCGCTTTATTTCGTTTTACTATTTAGTATAGTGCGTTCAAAAAGAAATTTGAAGCAAAATTTTAACGTGTGAACTGAAAAAAAAATTCTACCAATTTTCCCTTCGATCAAGATTCTGTAGACGAAATTTCTTTCGATCGAATTTCAGGATACGGTAAATACTTACCAATGGGGAAAGAGAGCTAAGATTATTTCTGCTCAAGTTCAGTTCTCTCAGAGAAGATAGCTTAGACCACACAAATAGAGATCTGATGTCTGACGGTGTCAGTCTACAGTCTCTAAGGTTCAAGTAGGTCAGGCTGCATGTTAAGTAGGACAACAAGCTGTCCAGGGAGTCTTTCAATGTACATGAGGCCAAATTTAACTGGGGAAGGGACATTTTTTTAAACTCTTTATTCAATTTATTAACATTCAAATCATGCGAAAATTATTATTTGTGGTTAAAGTCAAGTTTCTTTATAAAAATTTAAGTTAACACTTAAATCTGAGATAGAAAAAATAGCCTTGTCTAAAAATAAAGTCATGCTGTTTTAAGTTTGACAAGAAATAAAGACAACACCTTAACCCTCTTTCTAGTAATTACTTTTCTGAGATTACTCAGTGATTTGAGCACAGCACACAGCTGAGACAAGGCAGTTGGCAGCAGCGTCACGTGGATAGAGTTGGGCAGAGAGAGACACTGCAACTCTGACAACTGGGATAATCCTTCAAGAAGACATTCCCAGCGACAGGGATCAGAACAAACTTCACTGTCTTCAATCTCAATATGAGTTAAATACTGCAATGTCATCGAAAGGGCACAGTTACACAATCTGCTTTTTATAAACTTCTATTAAATGCTAATTTGAAATTTTTATTATCTGAAATTTTTACTCATTGTACATGTTGCGATGATCTGTAAAAGCTATGGGGTGTTCTTCTGAAAATGATATCATTTAAAGTTATTACTTCTAATTTGCATGAATGTCTTATGTTACATGTTGTCATATACAAAGCAATTTGTATTTTTAATAATTCCATTCAAAATTATATTATATAAAAGATTTTAAATTTAAAAAAATAACCTTAGGATACGCAAAACATTTTTAAACTATCAGGCCAGGTGTCAAAGCTCTCCTTTAAGAACTTTGACATTGAAATTTAAAAACATACTCTAGGCTCTAACACTTTGTTGATTAGCGACACTGGAAGACACACATCAGGCAGAACCTCTAGCCACGCCCTCTGACACACATAGCGAAAAGGGGAGTGGCCTTGTAAAGCTAAGCCAATGGGGACATCATCAATCGTTAACTTGCAGTCAAGAGCTATGGTCACAGGGCCTAGAGAAAGGTTCAGATTGGTTAATAGTACATGCATAAATCTGATGAAATGTTATGGTTGGTTAGAGTTTTACAAATAAATAACAAATGTTAATAATACATTTACGAGAATTATGAGTGCCATAAGAAATTATGCATAATATTTAATTGTATGTTTGAAGATGGCAAGCTATTTATTTCCAATATACTTAAAATTTTAAAACATTTTTCAAAGGGCTTGTTGTAGTGTTATGATTTGAATATAAGAATCTCCCTTAAAAAAACAAGAACAATAAAGTACACCAAAAAAAAACGGTCATAAATATATATGAAAAAAAAAATTGAAAATGTGAACTGTGAAAGTTTTAAAATAACAAAAGTATATATAAATCTCATTACTATTATTAAAAAATGTACATGTAGGCCTATTAAGTGTTATAAATTGTGCTTAGCGGATCATTTAGCATATTTATCTTGCTATTTTTTGTTTGTTTAATTCTAATAGCAGGCTAAATCACTTTAAAGTTACAAATAGGAGGTGCATCAATCCTTGAAGCGGTGCACCCTTCTTGAAAGAATCACAGTTCATCAAGTCTGAAAACCATTGTAATGACAATAGTAGAGAGGAAGCCTAAACTCATTTGTTAAATTTGTTAACGATACTTTTCTTACTTCTACTTCTATTGTCAGTCTATTGTTTTGTTTTGGCTTTTTTGGCCATTGATCGAGGTGAACTATCTGGACATTGTGGGATCTAGTGCTTTCTGTGGAAGGAGTTGTATCCAGATGTGTTTATGTTTACTGACCTCTTACTGGGATGTGTTGGCCATGTGATAAACATTACGTCATTTACGTGCCTCAATCATGCAACAATGAGTGTCCAAAATTAAGCAAATAAAAATTGCATGCATGATTTTATTAAGCTTATTTGTCTAAAAATGTGTGAGAAGATCTTATGTAGATCTTAGCAGTAAAATAAAATATAAACAAAGCTTTACAACATATCAAAAGAGGATATGCCAGATTTAAATTGTTAGACTCACCAAACATGTGGCCATGACGAACTAATAGATCAATGTTGGAATAAATACACGAGATTCTATTCAGATATCTTTGTACTTTGTCTTTACTTATGGCTGGGGATTAAACAAAATTAAGTTTGTTGGAAATAATGTATATGGGCAATATGGGGATAGAATCTGTATAAACTTACGGGTGAGGATAGGTGCCATATGATGTGTAAAAAGGTGAAAAGTGCAAAACAGGCAAAGCCATAACCACTGGAGTGAAGCTAATTATCAAATGGAAATTGGTTCAAAATCATTTTTCTTGAAAATCTTAAAAAACAAACATTAAAGCCAGTCGTACAGCAGTGTTTGATGGCCGCCAGGCAAGCCACGACATGGCCGCGGGCAAGCCTATGACAATGAGAGATCAATGCCATTGTGACGTCACTTTGAAACCATAAGCCAAAAAATATAGCCCCCCAGCACCAAAATCAGGCTGATGCGCTCATTAATCCTCTCCATTTTCTTATATGCATGTGAGTCCTGGACATTAACAGCAGAACTTGAAAGGAAATAAAGGCGATGGAGATGAGATGTTTCAGAGGCATTCTTGGCATCTGCTATAGAGACCATATCCCCAATGAACTAGTGAAAGAAAGGATTCGTCAAGCAATTGGGCAGTACGATGACCTCCTGGTGTCTGTAAAAAAAAGCGCAAACTTGAGTGGTATGGCCACGTGATCAGAAAACAAGGGCTCGCCAAAGAAATCATGCAGGGCACAACTAGAGGAGGGAGAGTAAGACAGAGAAAAAGATGGGAAGATAACATCAAAGAGTGGACGGGATTAAAACTAGGCGATGCTATGCGTAGTGCAGAAGACCGAGATGCATGGAGAAGAATAGTTTTCATGTCATCTGTGGCGCCCCAACTGTCCAGGGACTAAGGTACGTGATGATGAAGAGAAAAGGAATTGCGCATCAAACTTCATAAAATAACATTTTACAATTATAATTCAATTTATTGTTAACTTTTTTATAATCCTATATCATCAATTATACATCTAATCCAGCATTTTCATTATACCGGTACACCCCCCCCCCAAAAAAAAATAAATAAATAAAAAATAAATCCATATTCCATGCCCATCATGCCGTTTCATAATGTTTCACCATTTCCGTGATAATTTTGCCCAAAACCTCCCATCTAAACTCCCTATTGCCATCACTACATCCCGCAACAACCTCCCACCTAACACACATGTCCTCACCTAATGTCTTCCTCAACAAACTGTGTAAATATCCCGACTGCCTGTCTCCTGGTCTCATCCACACAATGGGAAGTCTCATCAGTTCTCTACACAACCGACGATCTGGGAGAATCAGAATATTTTTTTTTCAAACTTAATGTCCATTTTTTTAAATTTCTGTGTTGAATCTTTATCACATGTCGTTTAAGGAATGTCTGGCATCTTATTACAAGTGCAATAAATGTTACTTTTTTTTTTCAAATACGATAAATAGATAGATAGTTTATAAAGAAACCAAACAATTCAACTAGTAGTAGAAAATGATTTTGTTTTAGTATTTTGTATTTATCCATACCACGGCAAACATCACCTTTATATTTTTCCACAGAGCACTTTCTTACCGTGTCTGAAACCCGTAAAGTTCACACACTTGAGTCGAGAGTGAGGTTTGAGACTCAGCAGACCCAGAGCAAAACTGTCCATCAACGACATGCCCTCGCCATTCTCCAGGGCCAAGGTCAGGTAATCATTGCAGACCAGCTCCTCATCGGGGATCAGACTCTGCCAAAACGTACAGGCAAGCTTTGAAACGGATTATCTCGCATTATAAACCAGGTGTCTTAACCTCAACCCACTAACCCAATCATTGACGATAGGCGATCCCTCTAGGAAAACTTCATTGATTTTTTTCCCAACTAAAATACAAGTATCCAAGCAATATCCAAGTATCCAAAGGTTGCATGAGACTTCCAATGGACCCCATTAGGTCATCAGACTAGCAACTGGAGTCAATGGGTTAATTGGACTTTCAGTTTAAATGGGATCAGTATTTTCGAGGTTCCTTCATAAGTACTTTTTTTTTCAACGGAGTACATCCAGATGGTCAGGACCAGTTCAAATAAAGCATTTACATCTTCTTTTTTTTTAAATCCATAAATTACATTACATGACCAGATTTTACAGGGTGTTACAATCATTGGCAAGTAACGATCTGTGTGCCCCCATTTCCCAACCAAACAAAAAACTAAACAAACCTAGATCAACATAAAACACGGTGTAAAATGTAAAGAATCCTACAAACATCTGAGAGTTGTACTTAGCAATACCAACCTATATGTTTAGGCGTGAGAATGGCCAGAAAAGCTCGTTAAAATTAAAAGATCCCAGCGTTACCTGTATGTGCAGGAGTGGGAATGGCCACGTAGAAATGAGATAGGCAATAGATTTGAGCTGCTTCTGCAAGATAGCCTCGGTCACGAGGCAAGGGTAAAGGTCAGAGGGGAGAGAGTTCAACTTGAGACTCTCCAATCTTCTGGACTGTGAAACCATCTCGTACTGGCAGAGGTCTTGGAGCTTCCTGTGGGTAAAATAAGGTTGGTGTATCGTCTGACAAATGAAGTTTGTGCAAGGATCCGTAACAGTAGAGGTCATCTCCGTGCTCAATGACTTCGTTTCCTGCATAGATATTTGGTTTCCCACAGAGAGATTTGGTTTCCCACATAGAGATTTTATTTTTCCCACATAGAGATTTGGTTTCCCATATAGCTATTTGGTTTCCCACATAGCTATATGGTTTCCCACATAGCTATTTGGTTTCCAACATAGCTATTTGGTTTCCCACATAGCTATTTGGTTTCCCACATAGAGATTTGTTAATATGTTGACGCATGAAACCCTTCATTTAAATACCTAGCAATACAGACGAAATGGTACTCCCAATCTGTAAATGAAGTGTCTTTGAGTAGAGCTGTCTGAAAGGTTTAGAATCGAACTAGCTACATAAATTTCTTTCTATAACAAGAACCGTTTGACAGGGTCATTTTATCCATTGGGTAAGGTTGGGAAAATGTCTTCTTAGCCACCAGCGGCCCCGGACTCGGGATTAAGAGATTTCAGTATATTAGAGTCCGGAAGAGGTGATACACATTGTCGTAGGGATCTTTGTTGGCTATGCACAGTGCTCTTTTTATTATTTGGCTACCCACAGGGCTCACACCTAAATACGACCGTGCAGATAGACACACCCTCCAAGACGACTTATTATTTAGTTCGGTTCATGTAACTATTCTGATCTAGATCAGTGTTCTCCAAATGATGGTCCACCGACCGGCACCGGTCCGCGAGCCTAATGTTGCCGGTCCGCACAAGATGCATATTTACGGTCAACTAAAGAAAATATAAGAAATAAATCTGGCACCGGTCCCTGTTTGTGCTGGTTTATTTTCAAAACTTGTCCACTGGTCCACTAGTCTACTGGTCCACTAGACCGCTGGTCCGCAAAACTTAAAATTAGGGAACGCTGATCTAGATTAACACAACTAATTCTAGAAAAAAAAGTCTGGCTAAGAGTTACTAAAACACATTTCTGACATCGGGGAACAGATGGGTTCGTGGGATCTATCTATAACTAGCTGTAGAAAATAAGCAAGACTACGGCCCATTTCTTACCTCGGGGAACAGATGGGCTCTCCCTGGCCGTCCTTGACAAACCCCAGCTTACCATCACCGTCTCTGAGCAGGTGGTACACGAAGTGACCTTCGGTCAGCCACGGGGGGTGTCGCCTCATGCTCGCATCGTAGCTGTCAAAGTTGTTCACGCTGTCCTCCAACTGATTGAAATCAACGGCGGAATAATCCGTCTCCTCCATCGCGTCAGTCATCGCCATGGCAACGTTTTTTTTTTGTTTGTTTTTTTTTTACAAATTTTAAGATCTTTGAGAGTCGCCTTCCGGGGAAAAAAACAACTCAAACCTCGTGGGTGTTTACTTGAACAACCTCACACTTTGGCGGCGGGTCATTTCAACTTCAACACATAGAAGACGCCGCCCAGTGTTGCCAAGTTTAAAACCCGCCATGCGTAATCTAGACCTGTTTATTTGTACACATGCCCTATAACTCAGAGATTTACTGCGCCACTGTTAGGAATTAACCATTGGACTTTTCATCCATCAGCCATACGTTTTAATTTTTATTGAGTCTGTGGTCGGAGAGGTTGGTGGTGGTCTTTACAAATAGCCGATAGTTACTGGGGAAATGAGTCAATACAAAATGGGTCACTCGTGGGGTTGACAATTCAACAAGATAAAATTTATGGACAAAGATTCTCAATCTAAACATTTTTTAAGGGACAAAACAACATTTTTTTTTCGGACATAAAAAAAAAAAAACTAGTAGAAATTATGACGCTAAAAAATGTTCGTATTCAAATAACTATGTTTCTATTAATAGAACACCCGGGCACACAGACAGGCCAATCTCATTAAGATATTAAAACATCCTGGTATTCCGTTTGGCCAGTCTCTCAACAGCTGTTCGTTACATTTACGTTAATGTGAACTAGCATAGTGAGTCTTAAACCAGAACAATTTTTACAAACAAATTGTTACTGCTATATAATTATTATGAAATAAATAGTTAGAAGCTGTCAATATTAAGCCTAGACATCAGACCAGGTTGACATATTTGTGTAAATATTTAGACCAGACATCAGGACGGGTTGACCTATTTGTGTAAATATTTGGACCAGACTTCAGGACGGGTTGAACTATTTGTGTAAATATTTGGACCAGTCATCAGGACGGGTTGACCTATTTGTGTAAATATTTGGACCAGACATCAGGACGGGTTGACCTATTTGTGTAAATATTTGGACCAGACATCAGGACGGGTTGACCAAACCTTTTTGAATACGTGACACTAGTGCATGAACTAAAATTAAAATATGTATGACCCGTGAAATAAAGTTCACCCAACGTCAGTGCTATAACTAGGGTTAGTTCCACCCGGGGGCGGGCCAAGGTTTTTGCCACCCCACTCCATGAAAAGAACTCCCCCAGTTGGCCGAAAATGCAACCCTTCAATATAAATTTTAAAAAAGGGTATGTCGGTGGGGGAGGGGGCGATGGCCGCTACATCCCCAACCTCTTCACAAACCACTACTCCCATGCAAATAAGGAGTCTAAGACTAAGAGTTTGAAGTAACTTCAGTGGCTTTATATGCCGTACAATTAACTCTGCCATTATGAAGTTAACGGGGAATAAGGAGACGTTGGAAAAAAAACCCCACACAATTGGAATTATGCCCACACATGATACTGTTATCGCTGTACATGACTTAACCATGGTTGCTTCGTTTCTTTCAGTGTCGTTTACTGTTTAGTGATCGCATGATGATAGTTATTTTCGCCCGATGGCGCCTTATACCCTTGTTTTAGCTCGATATGTCATGTAAACGTCTGCCAGCCTATCCAACGTCTGCTAGCCTATCCAATGAGCGGATGAAACAAATGTCAACGATCCAAATATTTACATCAAGGCCAACTGGCAGGGACCCCGCCTATCTTTTGATGTAGTCCTGGCTAAAAGTGTTTTGACGCATGCGAGCATCTGTTGATAATGTATATAAAAATACACTCATACAAAATTACCATGATCATCAAATGTAGGATAACCTCCAACTTGATACGCCAGCGTACAAAGTAGTCACTTAAAATTTTTGATAACATTTTAGAATGTTAGCCATCCCATGCGAATGGATATGGGTACACGATAGAAAGTCGAGAAATCGAAACAGTGATCATTATACGTTAAATAAAAAAGGTTTTACTTAAAGCCGGGTGGGGGGGGGGGGGATAATCAGTGCATGTTGCACACATTTATTAGTTTCCCTGTGAGTGGGGGAGTGGTGGCGTATTTACGGTTAGTGCCATTAGGGGCGGGCCAATAATTTTGTCGCCCTCCCTTCACGAAAAATCTGCGAGTGGCCGAAAATATCGCCCCTCAATATTTTAAAAATAAGTCCCACCCGGGACGTACCTTTGTGTGTGTGTGTGGGGGGGGGGGGGGTGGAGGCGAGAAGCCTTCATAGAATTCGCCACATCGTTCAATCCATTGACCTACTGAGTTTTTGTAAGAGTTGTGAACTGTGTATATTTTGTTTGTCTTGTTCAATTTACGTGTTTTTTTGTTTGTTTGTTTGTTTATAACACAACATATCAGGCAGTTCCTTAATTTTGAGCAACGTCCTCCACCCCCCCCCCTTTTTTTTTTACACTCTGTACTTTTTCACTTCAACCGTTTGTACAATGTGCTTTGTTTGTTTACAATGGGAACTTCAAGCATATGTCACTAAACAAACACACCTTATTACATCGCTATGTTATTAGCTCACCAAACAAAAACCCCCGTATCATTTTAGATATATCAACAGCGAATCTCAACTTGTGAAGGAACGCATTCTCCACGGATAAATTAACTTATTTAAAAATACACAATACGTCAATCAAAGAACAGACGCAGTAGACGTGTGGATCTTTGTGGTCCCAAAATTTGGCGAGATTTCTTATTTACCTGTCTCCTATACACCATGGTATAGTTAAGTGCGCCGTAAACCTGCAGCGAGTAGATGATATCCCCGGGATAGTATCCCTTGTGAGAATAAAGCGACGACACTAATAAAACGCAAAGTCGATTTGATTCTATGTCAGTGTTGGTGCTACGCAAACACAACGATAGGATGAGTGCAGAACAATGATGTAGTCTTTAACCAGCGGTCATCACATACTGATCTGTTCGTGAGCACGGGAAGCACACACTCGTGGGTTGCTTGTCGTAGACGAGGTGAGCAATTCTCTCCTGAGTTCAGGTGTGTAGAGAAAGGTAAGTTAGCCTCGGGGGTTGATTCCTTGCGCCTGAACTCTCACGGTGAGGCACGCGAACGCACTTCGTGATTAAAATAGGTCAACTCTTTGTTTTAATTTTTTTTTCAACATTATCTGAGATAGTAATAATTGTGAGATAATTCAGCGAGATTATTATTATTATTATACTAAGTTTTTTTATAGCATAGTCCCGCAACGTAGGGCTGGGCTCACCACGCTGTACATACAATTTAACAAACATAATCATGAACTTAAAAATTAACATACATTAATTAAATAAAACAAAACAAATGTGTATTCGCTCCAACCATTCCATAACTTTTTTAAATGTCAAGCCATGGCACATCAGAATAATTATAATTTCAGATGCTGCCAGAGGTGGATTCAGTATTGACGTTGGAACAGGGGATGTAGAAGAATATCACACCAGTAGTTCCTCAGCTGATCGTGACACTTATTCTTATTGCACTTATGCGTGTGTCCGAGCGATAGGTATACGGTATGCCAAGAGTCCTCAAAATTTTTTAACAAGGGACTGGATCAATGTCCCCAGACACTGCCTGGGGTTGGCTCTGTATGTCTCAGACACTGTTGGTGGCCGGACTTTAGTTTGAAAAAAAAATGAACGAATTCTATGTACACTGCACATTAATCTTATTTGTTGTGGAAAAAAACAACAACGGAAAAAAAACCAACAATGTTTAAAATAAAGAAAAGATATAGGCCCTACCCAAGGAAAGTATGGCTAATAAAATTATCAATGTCCGGTTTCATATGTGTCGCTGCTAGCCAGGTACCGTTACGGGGTGCCGGATAAAGGAATCCTTGCGGGTCGGATCTGGTCCGCGGGCCCTTGTTTGAGGACCGCTTCGGTATACCCCATTAAACCAGAACAAGCAGACTATCAAAAGGGTTGAAAACTTAAAACCTCTTGAAACAAAAGTCAGTGTATGGTTTCGGGTCATCGTTACACAGCCTCCAATAGTATGGCCAGGTTGAGCTACTCTCTAGTATAGCCAGGTTGATTTACTCACTCTCTCCTTGTGGAAAAATTGAGGTCAAGGCTTATGACAACCACACAGTTAAAGCTATCCTTTAATGGCGTAGCAAGGGTTAGCGCCACCCGTGGCGGGCAAATAATTCTGCTGACCCTGCCCCCCCCCTTTTTTTACAACGAAAAAACCCCCTGCAGTTGAACCGCATCCCACCCCCTTCTTACCTCATTGCTACTCTTAGCCACTATAGGTTTAAATCATGTTAATTTTGTCCCGAAACACATTTTTCCCCCAAACAACCCACACGCCGCCGAAACAGTTCCCCAGTCTTCCAGTAAGAAACTGCCGGGAATATTTCCTCTAGTCGACCACAGTCGAAGGCCAGCTAACAGGAACACAAACATGGGTGTGCCTTTAAGACTGGGTCGAACTCATCGGGACTGCGTAGAGAAGCTACTACACCTGTAGATCACTGACACAGCAACCTGAAACATTGCTCATCCTTATATATAAAGGTGTTTTTTAAACTCAGTTTATGTGTACGACCAGGCCCTGAGTTCCCTATAGGCTAAGTAGGGTTATTTCTAGGGCCTACAAAATGGAAAGGGCCTCACAATTTAAGAAGCCATATTCTATAGACCCCCGAGCTTAAAAATTTTTAAATTATTATTTTTAAACTTACCTTTAAATACAAATATATATTTAAATAACCTTTTAAAAAAGAATTTCTTTCAAATACGAGTTTAAACGCAACAAAGAAGGTAGAGTATAATTTTTGAGTTTCTTAAAATGCATTATGCAAAGAAAGAGTGCACAGAAGTGTAGATGAGCACTCTATGTAGCCAAATAATTCGAATTAATTGCAGTCGAAACTAAAGTGGTTTATTTTCATTTATTAAATAACTAGCGAGAACCCGGCATGCCACTCAATGAAAAAAGTGTTTGTGTTTTAATTAAGTTTTAAAGTAATTTTTAATTAGAAAATATTTATTGTTTTTTTCCGTCTAGTGCGTGCACAAATAAATTAGAAGTTTTTTCAACGCGTGAGCAGGCAACATATAGCTGTCCACGTGAGAAGCATGGATTTTTAAAATTTAGTCAATACACTTGTAGCGATTTATCCACCCACGCAGTAGCTCTGTTTTAAATTATATTTAGATAGCTAAAACATTTATTATTTTTAAAATAAGGCCCCCGGCCCCAAACGTAAAATTTTAAAATGGTTGTACTTATGTCATATAGCTCATATAAGAAAAAAATAATTTGGGGCTCCGGCCCGAAAAGGAATATTTCAAAATGGATAAGCTAATTCAGAAACCATTGGTGCACACAACAACTTACCAAAGTTTTATCGCAATCGAATGAATGGTATAGGAACGCATACGGAAATTATATTTAGCCCATAAAAGGGGGGAAAAAAGAATTTAGGTCCCCGGTCCCAAAACGGAATATTGTCAAATGTGTGTAATAATTCAGAAACATTTGCATTTTTTTACAATTCACACAATTTTCATCACTTTGGATTGATGGTATAGAAGCACATACGGGATATACTTATATAAGTATAGATATAGTTTACCGAATTAAGATAACTTTTTTGCAATTATTCAAGGATGATCTGTATGTCTGTCTGTCTCTCTGTCTGTCTCTTTGTCATTCTGTCTCTCTCCCTATCTCTCTGTCTCTCTGTCTGTCTCTCTGTCTCTGCCTGTCTCTATGTCTCTCTGTCTGTCGCTCTGTCTGTCTCTCTGTCTATCTCTCTTTCTCTCTGTCTGTCTCTCTTTCTCTCTGTCTGTCTCTCTGTTTCTCTGCCGGTCTATATGTCTCTCTGTCTCTATGTTTGTCTCTTAAGCTGTCTCTCAGTCTGTCTCACTGTCAGTCTCTGTCTCTCTGTCTATCTCTCTGTCATTTTGTCTGTCTATCTGTCTGTCTCTCTCTCTCTCTATCTCTCTGTCTGTATGTCTGTCTGTCTCTCTGTATGTCTCTCTGTCTGTCTCTCTGTCTGTCTCTCTATCTGTCTCTCTGTCTGTCTCTCTATCTGTCTCTCTGTCTACATCTCTGTCTGTCTGTTTGTCTCTCTGACTGTTTCTCTTTCGGTCTCTCATTCTGTCTCTCTGTCTGTCTGACTGCCTGTCTGTTTGTCTGTCTGTTAATCTATCTATCTACCTATCTATCATCTACCTATCTACCTATTTACCATCCACATGCCTGCCTGCCTACCTACCTACCTACCTGCCCACTTACCTACCTACCTACCTAACTACCTACCTACCTACCTAACTACCTACCTACCTACCTACCTACCTACCTACCTACCTACCTATCTACCTAACTATCTACCAATCCAGCTACTATCTACAGACCTGTTTACCCTCAAAATCTTAAAATCGTACAATTTCATCACAAAATCGTTCAATACATTATCTTAATAGTAAAAAAAAACACTCAGTATATATAACGTATACACATCAAAATCGTACATTGTACGCCAAAATCGTAAGAGTAAACAGGTCTGTATCTATCTACCCATCTATCTATCTATCTTCCTACCTACCTACCTACATATCTATCTACCTACTTACCCACCTAGCAACCTACCTGCCTACCTACCTTTCTACCTACCTATCTATCCATCCATCCATTCATCCTCTCACCCACCCACCCTTCCAACCATCCATCCATCCGTCTAGCTATCTTTTATCTACATCTCTATCTATCTATCTATCTATCTATCTATCTATCTATCTATCTATCTATCTATCTATCTATCTATCTATCTATCTATCTATCTATCTATCTATCTATCTATCTATCTATCTATCTATCTATCTATCTATCTATCTATCTATCTATCTATCTATCTATCTATCTATCTATCTATCTATCTATCTATCTATCTATCTATCTATCTATCTATCTATCTATCTATCTATCTATCTATCTATCTATCTATCTATCTATCTATCTATCTATCTATCTATCTATCTATCTATCTATCTATCTATCTATCTATCTATCTATCTATCTATCTATCTATCTATCTATCTATCTATCTATCTATCTATCTATCTATCTATCTATCTATCTATCTATCTATCTATCTATCTATCTATCTATCTATCTATCTATCTATCTATCTATCTATCTATCTATCATCTATATGTGTATTTGTCTGCCTGTCTGTCTGTCTTTCTATCTCTCTATCTAATAAAATCTATATTTTTAAAATTAAATTTTCACTTGTGTAAAGTGATTGGGTTTTGATTTCCCTGGGGATAATTATGAAAATATTTTTATGTTTTGTTAAAGTCATTGATTTTCTTAATTGGTTAACATATGTTCATATGTAAAATGAGAATATAGCTTCTTTTTTTACAACTGAAATGTCATTGAATTGAAAGATATTGTCATCCAAAAAAAAGCATGACCTCAATTTCCTACCATCGATATAAATGTATCGAAGAAGGTTAATTATTGATCACATTTATTCTGAGGCTTATCTTGTGCTGCACTGTGCAAAATGAATGTATAGTGTATAGTGGGCTACACAGAGTTTTAAAAAAATAAATAAATCATCCACTGGATTGTAGCCCCTTTACTTACGCAGAATATTTTTTTTGCATTTAATATGCTAATTTCTTATCTAGATCAGTGATAAGTGCATTAAAATGCTATTTGGCTATTTAGTTTTGCTACACTAATTTAATTAAAAGGCATATTCTTATTTAAATTATTTTTAAATGTAGAGTTTTTACTACTTTATAAATTTCATAAAAGTTTATTTTTGGAATGAATAAAAAGTACAAACTTATTAAATGTTAAAAATACAAAGCTAAATTAGTATTTAAGTTTAGCAATTTAAAAAGCAATCAATGCTATTTATTAATTTTACTTATAAGAAGGGGAATGTACATCATCAGTTTTTTCACGCTCTTTTATTAAAGCAGATAACTTTTAGCTTTGGCTAAATAGGCAATTTTAATTTTATTTCGCCTTATTGACAACGCGCTAATGAACGCACTAACAACTGATGTTTAGGTTTTCCCGATAAATGTGATTACTGTGAGTAACTGTGTATTTCTTTGATCATATTTTTTCTATTTAATTTTTTTTTCATAACTTTTAAACGCATATAAAATGCTTAAGATAGTTCCTTAGTTGTTTCTTTATATGTATTTGTAATTTATAATAATAATACTTAAACTTTTGCTAAAATAAAAGCTGAAATATAATATTTTTTGCGCATGTAAATTTATTCGATTTCCGTAAAATAATAGAAAATAACTATGTTTGTTTTTAAGAGTCCGAACGTATCAAAATATTTTCGGCTCTTTGGCGTTATGTCCCTATAGCTCATTCTTATATAATATAATAATAATAGTACTGCGATCTATACACGAATCTCTTATATAGCCTATATTACTCTTCTGGTGTGACTCGTGGAATGCTTCCTAATTTATTGCTTCCATTTCCGGCTACTGTCTAGTCAGCGAATTTGGGATTAAGAGTATATTACAAATTAAATTATTCTATGTGTTTGAAAGAAAGTATGGTTCAATAATGAGTTCAATAGCGCGCAAAATATAATTCCCGATAACTACGCTAAATTATATATATTTTTTAAATAAATATATTACGCAACTGCGTTTGGCGCGTAATATGTTTTTTTCGGAAAATGAAATCGTCTCAATTTAACTATGGTGTAAAAAAATATTCGGTTTAAAAGTAAAAGTGGTTGGGACATCAGAATATTTAATATCGTTCATGGGCTATGAAATAAAAATTGTGCTGTAACGTATCATGGGGGAAAGGGTGTAGCAAAAGTTGGGATTTTTAAATGTGAGTTACTTGAGTGTCATGTTTTGTCAAGTAACTTTAGTAGATGGAAAGTTCACGCATGGCTGTCGCCAATTTTTGGCGGGCTATATCATGTTAATAAATAATTCACCGTTTTATTGGGGAGGGTGGTTTCAGCTTTTTCAAGTAAGGAAAGGGAGAAAATTTACTGACTTACATCTTAAACCACTTAAGCCTGACTATACCCCTCACGGCCAAACTATACACATCAAGGCCAGTGTATACGCCTAAAGGCCAGAGTATACTCCTCAAAGCCAGACTATACCTCTCAAGGTCAGAGTATACCCCTCAAAGCCAAACTGTACCCCTCCAAGGCCAGACAGTACCCCTCAAGGCCAGACTGTATCCCTTAAGGCCAGAATGTACCCCTAAAGGCCAGACTGTACCCCTCAATGTCAGACTGTACCCCTCAAGGACAAACTGTACACCTCAAAGGCCAAACTGTACCCCTCAAGGCCAGACTGTTGCCCTCAAGGCCAGACTGTACCCCTCAAGGCCAGACTGTACCCCTCAAGGCGAGACTGTACCCCTCAAGGCCAGACTGTACCCCTCAAGGCCAAACTGTACCCATAAAGGCCAGACTATACCCCTCAAGGCCAGACTGTACCCCTCTATGCCAGACTGTACCCCTCTAGGCCAGACTGTACCCCTCAAGGCCAGACTGTACCCCATATACTTAAAAAAGATTGCCATATGCTAAAACGAACTTTTTTATGCCTATTCGTGATATATCGTGATGCGTTATATCAATGTGCGTTATATCGATGTGCGTTATACCGAGGTGCGTTATACCGAGGTGCGTTATACCGATGTGCGTTATACCGAGGTGCGTTACGACTTTACCATCTTAAAAAAATAATTTGAGGTAGCACAATATTTATTTCATCTTTAAAATAATGTGCAAGGGTTCAAACATCTTTTAATATTTTATTGGATTTTTTTTTTTTTTTTGCTAAATAGGAGGAAGGAGGGGTTATGGCAAGGGTTCTCACATTTAGAATAGCTAGGGGCCTTGAGCAGATGCGTGGCTATAGTTTTGGCGCCCGGTGACAAAATTCATTTTACACCCCCTCTCCACTCCGAACGCCATTTTTCACCGATAAATACCATTTTACGCCCCCTAAGTCTCGCGCTAGGGGACATCTGCCCCCTCTGCCCTCCCTTAGCTACACCACTGGCCTTGTGTAAGCTAAAGCCGAACTTGTGTACAATCGTAGCAGATCGAATTCGTCTTCCTATTTGTGATTTGATATTTTAAATCGACAAACAATAATTTCACACTTTACCTAAAACTTAGTCGGAAAACTAAACTTCTCGGCTGGTAAAGGTCACGACCCACTATATCTTAGGTCACGGCAAGGCTCACTCTGATTAAATACTATTTTTTTTTTCAAAGACAACTTTAACCAAGTGTTAGCTGTAAAAGAGCTCCTTAGAAAACCCGCACAAGAAGGTCAAACTAAAAATAGACATTCGTACGTCATTTCTTTGTGTTTGGTGCCAAGTTAAAATAGATCAAAAGAAACAAAAATATCGTAAGGGAAATGGGTTGAAAGAAATAGGTAAACCTACATGTAAAAATATAGCCTAAATCTCGTTATTTTTTTTAACATGTTTTTTATTTGTAGCCAGTCAAGAAACTGGAGTGATTCTCGGAAATGAATACGGTGGAAATCCCGTTATCACTCTGATTTAAATTTCAAATTGTAAATGAGATTTTTTAATGAAATGGAACAAAAAGATATTTAAATTAGTATTTAAAAAAAATAATGGAGTTATTAGTTGTTTATGATTTCTGTCTTCACTTTGTCCAAGATTTCAAAATTTCAATGGTTCATAAATGATTTAAAAAGTCACATACTAAATTTATTGGCGCGGTTTATCATCTGGATCACTACTTGATTCATCTCCATGACAGTGGCGTAGATAAACATTGCCCCCCCCCCCCCCCCATCCCCCGAACACCAGAAAACACAACATATATAGTTCTTTTTGGCAGAGTCAAACCTGGAATTAACGAATCTTGAAATAGCGCTGTCCTTGGCATACACAATAAATCACCCTAGAACGTAACGGGTGGGAGGAGCAGAAGGAAATAAGGGCGCAGAGCTTACAAAGCCAAATTGGGAGCACAGGCCTGGGGAGAGGTAGAGCCCCTCTCCCGAAAAAAAAAACTTTGATAAATTCAAACTACAAAGATGCATATGGTTGTACCACGATTAGTGGGTCATGGTTGTACCACGACAAGGGAGTCATGGTTGTACCACGACTAGGGGGTCATGGTTGTACCACGACTAGTGTGTCATGGTTGTAACACGACTAGGGGTCATGGTTGTACCACGACTAGTGGGTCATGGTTGTACCATGACTAGGGGGTCATGGTTGTACCACGACTAGGGGGTCATGGTTGTACCACGACTAGTGTGTCATGATTGTACCACGACTAGAGGGTCATGGTTGTACCACGACTAGGGGGTCATGCTTGTACCACGACTAGGAGGTCATGGTTGTACCACGACTAGGGGGTCATGGTTGTACCACGACTAGGGGGTCATGGTTGTACCACGACTAGGGGGTCATGCTTGTACCGGCCCTTACCGTCACAAAAACATGCATTTAGATATTATAAATACTGCTGCCCAGGATGCGTCGAGTGAGTTGTGGCGCTGAGTTGTATTAGGATCAGTACCAAATGGCTAAAGAAGTGGTTTGTCAGTTCTGAATTATTAAAAAAAAACAAAAAAAAAAAACATTAATTAAATAATTGCAAACATCGAAGTGGTTGGTTGTTCTTCTCCAAGCTCCAAGTTTTATTTTGTTTAATTTTAATTGTCATCGTACTACATGTCAACAACTGAACTGTCAAACTTTTAATGACCCCTCTATTTAATTATGTCAACATTATATTTCTTTGTGCTGATTTATTGTAATGACACAAAATTGTGGGACAAACATTTTATTACATGTTTAGTTTTTTAATTAACAAGTTATAAAGTTTTTTTACACTTAAATTTTATAATGCAGAATCAATTAAAAGGTTGTTAAAGACTAAATATCATTGTTTGTGGAAGTATAAATATGATTATTTTCAATAAAGCTGACAATTATAGTATAGTCTCTAGCTGCTATCATCTTTCCATGGAGTAGCCAGGTGTTGCTCTAACGTAACAATGGGCATCAGGGACCTCATTTGGGTTTGGCAGGGGGGCATTAGTCCCCCCCCCCCAAATTTGCAGGTTTTATTTCATTTGTTTTGTACTGTGGCGCCTCCAGTAATAAACAACTTAAGCAGACCAAGTTTTGGGTTTGTCCCCCACCCAACCCCGCCCCCCCCCCCCCCCGGAAATGACGCCCCTGATGGGCATAGTCTATAGTAGCTGATTTATCGTTTTCATCTTGCGGAACTGATATACCAGACAGGTCAACACCATCTTCATATAACCATTCAAAACTTAAAATAGAAGCATTGTCAGTGTGAGCAATAATTAACATAAGTTCTCTCTATCTCTTGGCAGCTTCTCGCATTGGTCGAATCCTTTTTTGTTGTTGAGTAGCAGGTGCTAATTTCTTATGCATTGTCGGTGCTGTTCAACATGATTTTTCAACATGAATTGTGATGCATAATAGATGTGACAGATTTTGCAAATCCGTTCAAGAAGCGATGTTAATATTTTTACTCACTTTACTTTCCCCTAATTCTCAAAATATCGTATTTTTACTCTATCAATATCGTTTATCGTGAATGCACATGACACGTGAACCTTTTACTTGTTCCATACCTGCGACATGATCGCAAATATACCGCCCTAGTCATTTGCAACAAACAGAATCTACAGGTAAATAGAGGCCAAATTTTGACTTCTCTTGCACTAACAAAGTGTGC
Source organism: Omphiscola glabra (assembly GCA_964017045.1). NCBI lineage: Eukaryota > Metazoa > Mollusca > Gastropoda > Lymnaeidae > Omphiscola > Omphiscola glabra. Next base: position 14,829,812 of record OZ024803.1, on the reverse strand, counting down.
TACCATTCTGACAAGCTATCTGCAGTGCACGGACAGACACACATTAATTAAATATTATATTGTTGAAAGACTATTTACACTCATTATTTTAAAAAAAAATAATGTAATAACCAGTCAATTTTTAATATTACAGTTTTAATAGAGAAAACATGATTGTTGACGTCAACTCATCTAAACCCTCTCCCTCCCCCTTGTCCACAACTGTCAATCATTTCCAAACTCTCTCCCTCCCCATTGTCCACAACTGTCAATCATTTCCAAACCCTCTCCCCTCCCCCTTGTCCACAACTGTCGATCATTTCCAAACCCTCTCCCTCCCCCTTGTCCACAACTGTCAATCATTTCCAAACCCTCTCACCCCCCCCCTTGTCCACAACTGTCAATCATTTCCAAACCCTCTCCCCCCCCTTGTCCACAACTGTCAATCATTTCCAAACCCTCTCCCCTCCCCCTTGTCCACAACTGTCAATCATTTCCAAACCCTCTCCCCCCCCTTGTCCACAACTGTCAATCATTTCCAAACCCTCTCCCCCCCCTTGTCCACAACTGTCAATCATTTCCAAACCCTCCTCCCCTTGTCCACAACTGTCAATCATTTCCAAACCCTCTCCCCTCCCCCTTGTCCACAACTGTCAATCATTTCCAAACCCTCTCCCCTCCCCCTTGTCCACAACTGTCAATCATTTCCAAACCCTCTCCCCTCCCCCTTGTCCACAACTGTCAATCATTTCCAAACCCTCTCCCCCCCTTGTCCACAACTGTCAATCATTTCCAAACCCTCTCCCCCCCCTTGTCCACAACTGTCAATCATTTCCAAACCCTCCTCCCCTTGTCCACAACTGTCAATCATTTCCAAACCCTCTCCCCTCCCCCTTGTCCACAACTGTCAATCATTTCCAAACCCTCTCCCCTCCCCCTTGTCCACAACTGTCAATCATTTCCAAACCCTCTCCCTCCCCCTTGTCCACAACTGTCAATCATTTCCAAACCCTCTCCCCCTCCCCCTTATCCACAACTGTCAATCATTTCCAAACCCTCTCCCCCCCTTGTCCACAACTGTCAATCATTTCCAAACCCTCTCCCCCCCTTGTCCACAACTGTCAATCATTTCCAAACCCTCCCCCCCCTTGTCCACAACTGTCAATCATTTCCAAACCCTCTCCCCCCCTTGTCCACAACTGTCAATCATTTCCAAACCCTCCCCCCCCCTTGTCCACAACTGTCAATCATTTCCAAACCCTCCCCCCCCCCTTGTCCACAACTGTCAATCATTTCCAAACCCTCTCCCTTCCTATTGCGTTGACGTAATTAATGGACACCCCCTTACAATTGTATGCATGAAAAAAATGGCTGCACTGAAAGTAGCGTTGATTGTTTGGCGCTTCTCCAGGTTCCTAACTTCTACGCGCCGTGTCAGTCTTGTGGGAAATGGGTTGCGTAGGGCCTGTCGCTGCTGCACTGGTAGAATGCGGCCATTGTCACCTATGAACATTTGAATACATCTTGTAACAATGATCAACTTAATTTGAGCAGCAAAAGTTTGTCTGAATGCTGTGACTAAGAGTCTTGTTGGCATTGTTGGCATGCCTTTAAGTAGACCAGGTGCACACCAAGTTGGTTCAATCGTCTAGAAGAAAAGTGGTGTAGCTAGGGTTATTGAGGCACACGATGGGCCAAGATTGTTGACACTCTAATATACTAAAAAAACAAACTCTGCAGGTTGTCGAAAATACTCCACTCCAATAAATAGAAACAAAATCTCTCTACCCCCCTCCCCCCCCCAAAACGCCAAAACCTACACTAAACAGGGTGGGCCAATAAAAGTGAGAACCTCTCGTAAAGTGTGATTTAATCACATAAAAGTACTTTAACTATGCCCATACTAGATTAAATAGTTTACTGATTTACTTACTTACAAATTGAACATGATTTCTGATTAGCTAAATAATTCGCAACAAATTGTATGAAGAATTATAATTAATTAAATTATATTTCAAAACTCATATGCTCCGAGTTGTTCTCACTTTTATTGGCCCACCCTGTATATATTGTTATGATAAAATTATCAAGTAAGTTATCAACATGAAATTTTCATTCCCGACCCAGACCCATAATGCCATTACATAATCAACAATAAGGGTCTATTGTAGCTCGAGGACCAAGCTTCTCACAGATAATACAAGCCGCATTTATGATATTTTGTATCATTTTACACCATTTAGTAAGGCAATCCATAATATCGAAACATAAACGCAATAATCGCAATCAGGCAATTTAATAAAGATATATAAAAAAAAACAATTTAATTTTTTGTAAAATTTTGCCCGACAATTGCGAATAGCAAATATCGCTATTTTACGTCCCATCCATGTTCTCATACATATAAACATGTACCCACATACATGTGCACATACACTGACGTGCAGGTAGAAGTTCGCACCTGTGTTTGTATATATATTACTGTGCCAGATGTGGGGTCGATCTTCGGCACATGACGTACATGTGACGAGGTTGTTTACAAACAACAACAACAAAAAATAAAAAGGGGGGGGGGTGGGCGGTTGATCGTGGCGTCAAGGTAAATGTGGGAGAGGTTGATCGTGATATCAAGATAGATGGGGAGGGGGGAAAGGGGTTGATCATGATATCAAGATAGATGGTTGGTGGGGGGGGGAAGAGGTTGATAATGATATCAAGGTAGATGGTTGGTGGGGGGGGGGAGAGGTTGATCGTGATATCAAGGTAGATGGGGGAGAAGTTGAACGACAAACGTCAAATGATTGAAAATCCTTAATTCACATAACATCAAAAGACTGCATCCAAGTCTTAAAGTTGTTTTGCAAGCGTGTATCATATAATCAACTTGCATCTCAAAAAGTATTTAAAAATATTATATTTATTTCAAGATAAGAAACAAAGAAAGTTGTCAGGGGTGTGGGGCAGGGAGATTTATCGGGGGGTGGGGGGTGAAGTCAGAGATAGGGCAAAGGGATCTAGATGGGAGATACAAGAGTCTAGATGGGAGATACAAGAGTCTAGATGGGAGATGCAAGAGTCTAGATGGGAGATACAAGAGTCTAGATGGGAGATACAAGGGGTCTAGATTGGAGATATAAAGGTGTAGATGGGAGATACAAAGGGTGTAGATGGGAGATAGGGCAAAGGGGTCTAGATGGGAGATACAAGGGAGGTGAGGGATACTAGGAGTCTAGATGGGAGATACAAGGGGTGAAGATGGGAGATATAAGGGGTGTAGATGGGAGTTATAAGGGGTGTAGATGGGAGATACAAGGGGTGTAGATGGGAGATGCAAGGGATCCAAATGGGAGATACAAGGGCTCTAGATGGGAGATACAAGGGGTGTAGATGGGAGATACAAAGGATCTAGATGAGAGATACAAGAGGTGTAGATGGGAGATACAAGGGGTCTAGATGGGAGATACAAGGGGCCTAGATGAGAGATACAAGGGGTGTAGATGGGACATACAAGGGTGTAGATGGGTAATACAACGGGTCTAGATGGGAGTACAAGGGGTGTAGATGGTAGATAAAAGGGGTGAAGATGGGAGAGATGGCAAGGAACGTCGTATATATTATATTTCATTAATGGGAAGTATAGCAGGGGGTGTAGATGGTAGATATGGCACGGGTTGTGAATGGGAGAAACGGCAGAGATGTGGGTGGGAGATATAGCAGGGTGTTTTGATATATCAGGAGGTTGATATAGGAGATAAAAGTAGATACAAGACATAAACTGTCTGTGTAAACAGCAATTGTATTTAATCTTCAATAAGATTACTAAAATACAAATAATCAATGTTCTCAATAAATATATAATTACGTCTATGTGCGCCTGCTGGATTTAAATTTTAAATAAGAAGAGTTTTTGTGAGTGTGGGAAAAAAAGTGGGGGGGGGGGGGGGTAGCTGCGCGTTTGGTCATTCTGTCACTCACGGGCTGGAGACTGAGTTGGATAATAAGTTATCTAATTAAAAACGAGAGGACTTCAATAATTTAAATGTTTTAATACAATCGTACACGTTTATAGTCTTAATATTCTTCATCAAGTTCACATAAAGTTGTTACGACTAAGTATGTTTCTCACTGCTGACTACGACTAGTTTAATAGTAATTAAGTCATAGCACCTTTGCATTTTTGGGGGATTTATTTAATTTAGATAAACCATATTTTTTTTAAACAAATGATTTTATTTGATTTATAATATATATAGGCATGTCATCAACTATAGGCTAGACCTATACTAATATACATAATATTGATATTTTTTTATTTATTTATATTTATTTAAATAATATTTTAAAGCATTATATTATTTTTTTTGCGAAAGTATTTCGAATCTATTGAATTTTTCTTATAGCTCTTTTATAAAAAATGTTTAATAAAGTACTTTAAAATCAACCAGAGAAATACATATATCAACAAAATTTCACTTTCACTATTTCTATTAACGGGTGTCCTTGCTTGATCGTTGATGTGTTAGCACTGAATTAAGATTGCGTTACACTATGGACAGTGTGGGGAAGGAGTGTCAAGATTTAAAACGTAAATATGATGAATGTTTTAACAAATGGTTTGCGGAAAAGTTCTTGAAAGGTGTGACCGAGGACCCATGCACAAAGCTGTTCAAAGTTTACCAAGAGTGTGTTAAGGTTAGTTGTTACACGGCTACGGAATACTAGTTATAGTAGTAGTAGTTACTAATGTAGTTACTAATGACTAGGCCTACACGTCTTAATAAAGTAAAACGTTATTGCCAGTACTAAAAATAACTAAGCCTATAAGGGGACTACTAATACTTCTTTTTCTATTAATATATTATATTAACTTCTTCTTCCCTTCAAAATCTGTTGAGGCGTTGAGGGCCCAGAATCAATTGATTAATTAATCATTCTGGCTCCTATTTGAAGTATTTGTGTAAATAGGGGTTTTGCAATGTTTCTGTGTATTTTTTTGAAGTGGATACTCTACTGGTTGCAAGGGCTACTCAAATGGTATTAGGATCTGGGGATTGAAAGGCAGGAGGCAATAGACGCAAATGTGTCAAGTGTTGTCCCTAAAATGTTCCCTTTGGTTGGAAGCTTGTTCCAGTCCCTGATTGTCTTTGGCAGGAATGTACTGAAGTGTTTTCTTGCTGTTATGAGCCTGTCAGGGCATCGTCACTATCTGGAGTGGTGGGGGGGGGACGAGTTTCTGTTAAATGCTGGAGCAGTGGACCAGCCCATTTTATTTCTTTATAACTTTTAATTAATATAATAATATATAATAAGAATAAGTTAGTTTAACTGCTCCACTTGTAAATTAAGTAAGAAGGGTCACCTAAGCTTAAGATGTATTCAACAAAATAATTAAGAAAAGAGCTTGCTTGTTTCTTCGTAAGATAAACAATAGGCCCAGGCCAATGCAAGTTGATGCATTATGATTCACTGTCGATAATGGTTATGCCTGTCTGCGGTTTACATAACTTAATCAGTCTTTCTTGGTTAATAGATTCACAATGAGTTTTTAAATTTTGTCACATTAGTGATCACTGCACAAACAGATATCAGACTGAAAGTTACTTTCTTCAGCTTGCATTATATTAGCTGTGCTTTTGCATGCATGCCAACCTTACAGACATTCAATACAAGAGGTAAAGAAAGGTTCTGATAACTTTGAATAGCAAAACCAAGTACAAAATGAGGTACTGTACTGTACCATCAGACATGCATAATTTGTAAAACCATGTACAAAATAGGGGGAAAAGTATCACTTAGCATGCACATACTTGTTCTATTTTTTTAAAAAAAGAATTCAAAATATGGACACTAATGTCATTGTACTAAGTATAATCATAAGTAATAAAAGTTGTATCTGCTGCAATTGCAATGCACTTATCATTGAATGGACTATTTAAAAAAAAAATATTGTAAATTAAAGACATGTCTTGTTAATCCTCTACAGGATGTTTAAAAAAAAATGCAAAATTTTCTTAATCTATTACCTTCAGCCCAATATCATTTATTCTATTCACAGAAAGCAATTAAGGAGAAAAATCTGAACCTTGATGCAATAGAGGAGCAAGTACTAGGGACATCAAAAGAGAAGCAACCACTTTCAAAATGATACAGTTAAAATTGGAGTCTTACTTGTTTTTTTTTTAAATCTCTTTAACTTATTTCTGAAATTTGGTTTAGATCTGTTTTTTAAAAAAAAAAATCCTTTAGTTTATTTCAGTTTTGTCAATGTGAGTTTTAAAAAAACTTTCATTAGGAACAGGTTGTCCAAATTATTAGGCCTTGTAGGTGCAAATTAACCAGAAAAATATTGGCATCAATCTAAAAAAAAAAGATGACATTAAGTTAAAATATGCAACGGAATTTAATATTAAGGGTATTAAAAGATAAAATTAACACTTTTAAAAGAAATAAGTATTAATTATTTTAGGAGTTGTCAAGTTATATGTCATTTTATTTTAAGGAAATTTTTGTTCTTAATCTTAACAATCATGTAAAATTTATATGGACCAAACTTGATAACATATTGATAAATGTACAATATATTTCGTACCATTACGGCATATTAATTTATTTCCTATATTGCATCTACACTCATTTTCATCTAAAATTGTAATGTCATACTTCCATTAACATAAAATTCTGTGCTAAATGTTGAATATCATTATGTATATAGAGAACCCTCATGCTTTTTATTATATATTGAAAATAAATTAGAATTTGTTGAACCAATGAGATTTTTTATTACTTGTCAAGTCTCAACTATTTGTATGTATTAGCTAAAGAATTTACTTTTTTTTTTCAAATATGTCTTGTGTTAATCAGGACAGTTTGTAAAAAGAAGGAAAAAAATAAACAAGGCTTGTAGACTTGTACCTTTATAACAAAATGATTTAAATAACAATTTTATAAATGACTGCAACCAGATGGACTGTCAACAAAAAACAACAAACTAAAACAATATGAATAAATGATATTTATTTTGAATTTGAACCTTACATTAATTACACAAAAATATCAATTTTAACTGATGTCAAGGTTATCATATGAGGCAAAAAACAAAACATTTTTATTCTTATCTTCTTGCTGGTGTGCAAAAAATAAAAAAATATGTTAACAATTTATCAGCCAAGTACATTCATGAAAAAATAATAAATTACTGTAATACAGGTACTTATTTACATCTTACATTCTTTTTAAAAACAAAAATAATTGACTCCACTTTTACCAAGCAAGGAATGAAACCTATGAGATTCTTTCATACCTTTTAAAAATGAAATTTGTCAACTGAAATATACCATATTTATATTAACATGCCAATAGTTTTTGATGAAGATAATAATTTTGTATTAAATGCATTTTTGAAATATTTTCAAAGAAACCAAATACCAGTAGTTCAGTTTTTAACATAACAAAAATAAATCTGCTCTGAGCACTGTATAAGTGTAAGAATAAAATTAATGAATGAATTATCCTCCAAATGTTATACAAAAATATAATAAAGAAAATCTGTCATTCCTATAAATTCAAGCAAGGGGCCATCCAAAATTGACATCATGCTATTTTGGTTTTTGACCACCACTCTCTCAATTGTCACAAATCATCTTAGACGCCATCATCACACATCTCAAAAATAAATGAACCCCTCCCCCAAATTAGCGTGAGGTCATTTATGGATGGCCCCCCAAGTGTTAATCAATAAATTATCATTCTCAACATTCATTCAACTTGCATTGAATAAGAAAGCAACACATGACTTCACTGGCCTTTTCAAACACTCCATAACCTGTATGAATAAAAATAATTTACTTTCTTTCAAATCATAAATCAACCTAAAGCAATTATTTCAACAAAGAAATCTAACTGGTTAAGTGATTATAAAATGTGATCTTGGGTCTACAGTTCAGGACACTATATACAAATATAAAAAAGTGTTAAAGACATGATATCTTCAAATTTAAAAGGAACAAAGTAAAACTAATTGCAGATATGTTTTACTTCCTGTCCTGCCATCATGAAAGCCATGTTGGAAGGACTAAAATAAAACACCTGAGCTAAATTAACAAAAATATTTGGAATAACCTCAAGAAAGGTAACAATAGGTCTTGATACTTATGCTGATTACTATGTGTAAATGAAAAAAACAATATGCCATGTTAATTTTTTCTATTTGAGCTGAATGAATATTCATGTAGGGCAAACATTGATTGAGTCTATCACTTATGCTGTCCAGTTGATATTATTCAATCTTCATATTTTTAAAAAGCTAAACAATAATTGACAGTCACATGTTTAAAACTGTTAAGTTTTTTTTTGTTTTTTTTTTGACATGTTAGGATAAACATTTAATGATTTAAAAAAAAAAAAAAGAGAATTGACAATTCAAAATACATAATAAAAGGGTTCTAATCCATAATAAATATTTTTTTTTCCTTCAGTGAGCATATACAGTATGCCCCAAAAACAACAGTAATGAAACGCCCCCATCTTGAGCGCATATTTGCGTTTGTCAATGGTGCATGGCTTCAGCTGCCACACATTTCCTGCGGTGTTAAGGAAGTTGCATTGAGCAGTTGCTGTTGAAAATGGTTGTCGCTACTGAGGAAAAAATTTTCATAGTTGAACCCTATTTTCACTCTAATGTAAAGAATTAAGTGATTGTGATGGGGTACCATGTTTAAAAAATAAAAGATGGCAGATTAGAAAGAGAGATGTAATAAGACCAAGAAACACAAAAATGGTGTCTGTTACGAAAAAGCATCATTGTGGAAGTGTTTTGTGTCAACAAAAGAAGAAGTGAACATCTGCATACATATGTTTGCCGATTGGTGCATGGGTACATTTTCACACTGTATACAGGTTGGACAATTCTTGAGAGAGAGCAAGGATGATTTATCATGTAAATTTCTGGCTATGATGTATGAGGATTCAGTTTTTTGGATAGCACTGCATAATTCTCCAAAGAAAGTCACATTAACTTCTAGTCTATCAGATTTTCCCTTCTGATTGACTCAGTACCTTTCCAGAACCCTGTTACTTGGTGCAGTCTTTAAAAAAAATCTCTATCCCAATTGTTCTTCCACAATTTTTTAAAAACCTGTCACCATTTACGTTCATTAAGTAGGAGCAAAAATATTGCTCAACTATGAATATTTTTCCTCTGGAGAGATCCATTTCCAAAAACAACAATGGCCCAACATATAAGCATTTTCACTTCTACGATAGTTAGGCCGCTGGAGCTATGCACGGTTGACAAATGCAAGAATGCCTTCAAGATGCAGGAGTTCCAGTACTGCTAGTTTTGGCGCATGCTATATTGAAGTTATAAACACTGATGACAATAATTTTTCACATTTACAGCACAAGCCTAGACATAAGTAATTCTTTCATAGACAACCTTACAAAATATAATTAATATAATTTTGATAAGATATAAACAAGACAATGTCTTTCATCATCGGATGTAGTGTATTGTCCATTTGTACCAATTATAATTAATCTCTGGGCACAGCACTTTGAGTAATTTTAAAATACCTTATTAGTTTATAATTATTTTTCTATTACAACAGCGAGAACTTTCTCTTATGGGTCAACATTTCTTAGTAGAGACTTGTGCTTTATAATACAAAACAACTTCATGCAATTGCAACTGCCTGCTATTTAAAGACAAATACATTTAAACCGCTACTATTTCCGACGAAGAGCCCTGTCCAACTTATCATCCTCATCGTCACTGTGATAGCCACTGCCATGATCACGGTAGCCCCTGGTAGCCTGCATCAACTCAGCATCAGGCCCCTTTCCTCTGTGTTCATACAACAGAACATTTAGTGTTTCTTCAAATATTCTGGCTTCTGGAAACTCCACCTGAGGATGCAACATATCTCCTACATTTGAATGGTTGACAATAATTATAAATTAACATAAATTCTAATCCAAATTATTTTAAACATTGAGGTGTGACATTAGGGATGCAAATTCAGACACGTTCAATTCATAGATTATCTGAATTGCAATCTCTCTAGGTTTAACAGTATAACATCTTTTAAATTAAACATATTAAATCAATGTTTAGTGTTGAAATTCCACTAGTTTTTTTTTACATTTTGTCCATAATTCATGAATGAGAAAAGACTCAAATAATTTCTCAAAGTTTTTTCTGAAACTGAGGTCCAAATAAACCTTTTCTATACACTGACTGCTTACAAATATTTTTAGGAAGTTGTAAAGGATTAAATCTTCAAACTCACTTTTGTATGTTTTTTGTCTGTACCATATACTATAGAGGTGCAGCAGACCTCTCCAATCTTTTGTCCATGACCATAAAAAGACCAGCAGCAGATTTCATTACTTCCTATCACATCTTTGATGAAGAGAACACGGCCATTAAACCTTAGGCACAACTTGTCAAAAAGCTCCATGTTTTTCAAAAGATTATCATCTGACATGCTGTGGGTTAAAACAATATTGTAATTTCCTTTTTTTTAATATTTAAATCTGCAATAATAAAACCATTTTAAACTTCAAATTAAATGCGTGCAACAAAGTTCCTATAAGTTTTTAATTTTCTTGAAATAAGTGGAATGGAAAAAAGCTACAGACATATTTTAAGAACAAGATTATTTTTATAAAATGTACTAGTTTTAACAACAAATATTCCTTTATTTCTGGTTCTCATTCTGCCATCCAACGCTGAAAAATGTTTCGTACTTATTTTGAATGCTAACAAACTCTGAAAAAAATTCTAGGTATTTTAAAGTAATTTACATTTCTTATGTATGGGTGCAGGTTAGATTAAATTAAACCTACCTTGTGTAGGAATACTTGTTGTTGTGTCGATTACAGATCAATTTGACAACTGGCTGTAAATAAAAAATATTTGAAAAATTTATTTAAACCAGTGTTAGTAGAAGCTGTTTATACTAAGAGGAAAATATATAACAAATCAACAAAAATGCATTTAATTCTATATTTTTAAATGTATCATCAGGGCATTCAACAGCTGTTCCGTACTTCTACATTGTTACTGCTATATTTATGCTGACACACATTGTTGGAAGCCCTGTTTTACAAAAACATTGTCTAAAAAGAGTACATTTCCGACCTGAGAAATGACAAACACTATAGGACAGACAAATAGTTTTCATGCTTACTCAAATATCAAGAATGTAAAACTAAAAGATTTTACCTTGGAAGTTTTAGAAACCAACATCTGTTCCTCTCTTTGTGATGTGATCAGTGGAACCTGGCAGATAGGTTCTGGATCATGTATGTTCATGGCTGTGTCAATCTGCCTGACTGTTAACAAAACATGTTGCAATAGGTCATGTTTAATATAAATATATTGTGAAAATATTTTTACTACCTTGTGTTCATAGTGTTGACTTTTACTAATCAAATCATAAGGGATAATAAATAATAAGTATATTTACAAATCTTCAAACTGCTTCTCAAATTTTTTGTTAGGCAGAACATTAACAAGATGCATACAGAATATAAATGTGTTGGACTGCGATAAAGCTTTAAAATAGATTAAATAGACACGAACAATCTGTGTTGATATAACAATATATATTAAGCTTTATTTTAATAATAATTTTACATTACACCTAAGTAAACGTTTTGGCACATGCCTTCATGAGTACAACAAAACATATAAATAAGTATAAACCAAACTGACATAATATATATATATATAGATATATCCTACCTAAAAAAAGAGAGAAAAAAATAGGAGTGGGCGAAAAAACAAGACAGAAACAAAGTAACAAAGAATAGAAAGGAAGTGACTTGGAGTAAAATGTAAAAGCCCAATGAGGAAAAAGACATGGCAGTTACATAAAATTGTGAATTTGGTTTATCCCGTATGGAGTTTAAAGACAGGACAATAAAAGAAGAATGTGAAATACACAATGTGAATTCAAATTTGACTAGCCATTAAAATCTTTTAATTTGTTAGTCTGATCTCTGCAGCCTGCAGCAACATCTTGTTAGATTTTTTTCTATGTTGCCATTTGTTCAACTGTGAATTTCACTGACCACTTTATCAATTTTACTTTTTGGCCAGAAACAGAAAATTTCTAATGTTACATATATGCAACCCCACCGTTTCTGTCAAAACTTGATTAAAAATTAAATGAAAATAAATGTATGAATTTACATCAAGTTTAACAATGAGGTCACAGACAAAAATAATTTGTAGTTTTAAGATGTTAACCATTGCTTAAGTTCTTGTACTGTACCTAGTTCTTGGACACAGTAGTATTTGGCTTCCTGGAGCAATTCATCAAGTTCTCGCCTTGAGTCTGGCAAAGTGATTGAACCATCTCTTAAGAAAGACAATATGGATCCAAAATGTTTACCACACCTGTCAATGAGGACCCATCCTAAACAAACACAATAGAAAAAAAAATAGACATATTATCATTAGGAAAGCTATTAAAAAAACCAAATGTGTAGAAATTGCTAACAGGGTTCATACAGATGTCAAGGTCCAAAAATAAACTCCCAAACCTTCAATCACATTTTTAAAAAAAATAAAATTTAAAGACCTATTTGTTATCATATTCTAAAGAGAAAAAAAAAAAACAACTAACTCGCCTAATTATAGCATAAATACAAAATTCTTTATCAAACTAAAAAAGTATATACAAAATATGCATAATAGCCAGCTTATCTTAGTTAAGAGATTATGTTTAGTTTTTGGAAATATAACACAAAACTATGTACAATGATAAATATACATTTGATTCATCTTAGTGTTCAAAAGTAACTTTTTGATTGAATTTATAGTTGGAACATAGTGCCAGACTTATGAGGAAATGTCCTAGACAAAATATTTTTAAAAAGTCCTGAATACCAATGGCCTTGAATACTATTTAAAAAACATTTAAATAGTGTTCTATCCCAGTTATTTTTAAAATACTATGGCAATTTAAATTTATTCTATAATAGTATAGCTAGGGTAAAAGGTGTTTACAATTTTTAAGAGCAGTTGTATAAGTCAAATGGAAGGAAATACATTTTTAAATGACCGCAATTTGAAAAATAATTAAGGAAAAGAAAATCTTGTGAGAAATTCTACATACCTTCAACATCATGCAGCACATCCATTCTCCCACTGAACATGGCCCTCAGCATTGTATCTTGCTTACACAGTGTGTCAATGGTGGTAAGGTGGAGGGTGCCGCCAACATTAATTTTGACATATTTAGAATCTGACTGAGATGCAACTGCGCACGTGGCCATGGCCGGGTTGGCTGAAGCTCCTGACATTATCAGTACTGAACTGAAGCTTTCAATCCAGTAAGGATTGGAGTTATCAATGATGGCGTGTGTAACTTATAAATAATGGAGGTAATGAGTGTCACCGCAAGGGATTCCTGTTTGTACACAAGTCTAGAGGACTGATTGTTTATGTGAGCAAAGTTGGCTTTAAAAGTAGTAGTACTGAAGTCCCACAAGGCTCAACCGAACCTTCATGATGAATAATTTGATGCTCAGCTTCAAACCGAAGATCAGATTCAAATGCGAATTTTTTTGTTTCAACAAGTCTGGAAGACAATCAGTCACACTGGGATTAGAAATAAATGTTTAAAATTGTTAATAATTAGAAAAAAGGAAGAATATCCATATAATATATTGATATACAATGAAAAAAATATTACTACTTGGGTTCTTCTTTTACCAGCTGTTTGTTTACCCCATGCTCCAAGGTGGTCAATAGCTGATTCAAAACTGTGGTGATTGCACAAAAGTGGAACAGGATGTCAGTTCTAAAAGCAGATGAACTTTTCTACTACCACTTACAACTATGCTCTTATAAAATAATAAATATTATTTTAAGAGTTAAACAGCTTTGGAATGTGTATTTATAAAAACTGTTAAATCTGTTTTGAGAAGGAAAAAAAATAAAAAAATCACTATCACTAGTCATATAACCACAGAAAGGGTTAACATGATCAACTTAGGCATGGGCCTTAAACATGACCCATTCAACATTGGGGAGTTTTTTTTAAATTAGGGCTATTCAATAATTCAAAGAATTTATTTTATTTCGGTTATTAATTTTTTAAAAAATAAATAAAATGTCTTGTTGACAAGGGAAAAAATGAATCGTTAGCTAATTGCAAATTCTGATAGCCTAAGTCTTAAGAATAAAATTTTACAAGTTCAATGGGCTATGATCCTTCTCTTTCACAACATTGATTAGCACTAACCTTAATGAGAAGGCAAGGACTAATCTGAATCACTTATGTTTTATTGAATGTAATTGTTTTGTTATCCAGTTACATTCAGTCATATTTTAATTTTAGCCTCATAAATAACCACATAAATTTACTTGGCTTTGGGCGTTCTTTTTAAACATGGTTAGCTAATGGCCCAAGTTCAAGCCAAATGTAAGATGAGGAGTTTACTTTAGGCCTATTAAAATAAGGTGGTATTTCAAACAGAGACATAAGAAGAGTAATGATTGATAACAATACAACTCAGCACCACTGGCTACTCTTAGCCTTTTGGCGAAGGTGGTCTACTAACTTACTTGATTTCGTTAGGTCTAGGGCAGTAAAAGACCTAGCTTACTATTGCATAGCTTACCGAGCCAACTTACTTCTATTCTAAAACTAAAATTTAAATCTAATTTCTAGTCTAGAGATTAAGTTTAATTTTTAGTCACTCTACTGAAATGTGACATTAGTAAATGGCATCACTGGGCAGTCGAGCTATTGCTCCTTACGCCCTCCTCAAAGCAACCCCCGTAAGCCCGAAAATCAGGCCGCGAAGGGGCACGCTGGAGATGTCCCTTTGCCAGGACGGCCCCCCCACCCAAGTCCGCTTGATCGAGGTTCTGCTGGAGGCCGCCCCAACCCAAGGACACACGGTCAGTCCAACACTGCGCATACACATGATCGACTTTCCTAGGAGTTGGGATGGTAAATTTACGTCCTAATATCTTCCATCACCCATCTCGAGGAAACGTCCTCTATAAACGGTTCTACAGTGGGTTTCCACCACGCCTGTTTGGATATTGTTATGATGATCACGGATATGTATGGTTGGTTATGGTTATCTTCATTAATTCCTTCAATAACTTCAATTTACTGCTCTCTTTCAACATCTCTCTCAACTCTCTGCCCCATTTTTATTTTAGTCACTTTTATATTTGGGGCCATCCATAAATGACGTCATGCGTCTAGGGGGGGCCACATTTTTGTGATGAGGGTGAGGGGGGGCTTAAGCAATGTGATGTCACATGAAAAGCGGAATTTTATATAAAAAATCTGCACATAATAAACCTAAATTATAGACATTTTTTTACATCATTGTTTTATAAAACAACTATAACTATTATATTTAAACTAGGATCACTGAGAGAATCAGTGCAGGTATGTGAGGTCCCAGACATGGCCACTGATCAAGTTACAGGCCAACACTGAGGAGGAGAAAATGAGGGTAGTCACATGGACAGTTGAGAGAATTTATGTGAAAATGTGGAGATGGGAGTCATAGAATCAGGGGAAGTGGGATGGAACGAAAAAAAAAATGGTTGGCCGGGGGGAGGGGGGTGATCTTAGTAAATGCTCTAGGGCAGGGATTCTTAACCTTTTTGCAGCGCTGCAGGTCCACTCCGTTTTAAATATCCCCCCTCCCCAACCGTATAAATTATATTATTATAAAAGTTAAAATATGAAAATAATTAAACGAAGTGGCTATTCGCACCCGGGTACCAGAAGTGAGAGGTTGGGATTAAAAAACTATTTTAAATATTATTGTTGGGTTTGTAAGACAAAATGAGGTATCAAATTAAAGATAATTCAATGGACTATATTTTTGTAAACTTAATTCTTCAGTTTAACAAAAATAAACTACCATAAATGAAATCCGAATAGCATTTAGTCAAAATGGACCCGGACACGCATCGCCGCCATTGGGACCCGGGTTCCATTAGAATGGGGGGGGGGGGGGGTAAAAAATCGGCAAAATTTGCGTGACGTCATTTATGGATGGCCCCTTTTCCTATATAATATATATTATGTCTCAATTAACAGAAATAATCCCAAAATAATTCATGAAAAAAACTATAACTTTCTTTAGAATTGTCCAACAAACATAGAATTAGTATAAATGAATAGCATATTTCTGGCCCTATCTATTTAAATTTACACTGCTCTTCAGTCTACTAATATATTCTAATATACTATAATATAGCCTACACATTTTGATATTGAGTATCAGTAACACAACACTTATATTAGGTACTTTGAAGGTCTCACGCGCACGCGGTTTGCGCATCCGAAAAATGACGGAAAAACTGTTGTGGCCATTTTACATTCGGCTCGGGGAGGACTTCGTTGTTTTGCGTTTTACGTCACAGTTTTCTAAGAATAAATTGTTTTGTCATCAGTGACGTAGAGCGCATATTTTTCCAAACACGGCGATATATTTGCATCATGGTGAATTTTGAGACTGTCGTCAAATTTATTATTTTGTATCGGTATATACTTTAATGGCTTAATACTTTTTTGTGTAAAGTCGTAGGACATAGTGGTTTTATTGTAGTAATGCTGTGATCCTTCACACTAAAGAATAACTTTACTTCATTAAGAATGGTTCTTGCAAGAAAAAGTTATGAATTTTCAAACTTCAATGAAATTATCAGTTGTCACCAGTTATCCCCCTTTACAAATAAAACTTGGGTTGTCGGAAATGGCTCTTCTCATCAATTTTATATAATGATATAAAAATATTTTTATTATTGTTCATATCGAAAAATCCGCTAAGCACTAACCAATTAATAAATGAGAAACAGTTTTACAATATTATTAGAAGTTAATACAACCGAATAATTCAAGAAGTTTATATAAATTTTAGTTTTTGTAATCTGTTGAATTTCTGACAAGTTTTGTCCCTTGATATACATAAATAGCTATTATACGGTATAATAGTAAATTAATACATAATATAGCATCAAATTACGTTAAAAACTGTAAGTTTATTTAGTTAATGTCTAAACATTTTATCTGTTCTCCTTTACTGAACCAATAATAGGAATAATAATAATTTTATCCTTTCCCTAGGGATATTAAACAGAATATATTTACTACATTATACTAAATTTAAATATTACTAACTATTACAACCACACTTACATGCCTATTAGTATCTTTTTAATTTAATAAAATATTAAAATATAAATTTTAAATAATTGTTAAGTTAATGTAACATTCTAATACTTACCCTTCCTACTGTGTGTCCTTACCATTAGTCTTATGACTTATGGATGATTTTAATTTTTTTGAGTAATTTTTATTTATAATTATATCCATCAATTTTAGATATAAAAAAAGAATACTTACCTTTTTATAAATATGACAATTGATTTAAAATTTAACAATAGCTTAAGCTTAGTAAAATTAGTTTAAATTAAATAAACATATTATTTTCTGCTTTTTTTCTTCAGAAATAATGATTGTTCCAATTTTTCCATTCACTTTTTTCGTAACATACCCACAAATAAAATTATCCAAAATGCAAATTCTTGATGTTATGTAAAAGTTTTGTTGTTCATTGAGTTGTATATTGCATTGAGAATGTTTCCTGAAAATTTGGTTGCATTATCTTTTCAAATAAAAAAGTTGTTGGCAAAATAAGGCAGAAATTTGGAAAGTCGGTCACAAGTTTTTACAATTAAATACAAAGATAAAGAAGGGGGTTAAAAAAATTCACCCAAAAAATCATAACTTCATTTCTATAAAAGCTAGAAAGATGAAATTGGTATTTTTGCAAAGCTTATAGCTAGCCCTTTAAAATAATGTATCATTTATGGCAATAGGACAATATTGAAAATTTCTGTCAAAGTACCTACTTATATTATATAAACTAATAATCAACATAAGCCTAGTCCTTTACTATTAGTATTCTTAATAATAATTAATAGATTAAGTAAAATTAACTACGTCTGAGTGAGTAAGTGTGAGTGAGTAAATGTGAGACTAGTTAAGGTTAAGTTCAGTTTAGTTCAATAAGTTCAAGTTGTGAGTCAAAAATAGTACTACTATTTAATTACTAGGTTACTAAGTAAAAGACAGTAAAAGTGCTTGTACTTGTTTTGTATCGCAACTACTTCAACAATGTAGACTATACAAAATTAAACACTAATGCCTTGTTAATTAATTGTTTGTTAGTTTATTTATTTTTCAAAATTATAAATTTGGTATCCCAACAAATCACCAAAATATATAAGCAAAACATCGATACCCTCAGGGTCCACTCTCATCTATTTCTATTGACGTCATTAAAGGGGCAAGGCGGAAGTAAGAAGTGGCAATGAAAAAATTCGTATTTTCCCCCACTCCAATATGTAATATTTTACGTTCAATCAAACACATAACATAATATATATATATATATATATATTACTTATTATATATATATATATAATAAGTTACTAGGCTCAAGAATTTAAAATAATAATAAAAAATAATAATTGTTAACAAGAAGATAGATTTCTTTACTTTTTATAATAAAATAGATTATTATTATTTTTTAAAATTTCGATAAATCATGTGAAATTTGAACTAATAATCTTTAATTGTGAACTTTAGACTTACAGATAAATAAATTATTATAATTTCAATGCTTTATTAATCCGTAAAAGTAATTTATTTCATTTTCCCCTAAAATTTATAATTTAAAAATTCATTTACTTTTCAGATTTACATTATTAGGGTCTGTCATTTCCCGCGGTTTCGCTTATTACTGGATAAATATAACTCTCCACCCTGGATTTAGGGAAATCACAGGATAAAATTAATTCAATAAAATATATTTAAAACTGAATTTAACTATACAAACGTGTTTTAAAAATAAATAAAAATAATTGCTTAGCCCTAGTAATAGATCAGCTTTAAGAATATGTTTCTTATCCAAATGTTGGATATGACAGACAAAAAATAAATGTTTCTTAAAAACTTTTAACAGTAACAAAGGGTTGTTTGGAATAAAAAAAATTGAAATATTAATACATGCATCTATTTATGTATGTTTCTTATTAAGTTGATTATGGAAGTAAAAATTATACTACAAAAATTAAACATAGTTTGACACACACACACATAAACTGGTATAATAGGCTCCAAGCCCATGGGACATGAACTCCAATGGAGTTGCGAAGGGATTTTTTGGGGTCGCCGGCATAGACAACATACTAGTGATTTTTAAAGATTTCTTTTTTAAATGTCTTATAATTTAGAGTTACAATTTCTATCATGGCTTCTAGTTTCAATTTGTTTGGTCTGGTCACTGGATGTATAATCGTATCGGTACTTATCAATATTTTAAGTGCATAGTGCACCATAAGTCAACATAGTGCACCATAAGTCAACAGTGCAACATAAGTCAACATAGTGCAACATAAGTCAACATAGTGCACCATAAGTCAACTTAGTGCAACATAAGTCAATTTCCCCCCCCCCCCCCCCCACGCAATGTTTCAATAAAAATATTCCTTGCCATGCGCAATGCGAACGATAATAATAATAATAATAATACGTTTCATAAATTTAAAGGCATCAGTTGTTTCGATAAACGACCTTTCGGATAATTGGCGTTCGTAAAATCAACTCTCAACTGCATATAACACGCCTATATCATAGATCCTTCTTCGGCACAGCTTTTCATAGGAACAATTTATTTGGCCAGAGGATTCTATCTGGATCCTTCACAGAGATTCGTTCTTGACAAACTTCCAGCTTCCCTTGGTGTGGAAAGCCAGGTTGCTAGATCTCCATAATAGAATGCCAATTGCCGATTTGCCTCTCAGGTCCTTACAGCTTTGTCAGTCACAGTCAGTTGTGAGCATTTTTTGTTGTTGTCTTAGCGTCCTGGGTAATCTGTCTCATATATATTGAATAAACATGAATCATAAATGAATCGTTTAATTCTGTTGGTAAGATATTTTTCCAGACGACATTTTAAAATATATATTGAAATAATATTTAAGATACGACGTGAGACGTGAGTTTTTATGAGTATTGGATTAATGTGTAAGAAGAAATTAAAAACTTGAATCTACTGGGACTCGAAGTCTCAACGGATGAATATTATTATTTAGTATACCAAGACATCAGCCATTGACAAAAATAAGTTTTAAAAGGTGATGATGTGCTGAAGACTCAAAGTAAGGGAAGCAATTATAAAATTCAGAATTAAGTAGCCTACGAGAACCGATCATTTATGATAACATGGGTTATTGTTCTTTACAAGCCATCTCTTGCTCCACAATGTATACTACTTGGAGCACCTCACCACCATCGCTTCCGCCACTGTCGTTACTTTAGGGATCCACCAGAACTCTCTTCGCCTAACACGCCCTACACTCACTCACGCCCTCACCAGCCCCCACATACATGGCACCTACACAAGACACACCGCACACTTATATGTGAGTTGCATATTAACTCTCAGGGTGAAGAGCACATCAATAATACGAGCTACCGAGGAGGGGGGAGAATGGTGAGCATAGAGAGGGGGGAGGAGAAGGGGGAGCATAAAGAGAGAGGGGGAGAAGGGGAGCATAGAGAGAGATAGGGGGAGAAGGGGAGCATAGAGAAAGAGGGGGAGAGGGGCAGGGCCGGTCTTAGGACACTGCAACCTATGCGGCCGCAGTGGGCCCCGCACTTTCATAGGCCCCGCCCCGAATTTATTTTCTAATACAAAATATTAATTTTCACTTACTATCCGTATCCTTTACCGAGAATGGGCCCCGCGCAATCCGTTTCGCATAGGGCCGCGCAATTGCTGGGTTGGCCCTGGAGAGGGGGAGCATAGAGAGAGGTGGGGAGAGGGTCAAAGAGATCTACAAAGAACAGAGATCCAGATAATTATGCAAATTAGTCTTTATGCAGACATACTTACAGGCAGACTACTCGTATTGCCCATAACGTTTCAAGTTATTCACGGAGCGAGGCTACAGCAAGTGACACACATTTTTTCTTTGGTTGGGGGGGGGGGAGGGTGTGGGATAGACCAGATGATGGCTTGGAAGTTGGAGTGAAGCAAAGTGAGAGGTGAAATGAAAGGTGCGGAGAAGGCTGAATGAGTATGGCAGAATGGGGAGAGGCAGACACAGAGATAAAGAGGGAGAGGGGGAGAGGGAGGGAAACACAGATGGGGAAGGAAATAACGAGATAACGAAATGTTGCGTCAAGTCAGATGAGATAGAGATAAGCAACACCCCAATATATTAAATTTAAAGGATATACAAAAATATAACAAATAAATAAAAGAAAAAAGAGAAAAGGCCAGATGAGGACAAGGGGAAACAATCCAGTGATATTATTTACGGTACATGTCGCCAATCAAACAATCGGTGAGCGGAAAAATGTCACAGGAAAAATGTCATAGGAAAAATGTCATAGGAAAAATGTCATAGGAAAAATGTCATAGGAAAAATTTCATAGGAAAAATGTCATAGGAAAAGTGTCACAGGAAAAATGTCATAGGAAAACTGTCATAGGAAAAATGTCACAGGAAAAATGTCATAGGAAAAAGTCATAGGAAAAATGTCATATGAAAAATGTCATAGGAAAAATGTCACAGGAAAAAGTCATAGGAAAAATTTTATAGGAAAAATGTCATAGGAAAAATGTCATAGGAAAAATGTCACAGAAAAAAATGTCACAGGAAATAATCACAGGAAGAAATGTTTTAGGAAGAGAAAAACTAAATATAAAAAATGGACGCATTCAAATAAATGTATTTACTTTGATAAGTATCACATAAATGGATTAATAGATAAGTCTGAGAGTAAGAGATTGTTTTTATATATATATGTAATAATAATTGTTATTTCTATGAGAACAGTCGGAGGAGGGCGTTGGTAAATTTTGACACTAATTGGGAAACAAGTGATTTTTTTATATCTTTCAGCCCAACACCATATTGATTGCATTGAGTTACATTGATGCTTTGTCTGGATAGTGTTATCACTAAACTTTAGTACCACTAATACCTAAATATGCCCACATACATTATACTTCATTACAGTAGGCCCACATATTCCTTACAGTAGACCCACTTATTCCTTACACTTGGCCCACATCTATTTCCTTACAGTAGGCTCACATATATTATATTTCTTTACAGTAGGCCAATATACAGCACAGTTCCATACAATAGGTCCATTATTTCACTGTTAGAAGTGTCATACTTTGTAGCATAGGATATTTCCTTGCAATCAGTAACAGTAAGTAAGTTTATGGAAAGATAGGCCTATAGACCTATTATCAACGGACACAATTATATTGTGTATATAGAGTGACAGAGAGAGAGAGAGAGAGAGAAAGAAAGAGGGAGGCTCACATATATTATATTTCTTTACAGTAGGCCAATATACAGCACAGTTCCATACAATAGGTCCATTATTTCACTGTTAGAAGTGTCATACTTTGTAGCATAGGATATTTCCTTGCAATCAGTAACAGTAAGTAAGTTTATGGAAAGATAGGCCTATAGACCTATTATCAACGGACACAATTATATTGTGTATATAGAGTGACAGAGAGAGAGAGAGAGAGAGAGAAAGAAAGAGGGAGAAAGAGAGAGGGAGATGGGCAGAGAGAAAGAGAGAGTTATTCATAGAGAGAGTGAAAGAGAGATAAAGAAGGAGAGAGAGTTATACAGAGAGAGAGAGAGAGAGAGAGAGAGAGAAAGATAAAATGTAAGATGTAAGTTTGTGATGAGCCCCAGTGTTACAGTGTCGGCAGTCTGTGCCGCCAACAAGATATTGATGTTTGACACACTTATTTCATATGTGGATTTTGTGGTGTGTAGTTGGTGTGTATCGTTGGTGCCCGAGATTGGTATGTGAATGTGTTTTGTTTTGTGTGTGTAGTCGGTCCGTGTTGGATTGGATCGGCGTATTATGCCGCGTGTCGTACGTGACCTTACAATCCATTATTTGAACACAGTTTAAGCCGTGGATTGATTGCTGTGTAGAAAGATTAACCACTATTTATCGTATGGCATTAATAGTTACGTAGATAAGCATTGTGCATGATGTTGCTACCTTTTTTAACGGCTGTGTGTGGGGGGGGGGGGGGGCGGTGTGTTCAGCCATGCTGTCAGCCAGTCATAAACTCGTAGGGGAGGTTGTGTTAAGCCATGCTGCCAGCCAGTCATAAACTCGTAGGGGAGGTTGTGTTAAGCCATGCTGCCAGCCAGTCATAAACTCGTAGGGGAGGTTGTGTTCAACCATACCCAGTGAAAAACTTGTAGAGCAGCGTTTCTCTACCTGTGGGTCGCGACCCCTTTGGGTGTGGAACGACCCTAACCCAGGGGTCGCCTAAGACCATCGGATAACACATGTACTCTATAGTTATGAAGTAGGAAGGAAATTAATTTTGTGATTGGGGGTCGCCACAACATGATGAACCGCGTTAAGGTGTCGAGGCATTAGGTAGGTTGAGAATCACTGTTTTAGAAGAAAACTTTCTTGGCTAGAATGGTGAGAAGGTGAACAAATCATTAGCAATATACGGAAAAGATGAAACATGAAACACCATTATATAAGGGTGACATGGCAGCAGATTAAATCCATTAGGGACTAGAAAACATGGCAGATTGTCATATGTCTGGAGTCGTATGAGTTATTTCTGCACAATAACTTAGTCTTGGTAAGTTGGTCTCTCTAATTTTGTCTCTAAATGTTAGTCTTAGTAAGTTGGTCTGATTTAGTCTCTAAAAGTTAGTCTTAGTACGTTGGTCTGACTTAGTCTCTAAAAGTTAGTCTTAGTAAGTTGTTCTGACTTAGTCTCTAAAAGTTAGTCTTAGTAAGTTGGTCTGACTTAGTCTCTAAAAGTTAGTCTTAGTACGTTGGTCTGACTTAGTCTCTAAAAGTTAGTCTTAGTAAGTTGGTCTGACTTAGTCTCTAAAAGTTAGTCTTAGTAAGTTGGTCTGACTTAGTCTCTAAAAGTTAGTCTTAGTACGTTGGTCTCAATGAATACTACACAATATGGCCCATGCATATGCAGGTCTAAATAGGATCTACTTTTGTAAAAGCCAGAGGAAATATTTAATATTGTTTGTGGGGTGGGGTGGGGAGATAAGAAATAAAAGGAAAAAGAAAACGATAAGGATATATGGTGACGATTTGAAAGATGGATGTAGAGAAAAAGGGAGAGAAAATAGAGAAGGGTGAGAGAGAGTTAGAAAGAGAGAGAGAGACATGCAGACGATACTAAAAATAAATAGATAGGGTGGGGAAGAGAAACATTGACAAAGAGTGAGAGTGACAGAGAGAGAGAGACAGGGGGGGGGAGAGACAGACAGAGAAACAGACAGCGTGAGAGGGAGTCAGAGAGAAACAGACAGCGTGAGAGGGAGTCAGAGAGAAACAGACAGCGTGAGAGGGAGTCAGAGAGAGACAGACATAGAGAGAAATAGGAGAGACGGAGATAGAGAGAGACAGAGAGAGAGAGAGAGACAGAGATAGAGACAGATATAGAGGGAGACAGATATATAGAGAGACAGATATAGAGAGAGACAGAGACAGAGAGAGACAAAGACAGAGAGAGACGGGGATAGAGAGAGAAGGAGGGGAGGCAGGTAGAGAAAGGGAGACAGAGATAGAAAGAGACACAGAGATAGAGAGAGACAGAGAGAGATGGAGAGAGAGACAGGAAGAGAGAAAGAGAGAGAAATAGAAAGATTCGATAAAACACAACAAATACGTTTTTTGGTGTTGGCTTGTTTTTTGGGTGGTGATGTTTGGGGTGGGGGGTGGGGAGTGGGTATTGTTCCCTCCGGAATATCCTCTGGTTTGTAGCGGTGCATCCAGACATCAATACGGTGTGTTGACGCTGATTAAGCCGTGCGAATACAATTGAAAAGTCTTACCGCGTGTCTGTGATTCCGCGTCAAAGTGTTGCGGTCTTCACGGAGACAGACCGACAGTCTGAACCGTAAGATATTAATCTACTACCAACTCTAAGATGACCTTTTGTTTTAAAGTTGGCAAGTTCTCACAGCGGCTCGTTATTACATTGGCGCACTCTGCGTGGGGACGACCCAACATGTGGGAATGCTTATCTTTACCCAGTTTCATCAATTGATTCTGCGAGTACACGCGTTAGGAATAACCACGTTACCGGTGCAAAGTGAGTGAGGCGGAGGAGGGTAAAACAACCAACAGGTATGTGATGATAAGTCTCACGGCCTTTGTAGATAAGTAGGGCAGAAAGTAAAGTGCTGCGTGGGGCAGAGTTTTATGTAAAAATATATTTTTTAAAATGCAGTATGGCGCAATTTTTGTACACCTTGGTGTTTATAAGAGCTCTCGTGACACCCGTGTACCTCACCCCCTGTGACGATGACCTGCACCATGAGTGATTACACGTGTGGCTGACCACCCGTGCCACCGACCACCCATGGGACTGACAAGCAATGTGACTGACCACCCGTGTTACTGACCACCCGTGTTACTGACCACCCATGGGACTGACCAGCCACTTGACTGACCACCCAAGTGACTGACAAGCCGTGTGACTGACCACCCACGTGACTGACCAGCCATGTGACTGACCAGCCGTGTGACTGACCACCCACGTGACTGACCATCCATGTGACTGACCAGCCATGTGACTGACCACTCGTGTGACTGACCAGCCACGTGACTGACCACCCACGTGACTGACAAGCCGTGTGACTGACCACCCACGTGACTGACCACCCACGTGACTGACCATCCATGTGACTGACCAGCCATGTGACTGACCACCCACGTGACTGACCACCCACGTGACTGACCACCCACCTGACTGACCATCCATGTGACTGACCAGCCACGTGACTGACCACTCGTGTGACTGACCAGCCACGTGACTGACCACCCACGTGACTGACCACCTGTGTGACTGATCACCGGTGTGACTGACCACCCGTGTGCTTCACCACACGCGCGCTTGACCACCCGTGTCACCGACCAGCCATGGAACTGACATCCCGTAGCACTGACTACCCTTTGTCAGTGACCATTGGTTTTTAACTTAATTTTCCGGCAAGTTCAAATCTAGCAAATTCTGCGATTCGTTCCGACAAACTGTGGAGCAGTGTTGTCTCATGGGCCCACCTGGCTCCAAATTTATGCGTGCTGATTAATCACTTCTTTAGAGTACAATTTCTTAATTTTGTAAAGTGAATTTTTATTGAAAATATATCTAAAAATATTCTAAATTCTTTAAAAATATAGGCCTATACATTAATTCCGTACATTTTCTAACTTTTAACTATTCATACGTTAATTCATACATCCTACGTTCTTTGCTTGCATGTTGTTCGAGGGGAATGGTCTGGACCCAATGGATAACTTTGCACAAGGGCTCCGTTGGTGTTAGACGCCACTGGTGTAAGTTGAATTTAAAATTAATAAAGATTATTATTTAAAGAATTTGTCGAAAAAGATATCGAGGTCTGTTCAGACGGCACAGTCGCCGCTGAAGCATGACAACATAACGGCTGAGCTATATAACGGTTAAGTTAAGATACTCGCTTTTATATTCCAGACAACGGCTCATATTTGAGTTCCCATTTTCGCGCAGTATTTTTTTTTTAAATCACGCACAGTAAATATTTTGACAATGGGTAAATTTAAGATCTGAATATATATATATATATATATATATATATATAAGAATGAGCTAGGCTGACCGTAACGCCAAAGAAACGAAGCGATGTTCGGATACACTCTTAATAATCTATCGTAAAAGTACCCCTCAAAAACAGTAACTTACTGTGTACAAGCTGCCAGTAACTTACTGTTTTTACTTTGAGAAAGCGATAGCATATCGTTATCAGCCTACAGTAATTTAGCGATAATATGCTGTTACTTTTCAGTTTACCGTTAACGGTAACCTACAATAAGTTACCGTTTTTTTTTAAAAACCCCAAAAATCCCCAGGTATATTCTTTATATAGTGCCGACCCCCATCCTTTAATATTAGGTGATTTTAATTAAACAACAAATTAAATAAGAAGTATACAATAAAATAAGAAATGTTCTCAAGCAAGTTACAAAATTTATTCCCATTTTCGGATTGAAAAATTAAATTCAGCCTAAGTCTTCGTCAGTGACATGACTCCCCGACTTGCAGCTTGTCAGGGGAATTAGTCTCTCCAATACTGCCTTCTCAACTTCTCAATAAAGGCCACCGCAATCTCAAAGTTTCTGTACAATACTGCCATCTCAACGTGTCTGTACAATACTGCCATCTTAACTGGTCTTTCAAAAAGTGGCATCACCATGCTTAGAAAATGTACCGTTCACTAAAGAGAGAATGAAACAAAAACAGATTTTAACACAATTTAATAGACAACAATGCTGCTCAACTAACACATTTACTATTGTTTATATTTAACCCATTCAATCCAGGGCGCTCAGAAATTTTTAATTGGAGACCCCAACCAAAGGGGAGCAACTCCACCCTTAACACGGGTAGGTTTTGAAATAAATTCAAAACAAATCTATTGAACAGTATAATCATATGAAATAAATTGATTTGCATCCATTAATGGTTGCTATATGTGTTATGTAACATTATTTCCTAATGCTTTTCTTGTGTAAATTCCTAAAAGTCAATTTTCAACAAAGTATTTGAATACAAATGATCATAAAACTAAAATAAAAAAACTGCTTTTAAAATAATGAATACTCCTCACCCATTAAATAAAAATATTTTTAAAAAGATAGTAATCTCCCTTGGTCTCGTTTCTAGCGAGATTTACGTTTAAATAGTGAGATTTCCACTTCCTTTTTAGCAACGTGTAAACAAAGGATTGAGTGGCCGGATTTGGCCGTAATGGGATTGAATCGGTACTGGCCGGATTTGGTCGCTACGGGATTGAATGGGTTAACAAAATTTAATAGACAACAATGCTGCTCAACTAACACATTTACTTTCATTTACCTTTAAATAAATAAGCTATACATTAAAACTGCAGTAGAGTAGTAACCTCCTAAGGCTTGCAGGCTCTGCATGCATTTTGCAGGCTCTGCATGCATTTTGCAGGGGTTGCTGTCAATCCCTTCCCCATAACACTACTAAACATAAATAACTCATAAAACATTGAGTACGGTACGCCTTAGAAAGTGATAATAGAAATGACCCTGGGAGACAAAATGTTTGGGAACCACTGCACTACAGAATTAGCCAAGAGAATATCCCACAATTAAACATTTTATAACTCTAATTTTTTTTAAAGTAAAAAAAAACCTATTTTACAAACTCGGGCTAACATGATAAATGGGAGTTACAAGGTGACCTTTACCCACTCAATCCATGGCGATCAGAAATTTTATCATTATCCCCCAACCAAAGGGGAGCAACTCCACCCTTACCGTAGAAAGGTTTTGAACATTTTTTTAAAACAAATCTATTTAACAGCATAATTACCCGGTATATGAATTGATTTACATTAAAAAATAGTTGCTATATAAAAATATTTTGGTCTCGTTTCTAGCGAGGTTTCCGGTTAAATAGCGAGACTTCTCCCTTCTATTTAGAAACGTGTAAACAAAGGGTTGAGTGGCTGGACTTGGTTGCAGTGGGATTGAATCAGTACTGGCCGGATTTAACCGCTATGGGATTGATGAATGGGTTAACCAGTTTTTCAACAGCAAAAGTAAAAAAGTTCTTGGACTAACCTTTGTTAAAACGGCAAAACACTACAGCACTACTTTGGAAGATCCATATCAGTTGATTAGTCTTTGTCATCACAAGAGGAACTGAAAATTAAAAAATCATTATAGATATTGAAGTTGAAAATTAAAACTAAATAAGTAAAGACAAACTTAAAATAGGCTATATACAATACTAGTATCAATTCACAAAAATAGAGTATGAATCAATTTCTAAAACACAAGTATAGCAGCTCTTCTAATCTTAAAATCTGATCAATACCAGTTAACTAAAGTTTTGCAAAGAGCTATGGTATCGACCTCTACAAAATTATTACAATGAACCTGTAAATATAATATTACACAGGGAACAAAGCAAAGTTGGTGTTATTCATAGGTTAAGCAAAGAGTTGTAAATATTTCCATGTCTCGGTCAGTTAGAGCATAAGTCATGGGCAAAAAAACTGGTCAAGGTTTGTCATATCCAGGTTGGATTCTATACATAATGTATACTGCAGTGTTTCCCAAACTTGTGGTCGAAGCCCCACCCGGTAACGTTCAAAGTCTATGTCACCTGAAAGGTGAATTATCTTGCTAGCAATACCCATATTATATAAGGAAATATTGAATTTAAAAAATCAATGAACCAAAAAGGGTTAAAAACATCCCTAGAAAACAAATACTGTAGTATGTAGCATAGGGTACAGGTAAAATCACTATGGAAAAATACCATAGTTAGAAGGTGATCCAAAAGTTTTTAATACATTCCTCTCCATTACAGCAAGAATGTCACAACCCCCTCTCAAATATTCTAATTGCCATCACATGTAGGGAAGCACATAGGTAATAGCCTCAAGATAAGCCACCTTTCAAAAATAATCCATGTGACTTACCCTTTAGAATAATATTCCACCATTGCATTATAAACAATCTTGATGAATAATCCATTTCACTTTGTCATCAGGACAGGAACTGAAAAAAAAAAATGACATTGAAACAATCTAAGTAAAGCAACTCTAGAATACTATACATCATTATCAGGTACCAGTTCATAAAATATGGCACATAATAAGACATAAAACAATCAGCAGCCTAAATCATGTCAATTTTAACAACATATACCCGGTAGATCAGTGGCCCTAAGCATTGACAAAATCTTTCCAAGAGCTAAAAAATTAACAAATAGAATGATATCTACATCTACACAAATTACAATAAAACTTATTAAAACCAATTAATGATGCATACTGTTAAAACTCACGTAAAAATTGTGCTTTTTGTAGGTGAAACTATAATTACATTTGTGAGTTATTGCATATGCCAGGATAAGTGCTATTTAAAAGGTCCATGATATCCAGGCTTCACTGCATACATCAAGTAAGACTATGTACTTTTACCTAAATTCTTTGGTCCATGCCCAGCCTTATCACCATAAAAGGTTGATGTCACATAAAAGATGTCTAAACTTTCTTCCACTACCAGTACTCATTTTATATAAGAAAGCATTTGATTTGTGTTCTAAAAAGGAGTTTTTTTATTCTTAGTTTGAAAAAGGTTGATTTTGAGAGAGGGGGGTAGGGGAACAAGGCAAAATGCTATGGAGAAATACTGAAGTTAAAATAAAAGGTGACCTGAAAGTTAAAGAAATTCCCCTATATTAGAGTAAGAATAAATAATGAGTCTGTAAAATGCCCAAGATAAGTTATTTTCAAAAAAAAATCCATGGGACTTACCATTTAGAATAAGACTCCACTAAAGCATTATAAACAATCTTGATATATAATCCATTTCACTTTGTCATCAGAATAGGACCTGAAATTTTTTTTAAAAATTGACATGTAATATAACCTAAGTAAAGCAACCCTAAAATTTGTCTATATCAGGTACCAGTTAATAAAATATGACATATTAAAAGGCTATGAAACAATCAGAGGCTAAATGATGTCAATTTTAATGACATATAGATCAGTGGCCCTAAGAATGGACACAATCTTTTCCAAAGTTAAATTTACAAATAAGAATGATATATACATCTAAAATTCGCAATTTAACATATTTAAAACACATGCTGTTGAAACTGGAGTAAAATTTGTTTCTATTGCAGGTTTAAAAATATTGCGTTAAGTGTTGCAAATGTTAGGAGCAGTGCTATTTAAAGTCTGTTATTTCAATGTTGTAATGTATACTGGGACTTACCCCATTAAAAACCACCATTGCATAATAAACAATCTTGATTAATTCTTGTCCACAAAGTGGGGATATCTCTTCATTTCTTGATACCAGGTGGTAGAGTGTCCTATGAGACTCAAGGGCATTCACCATGCTGTCTATTAAACTGGACTGCTGTTGAATTGTACAGATGAAATCATGATGAAAATAACAGAATGTATTTAGATTTTTAGTGATAGTTTTGATTCAAAATTCAAATCTTGTAATTATATGGGACAAATGAGTCTATAAAAGTAATACAAAATGAAAGTATAAATTAAATTTAAAAGCATGCAGATGCATTAACAATCCTATAAGATGGGATTCTTTGACTATACTTAAAAATTTAATTTGCTCGCTTTTATATCTAATGTATGATATGTACATTATAAACATTACTGTCATCTGCATGAAAGTAACATAATTATTGCATCCCCCTGACAACATGAGTCACTGGAATAACCAGTAATTCTCCATTGCTTAAGTACAGTGTACCGGTATATGTGATACAAAACAATATATATATATTTGACGTAGGGATGTGGGAAGATCAGGATGTGGCTGCATTTGACGTGGGGATGTGGGTAGATCAGAATGTGGTTGCATTTGCGTGAAGTGTTGCAAATGTTAGCATCAGTGCTATTTAAAGTCTGTTATTTCCATGTTGTACTATATACTGGGACTTACCCCATTAAAAAGTCCACTGTTGCATTATAAAGAATCTTGAGAAATTCTTGAAAAGATGGAGATATCTCTTCATTTCTTGATACTAGGTGGTAGGGTGTCCCATGAGACTCAAGGGTATTCAACAAGCTGTCTATTAAACTGGACTGCTGTTGAATTGTACAGATGAAATCAGGATGAAAATAACAATGTTTTTAGATTTTTAGTGATAGATTTGATTCAAATCTTGTAAATATATCGGACAAATGATTCTATACAAATAATACAAACTAAAGGTATAAATTAAAAGCATGCAGATGCATTCACAATGCTATAAGATGGGATGCTTTGACTATACCGTACTTAAAAATTTAATTTGCTCACTTTTATATCTAATATATGATATGTACGTCACAAACATTAGTCATTTGCATGAAAGTAACATAATTACTGTATCACCCTAACAACAAGAGTTACCGGAATAACCAGTATTTCTCCATTGCTTAAGTACAGTGTACCGGTATATGCGATACAAAACAATATATATGTATACACACACACTTCATTAATTCCAAGCGGAGCTAAAACAGTATTTTCTTGATATGTAATACAAAAAAATCCTCAATTGTGGAATTTAAATGTAAAGACTACTTCAACCAGACTAAACACAAAAATATTTTTTTTTTAATTTATTATATTTTTATTTATCAAATCAAATAACCTTACCATTTAAATAAAACAAACTCAAATTAAAAGTTTTACCTTCATAGGTCTTGAAGCAAGTTTAAATCTCATCATAATATCCTATGTGCCATCAAAAATCTCCATATATTATGGATTAGTCAACAGAACTAACAGAAACTGAAATTTGAATAGTGAATCATTTCATAAATGGTAAAAACAAGCCTAAATAATTAGTATTTTTTCAATATGAATGTTAGATGAGTCCTGAATGAGTTTAGATTTTTAAAAGAAAAATAGATTTAGAAAATCCAATGCCCAATTACTAATAGGCTTGTATTATTCTCCTACATGAATTAATACTGGCCAAATTTTTTGTAGATATAAACATTAGACCCACTATACTAACAGTCAACTTAACTCTTTAACTCTAACCAAAATAAAAACTTAGTAAAGTTTAATTTTTATAAAGAACATATAAACTTGCACAGTCAATATCAGTTGTAGAGTCTGTGTTAAGCCTAACTAAAATTGTAAATGCCTCTTTCATTATTGCGACAAAAAAATATTGTTAACTAGTGTCTAGTGTTAGTGTTTTATTTAAAATATTCTAATGCTTACACGTAGATGTTCATTCATTGTTGAATTGAATTTTCCAAGATTAGAAGCTCAATAAGACCTAAAAGATTCCCACTGTGTGATGTAATACAGAAAACACTTTGTTGAGACTTGTATTTTTGCTGGAAGGGTTAACGTTTTTGTCTCCGGCCCGGTCAGTGTCTCTCCTCTTTACCTAAGTTTGAAAATAAATGAAAATTGTTTTAAAACATGTCATATGGGCTAGGCATAGACCTAACAAAACTAGAGCATTTCTACTTTTAAATTACTATTGTATAAAGTAAACTAGTTTTTTAAAACAGGCTCTAACTCTAAGTCTGACGATATTTTTAAAGTTTAAAAAAGAGTTGTTAAATATTTAATGTCCTAACTTTAACATATTCAATCTTAAAGCCTGTGAATGATTTGGCATAGGTCTACCTATTTTTATAATAATATAATAATTTGCTTAGGCCTCCTTTACTTTTATAACAATATTTATTATTATATTTACAAATTAAATGTTTCGCCATGTGGCATTCTGTCTAAGTCTAATCCATTTAAAACTATAAGCCTAACCAACTAACCAGATTAGACTATAGTTTGGTCTAATCTTGTTAGATTAGTAATATGTTATTAAATTACCGATATTCATCCACCAGCCACCCATACTCTTACTACTCATGGCCATAGTCGCCATAGTATAGTCCATCATTTCTTCATATTCAAAACATAATCTCGATAGAACTATTACCGATAAACTCGATTTCAAATTTAAATTAATTGAAATAATACTTAGTTAAAAATAAATTACTATTAATGTAATGATACTATTACATGTTTCAAGCAATGATACTATTACTTGTTTCAATCTTCTACTGGAAGCGAAACGTTAGCCGAAAATTTCAATTTCAAATCAGTAAAAGTAACGCCAACCTCCATCGAGAAGAATCCCCGGTTTAAGTAAAAATTCGAATTTTGAAAGGGGCGAAATAAAGTTTTTTCTAATTATTAATTGCATAGCTCTGCAAACGTTATTTATTTTCTAGTAAATATTTTATCGATTTTAAAATTAATTAAAACAAATAAGTAAACATAGTGTGCTTAACTACGACAAACTTATTGATGCAAGTAATTGTGATGTTGTTCAACTTTTTAAACGCTTGGCTTCTTACATATTTTTATTGTAAAAAAAAATTTAATACTTTAACTTACTGTTTTTTTAAAAATAACAGTAAGAAATTATCATTTACAGCAATATAGAGTTTTATTACATTCAAAACCTGTAAAATAACATTGAATTATTAACAGTGTACTTAAAAACAATGATAACGATTTTCTATTATTTTATGGAAATGGAATACATCGAAATGCGCCAAAAAAAAAAAAAATAAGTATATCCGCTTTTATTTTAGTAAATGTTTAAGTACTATTGTTATAAATTACAAATACATTTAAAATAACTATAATACAGGAACTATTTTAAGCATCTTATCCAAGTTTGAAGGTTATGAAACAACAATTTTATACAAATTTATGATCTAATAATTACATCGTATTCACATTTATCGGGAAATCCCAAAAATCTGTTGTTTTTAGTGCGTTTTTGGCACGTTGCTAACATTGAAAGGAAATTAAAATAAATTTGTTCGAAACAAACACGCAAATGACGTCATAGCACGAATTGCCAATTTCAGCCAAAGCTCTAATTTCTTCGATTTAATAATCGTGCGTAACAAAACTGACAATGCATGTTCCCATTCTTAAAAATAAAATTAATAAATATTATTGATTGCTTTTACATTATTAATAAAACACAAACAATTTCAGCTTTGTATTTTTAACATTTAATACGATGTGCTCTTTTATAAGTAATAAAAATTTAACCTTTAATAAATATACTTCTAGTAAGAAAATGCCGTTTAAGTTTATCAATGCAGCGAAACTCCATAGTCAAATAGCATTCACTAATCCACTTATCACTCATCCAAAGGACACAAACCATATGAAGTGTTTTGTGTTTGCGTACGTAGGGGCTATAATCCCGTGGATGATTTTATAATTTAAAAAAAATTAAGATCGGAAGGGGCAGTGGCGTAACAACGGCTTGGCATTGGGGTAATTGCCAAGGGCGCCGGCCTGCGCCAGTTCAAAAGGGCGCCGCTAAATCTCTAGTTTTTTTAATTTTTATATAAATATCAAGGGCGCCAAAATAAATTAGCCAAGGGCGTCAAAAACCCAGTTACGCCTCTGGGAAGGGGGAGGGGCGTCGATACTTACAATTTTCCCCAGGCTGCACAATATACGCCTCCTGCAGAATAATGGAATGCATTTGTTAAAAAATTAACCTTCTTAGGTACATAGCCTACATATCAGGGGTAGGAAATGGGATGTGTACCATTTTACGTGGATGACAATATATTTAAATCTAATGATATTACAACTGTGAAAAAGAGATGTTACATTCCCTTTTCACAAATACACGTATGTTTAACAATTAAGACAATTAATGGTGTTAACAAAACGTGAGTAGGCCTACAAATTTATAAGTCTAGGCCTAAACCATGAATATTAAAACTCAAGCATTTTACACACATATAAATTTAATTCTGAAAAATGGAGATGGGTTAAGACTTTCTTTTTAAAAAAAAATGAAAATATATTTTTGTTTTTATTTTGCGAAAATTAAAGTGAGTGTATATTGTTATGAGATTAATAACTTTTTTTTTTTTTTAAAATAAATTTGAAAAAAAGATGCTCAATGCTGTTACAGACTTGAAAAACGGTTAAGTGATTCTTCTTTAGGATCGTCCATAAATTACGTCAACAATTTTTACGCAATTTTAGCCCCCTCCCCTCTTGTCAACGACTGTCAAACTTTCAATGACCCCCCCTATTTATTATTTCAACATTTTCTACCCCCCACCCCAACTAAATAAATGAATTAAAATACAAATAAATTTATAAATACATTTTACTTTGTGCTAATCTATTTTAATGACACAAAATTTTAGGACAAACATTTTTATTACATCTTTAGGTTGTTAATCGACAAATTAAAAAGTTTTTACACTTAAATTTTATAATGCAGAATCAATTAAAAGGTTGTTAAAGACTAAATCTCAGTGTTTGTGTTATAAATATGATTATTGTCGGTAAAGCTGACACTTATAGTATAGTTTCTAGCTGCGATCATCTTCCCATGGAGTAGCCAGGTGTTGCTTTATCTTAACAATGGGCATCAAGGACATCATTTGAATTAGCAGGTTTTATTTAAATTGCTATGTACTGTGGCACCTCAAGTAATAAACAACTTAACAAACCGACCAAGTTTTAGTTTTCCCACCCCCTTGAAAAAAAACCTAAAATGACGCCCTTGATGGTCTTGGTCTAGAGTAGCTGATTTTTCATTTTCATCATGCGGAATTGATATACCACACAAGTCAACATCATCCTCATCTAACCATTCAGCACTTAAATTGAAGCATTGTCGGTGTGGGCAATAATTACCATAAGTTCTCTCTGTCTCCTTGCAGCTAAATGCATTGATCGAATCCTTTTTTTGTTGTTGTTGAGGAGCAGGTGCTAATTTCTTATGCTCAAGAGAGCATTGTCGGTGATGTTGAACATGATTTTTCAACATGACTTGTGATGCAAAATAGATGTTACAGATTTTGCAAATACGTTCAAGCAGCGGTGTTATTATTGTTACTCGTTTTACTTTCCCCCAATTCTCAAAATATCGTATTCCTACTCTATCATGATCATTTATCTTGACTGCACATGACACGTGAACTTTGTCCTTGTTCCATACCTGCGACATGATCGCAAACATACCGCCCTAGTCATTTGCGACCAGACAGAATCTACAGGTGAAGAGAGGCCAACTTTTGACTTCTCTTGCACTAACAAAGTGTTCTAACATTCTGACCAGCCATCAGCAGTGCACAGACAGACGCACATTAACTAAATCTTATATTGTTAAAAGCCTAAAAATTATATGACTATTTACACTTATTTACATAATTTATAAAATTTTAAAAATAATGTAAGAACCAGTCAATTTTTAAGACAAACAATTGTTATAGAGAAAACATGACTGTTGACGTCAACTAATCTAAACCCCCTCACCTCATTTTGTTGACCTAATTAATGGACGCCCCCTGAGATCAAATATTCTGTGATTTCCAATAATACAGAAAACAAAGGCAAAAGTTTTGAGAAAATTTTTATGAAAATATCATTATATAACAAGTTCCGTTAAAATTTTTAAAATTTAAAATGGTATATAGAGTTTTTGGTGTTAATTTAAGTTTTAAAGTTTTCACAATTGTTTTGAGATAAACAAATTAGTTAATGGGCACGAAAAGTGTTAAGGTTTGCCCCAAAATTTAACCTTTTAAAAAACACATGACATCTAAAGTATTTCTCTAGGGTTGAAATCAGCCGTTATTGAACTCCTTTAGTGACAATATTGATTTAATTAGTGATCATTTACATTTGGTAGTTTAAGGTCATGTTTAGATAAAAAAAAATGTGTAGCTTAGGGGAGCGAAAAGGGGTAGGGTAACTGAACGATATAAAGTAGAAAAATACTTTTTAAAACTTTTAATGATGTTAGAAACGTAAACATCATTACATAGATACTTCTTTTTAAAATACGGAGTTGTGATGAGTTTTCGCAATAGCAGGTAGAAATTATCACAAAGTGCCTTCCATTATTATCTAGATAACATCGGGTCATATTTTCTAGTACCACCGCTATTAGATTAAGAGAATAAGATTTTTCATAAGACTTGGTTTCGTAACCAATTTCAGGGCTGTAGAATAAAGCGGTAGACGCAGTTGTATGTGAGTATACCAAAAAAACGTTTTATATTTAACATACATTAGTAAAACTATTTGAAGTCCAAATTATTTTTCTTTTCATGACCTGAGAGGAAACAGGTGGCCTTGTCTGCACGAGGTGTAGTTGAAATATCTAATTCGTCTTCTAAAATTGTTAACAGTATAAATATTATTAAGGACCCCGTCCTCTTCAAAAATCAAAATTAAATTTAAAAAAAAACTTCAAAGAACATATAAGATAAGCTCCACTCTGAGCTTACAATCAGATGAGCTACGCTCTGAGCTTACAATCAGATGAGCTCCACTCTGAGCTTACAATCAGATGGGCTCCAATCTGACGATACCATGGAGATGCTTTGGTGAACATGGCCAGCCTCCCTACTCTCCCAAACTCACCCATTCACCGAACATGTCAAACTGTGTAATGACTTAAAAATAAAACATGAATTGGATAGAACATTTCTCGGTTCATCCATCATATTATAATTTAATGTCCATTGTTTCATTTTTTTGCTGTTGTTTCTTTGTTACCCATTACACCCCACCCCCACAATTACCCTTTTTTAGAACCGCATGGGAAAAGGTACATCTGTAATTAAGGAGGACATTATGTATTTGTCACTTGGCCAATGGGATCGCTCTACCTTTACAGTTTTTTTTTCTTCTTTCTTTTTCTGCTCTCCATTCACGATGTAGTCACTTCTTACCCCAATAATAAGAGTAGTGTTGGACCTCTCCACCTGTATGTTTCTAATTTAGTGGGTAGATCGTAGATGTTTCCGTGCGGTTGTGTGCGAGTTCTTCTCGTAGCTCGTCACCGAGATTGATCAACATTCGGTTGGTGGTTGGATTCAACAAGCGGTTTGTGTTGCGGGGTGAGTGAACCAGTCATGTGACATAATTTTTGACGCGACACTATTTGCATTAACGACCCCGAACGGCGGTCAACGTAGTATTATCGCAGTCACGAAGCTGAAAAAGTTACTAAATTTTTAATTGTTAGCGTGATTTTTAAAATTATTATTATTATTATATATTATAGTTTTGGGGTGGTTGCCCGGAGGGTTTGTAGTATAATACGTATTTGAATATTCTGTTTTCTCTTAGGAATAGGGTAATATCCAGAAAGTTTTAAATATGTCCAGAGATGTGGCAAGTGAATTTTGCGGATGGATGCAATGGATTTAGGGAAGTGAATAAATTGTTAGAGTTCATTTGTTTCCATGGTAGTGATGTCTGCCCATCATAAATTTACCTCCTCTAAAACTCTGGAGTTCGGGGATATAATTTATTGAACAGCTGTTCGAAACAAACACGCAAATGACGTCATAGCACGGAGGTCAGCAGAGGAAGTGACGTCGTTGTGTGGGCAGATTCAGGGCATCGTTTAAGCCAGTGCTTCTCAAACTTTTCT
This sequence comes from Omphiscola glabra, assembly GCA_964017045.1. Taxonomy (NCBI): domain Eukaryota; kingdom Metazoa; phylum Mollusca; class Gastropoda; family Lymnaeidae; genus Omphiscola; species Omphiscola glabra. The sequence goes on along the minus strand of OZ024803.1, from coordinate 14,790,714 downwards.
GGGTGACCGCTCTCCTTAGACCGGTGTCTAAATTTGTGATCACTATTTTTCGTTCTTCTTTAAATGAATCAGTTTTTGGTGGAACGGCTATTGATAGCCGAAAGCTGCCGGTTCGTTTACAACCATTTGGAAAATGTACACTGCTTTCTGCAATGTCATCAGTGCAGTGTGTTGTGTGTTGATCAATTAGATCTCAAGACATAGTGTTTAGACCTGCACATCTAATCAAACAAAACACATTCTTTAAAAACTTCTCTTTATTTTAAAATATTTCAAACATTTAGCAAATATTTATACACGTATCACACCTAGTCACCAGGGGCTCATAGCAGCAGCCGCTCTCTTAACTCATCACAATAAACTTTGTACAACCGAGACCTTTTCCAGCAGCAGCCGCTCTCTTATCTCACCACAATAAACTTTGTACAGCCGAGACCTTTTCCAGCAGCAGCCGCTCTCTTAACTCATCATAATAAACTTTGTACAACTGAGACCTTTTCCAGCAGCAGCCGCTCTCTTAACTCATCATAATAAACTTTATACAGCTGAGACCTTTTCCAGCAGCAGCCGCTCTAATAACTCATCACAATAAACTTTGTACAGCCGAGACCTTTTCCAGCAGCAGCCGCTCTCTTAACTCATCACAATAAACTTTGTACAGCCGAGACCTTTTCCAGCAGCAGCTACTCTCTTAGCTCATCACAATAAACTTTGTACAACCGAGACCTTTTCCAGCATCAGCCGCTCTCTTATCTCACCACAATAAAATTTGTACAGCCGAGACCTTTTCCAGCAGCAGCTACTCTCTTAGCTCATCACAATAAAATTTGTACAACCGAGACCTTTTCCAGCATCAGCCGCTCTCTTATCTCACCACAATAAAATTTGCACAACCGAGACCTTTTCCAGCAGCAGCCGCTCTCTTAACTCATCACAATAAACTTTGTACAACTGAGACCTTTCAGATGTTCAAGTCTATGAAAACTTATCACTTCCCATGCTCCTGTTAGACTTCGCCTTCTCCCCCTGTTCAGATTCGCCATCGTCCAGTGTCCCTAGAAAGTAATATTTCTCTGGTCGCAGGTTCTCGTCCAGTTCGAGGACCAGGGGCACCGAGTTGGGGAGATTCAGGTCAGCGATGTCTGTGTCGGCGACGTTGTCCAGGTGCTTGATGAGCGCCCGGAAAGTGTTCGCGTGCCCGGTGACCAGCACGCGCTTGCCCGATTTTATTTCCGGTGCAATCAGGTCGTGCCAGATGGGCAGTGTTCTTTGCACGGTGTCTTTCAGGCTTTCGGAGGCCGGGATTATACCCTGATCCATGTGACGGTACTGCCGGGATCTCCCGGACCACCTGGGGTCACTCTTGTCCAAGGCGGGAGGCCTCACGTCGTAGGAGCGCCGCCAATGGTGGACGCACTCGGGGCCGAATTTGGAGATGGTTTCGGATTTGTTGAGTCCCTGCAGAGAGCCGTAGTGACGTTCGTTGAGTCGCCATGACTTCACGACCGGAAGCCAGTGACAGTCTAGTTCCTCCTGTATGATCTGCATGGTTTTGATGGCCCGCTTCAGGAGGCTGGTGAAGGCGATGTCGAATTCATATCCCTTTTGTTTCAATAGCTGTAGGAATAGACCAGAAAACAATGGTTTTAAAGTTTTGACCCACACTTATGTAAGAGTTTGTTGTAAAGCGCGCGCTTAACACAAAAACTAATAACTGCTAGAACCAGAACTGAAACATATTATGGATTATTGAAAGAATAAAAGTATCTGTAACTGAAGTGCCTTAAAAACCAATGAATACAGGGGCGTCATTTAACGAGTTCACCTATGCACATATTTACAATTTATAAACAGTATGATGTGCTCATCCAGATGTGTTTAATAAGCAGTAAATCTCTGTAATGCAGTATCCCAACTTTTTCTGTGTTCAGCACCTCTACCAATTGCTTGACTAACTTTCGCACCCCCTAAAATAGTGACAATGTATTTTAAAAATGAAAAACAAAAATGGGTTTGTAATTTATTTATTGAAATGTAAAGAGAACCGGGAAACTTGGGTAATAAATTTGACATTCGTGTCATAGTACGATAATCCTCAAGACAAATCAACATACATTTATATCATTCTAATTCTTAAGGGCCAATGACTTCTCTGTTCTTAAATTCATTTTTCGCGACGGGGAGTGGATTAATTACAAATGGTCTCCGATGACCTTGATTACAAGTCAATACAGTCTATAGTGTGTATTATTAGAATCCTTTAGAATGTTCGTGATTGGTCGAGGTGCGGATAAAAACGACGAATCCCTTTTTTTTATAGAAAAAGACTATAAATAGACCTACCCACATAAACAAGAGATTAGCGGAGGGAGAGATTGAGCCACTAAAACAGCGGTTCTCAACCTGTGGGTCGCGATCCCTTTGGGGGTCGCACGACCTTCCCAGGGGTCGCCTAAGACCATCTGAAAACACATATTATGCTCTATAGTTATGAAGTATAACCGAAAATAATTTTGTGGCTGGGGGGTCGACAAGAACAGAATGAACTGTATGAAAGGGTCGCGGCCATAGGAAGGTTGAGAACCACCGTACTACAAGAAAGTGTTGCTTTTACGATACGAGACAAAGATTGGTATATTAATATTTCCTCTTCCTCTCTCTGTGTGTGTGTGCGAACCTCCTTCAACATTGTACCGGTACAAGTGTATTACTGTACTGTAAGTCATAGTTTTAATGCTTTTTGATTTTGTAAATTTTAAATTAACTAAATAAATTATAATTTGTAATTAGCTGTAACTAGTTGTGTGTCCTTCTTTATGACTGCATTGAATGAATGGTAGCGTATTTTGGTGTGTACTGTTTGACAAGAGCCATAGAGTCAAATAAGAGATTCAATTCTCTACGTTAAAGCGGTACGAAACAAGTTGTGTCACACACATATCAGCCATAGTGTAGCTCTTGAAAGTTGTTACAAACAGAACTTAGATTAGTATAGTATAAGAGGGTAGGACACCATGGCAGGTTACTATTGGGTAGGACAATATGGCAGGTTACTATTGGGTAGGACATCATGGCAGGCTACTATTGGGTAGGACACCATGGCAGGTTACTATTTGGTAGGACACCATGGTAGGTTACTATTGGGTGGGACACCATGGCAGGTTACTATTGGGTAGGACAGCATGGCATGTTAATATTGGGTAGGACACCACGGCAGGTTACTATTGGGTAGGACACCATGGCAGGTTTCTATTGGGTAGGACAGCATGGCATGTTAATATTGGGTAGGACACCACGGCAGGTTACTATTGGGTTGGACACCACGGCAGGTAACTATTGGGTGGGACACCATGGCAGGTTACTATTGGGTGGGACACCACGGAAGGTTACTTTTGGGTAGGACATCATGGCATGTTAATATTGGGTAGGACACCACGGCAGGTTACTGTTGGGTAGGACATCATGGCAGGTTACTATTGGGTAGGACACCATGGCAGGTTACTATTGGGTAGGACACCATGGCAGGCTACTATTGGGTAGGACACCATGGCAGGTTACTATTGGGTAGGACACCATGGCAGGCTACTATTGGGTAGGACACCATGGCAGGTTACAATTGAGTGTAACACCATGGCAGGTTACTATTGGGTAGGACACCATGGCAGGCTACTATTGGGTAGGACACCACGGCAGGTTACTGTTTGGTAGGACACCACGGTAGGTTACTATTGGATGGGACACCACGACAGGTTAATATTGGGTAGGACACCATGGCAGGTTACTATTGGGTAGGACAGCATGGCATGTTAATATTGGCTAGGACACCACGGGAGGTTACTATTGGGTTAGACACCATGGCAGGTTACTATTGGGTGTGACACTATGGCAGGTTACTATTGGGTAGGACACCATGGCAGGTTAATATTTCGTAGGACACCATGGCAGGTTACTATTGGGTAGGACACCACGGCAGGTTACTATTGGGTAGGACACCATGGCAGTTTACTATTGGGTAGGACACCACGGCTGGTTACTATTGGGTAGGACACCACGGCAGGTTACTATTGAGTAGGACACCACGGCAGGTTACTATTAGGTAGGACACCACGGCAGGTTACTATTAGGTAGGACACCACGGCAGGTTACTATTTGGTAGGACATCACGACAGGTTACTATTGGGTGCATTATACAAAAATAGATATTTTCCGTGACTCTTGACTTTACGACATGTGGAGAGATGACATGCGGAGAGATGACATGTGTATGATGACATGTGGAGAATGATATGTGAAGAGATGACATGTGGAGAGATGACATATAAAGAAAACTACAATGCATACAAAATACACATTAAAAAATAAAGCTATAAAAAGTATATGAAGTAAAGGAAAATGTCGCCCTAAATTAAGTGCCCCCTTGGGCGGATCGCTCCCTCCCATCAGTAACTCCCATGTTACGGCATTCGTCAACTTGAATTACCTCCCCTACTTCTCACCCCCAGGCCAGATGCCGCCGTTTAAATTATAGAAAGTTTTATCAATAAACACAAGCGGCGAAGCTCAAGTATAACCACAACATAATCGATTTCAGTTTTTAGATCAAAGATTAGTCCATACTGTACATACAATGTTTCAATCCACGAATTTAATTAGGTTTCTCTTCATCGATCACATAATCGATGATTTTTGTGTGTTTTTTTCGACTTGCCATTCTCCACAGGTATAAGCCGAGACATTAACATTTTCTCTTGACTGTAGAGACAAGACCGGGGTTACCTATGGAATGCGGGAATCGTGGTGTGTACTGAGGTGGGGGTGGACCCGGGGGGGGGGGCAATATAAATATTGAGGTATAAATGTAATAAGTCATAAGTGTTCTCGTCACGCGACCAACTTAACATCTTTTTTCCTCGAAGCGGCCCTACGCTGTGTACGTAGAATTATAAGTTAAATTCACAACATTGACGTGAAATAATGTTAAACATGAGCCGTAGGGGAACACATGATTGAGAATACTATAACAAAATGTGGCAACTGTAGCAATGTGTGGCTAGTATAACAATCTGTGCCAAATATAACAAACTGTGGCAGCTATAACAATGTGTGGCAACTATAACAAGATGTGGCACACAATAATAAAATTCTGTGGCAACTAATAAGCTGACGCACTTATAATATTATGCTTTAGGAACTATAAATATCCTTGAACAGAACCTCCTGTGTGTCGTGGGAGGCCCAGAACCTCATGGGTGTCGTGGGAGGCCCGGAACCTCCTGGGTGTTGTGGGAGGCCCAGAACCTCCTGGGTGTCGTGGGAGGCCCAGAACCTCCTGGGTGTTGTGGGAGGCCCGGGCCAATCGAGGACCCACTCCACACTCGCCCCTTTAAAAGTTTCATTTTTAATGAAAAATTTACTACAGCGAATTCCTTCTCTCGGTACTCAGCTGTATTAAATGCTGTATTAAATGTACTTTAGATGCTGTATTAAATGCTGTATTAAATGCCGTATTAGATGTGAATATTTCAACAATCTGAAATGCAACACGACCGTATCTCATTGACTGAATTGTTGAAACCCAGGTGTAAATATATTCTATCACGATTCCCATTTCGTATTCCTGTCAATTAAATCGAGTAACATCATCCCTCTATTAAATTAAGTTGACGTTTAGAAACAGCACAACAATATTTTAATGACTTGAGCAGAAGAGCTGGTGAACTTGGACCGTGGCGTTTCTTCTAACTAATGCGCAGTGGATTGTGGCCGACTTATGTCATGATCGATAAAACAATTTGACACCCAGCAATAAGAGTAATGAGGCTTTCCGTGTGCGGGTCATACAATAACATGCTTAAAATCTCACTACTTGACAAAATGTTTTCGGTAAAGTTCGGATATGTGTGTCTATTTAAAAAAAAATAATAAAAAATGCACAATGACTTGGGTAACTCCGGTGCTCTATCAAATCAATCCAGTAAGGACCCAAGTCCCGATAACTTAATGATCAAGGCATTCTTAGTGGTAAGTAGCCAAGCTCACATTTTTGCACAAACGTTACTTCATCATGGGTGTGGTTCTCTTTTTGAAATAAAATAATAACAAGCTTTGTTTGTGCAAGCACCACTACGAAATATTTGGTCTATTTAAACACAAAGCAAACAATCCTATATTCTGCCGTGTTAACAAAAAATATAAAAAACAAACAACGGAATAAGCCATGAACTCCGTCACTACGCGACATGCGTACGGTAAGCCTATATAAGTTTGGTTTCAATAATACGGTAAGCCTATATAAGTTTGGTATCAATAATCAACAGTTTTGTTGATTTTGTGTTTAAAGTTGTGCATTTTTAGGGCGAAGTCACACAATTCAGGCCCCTACACCCCTCGTATCTCTAGTCTCTAGAAGCATGGGGGTCATTTAAGAAAATTAACGGCATCTATGTTAAATAGATGGTATACAAAATGTGAAGGACTGGCATACTTAAAGTGAAAGGCCGATTTACCTAAAGCGAAGGGCTAATTTACTTAAACTGGACACTCACCTGCCCGGCTGCGATAGCCTCAATTACTCCTTTGGCAGAGAGGTCAGAGTCGTGCCATCCGCTGAACAGATTCTCTCTGTTGTAAACACTTTGTCCATGTCGTACAAGAACCACTTTGTACGGGTTTCTTGTCATTTTACGCTGTATATGTCGCATACTGTCATAGAATTAAATAAACACATGTTGCACTTATGTTCGAATCCAAAGAGATACACTTTAACAAACATCAAGTCGGAAATTGATACATTTTAAAATTGTTTTTTGTGGTGCTATTTTGATGTATGTACGGAATTCAATAAACACCATGAATTATTATTTTTTTTTAAAATAGTTAAAAGATTGTTATGTTTGTAAAACCTTGAGAGATGCAGTCTCTCGGTACATAGGATTAACTAAAAATTAATAATAATAATATTAAAACATCGGTCTACACACTACCATCAACTGATCAGAAATTCAATAAATTACGCCATTCGCAGACACTAACTGTTACACTACGTCCCATCCGTAACAATCGGCTACTGTTATTCCAAAAAACACGTCACTCATATCGTGATAATTAACCAATCCACCGAAAACACTGACATTGGTTATCCAGCAGCCTGACACTACGAAAGCTGGCCGAGTTCAAAGTTCGTACCGGAGGTCGTGACATAACTCTCGAGAAAAGCTGCTATTCTCTCATCAGTTTAAGTTATTTTTAATTGACATCCTCAATATTCATTACACTTATCAATCGCATTCGTTTTTAACCAATCTTAAATTTTCAATTTTAATAAAAATGCAACCAAATATTTCCTAAATTATAACGTCATGTAATTATTATTATGTTTTTAATCCTAGCTCCGACTGTATCGATCCGATTGTACGGGACGCCGTTTCGTCATTCCCACAATAAAATGCTATCACAAAAAAAAACCCAAAACATTCCTTTATACCATAAAGAAACTTTTGATGTGTATGATTAGTATGAATGAAATGCTAACATCCTCTTGTGGGGCCTAGTTCACAAGTAAATCCATTACTTCACACAGTGTTATGATTTATATTTTCTATGTACATATGAATATATTTTTTAGAGGAAAATAAATGGGAAATTGTATTACATGCCTGTTGGCGATGATGGATGCGACTCGGGGAGTAATTCTTATATTAAATAGAGACGAAAACAGTGACTACATTTAGTTGGGTTAGATTGGTCAGGGACATAAGTCATAAGAGCGTGCGCTCGGCTCCCATAGACTAGAGAAGGATGCATCATTGAAAAACCATCAAAAGTTTGTTTATACTATGAGAATAATAAGAATGAATAAAAAAATGCTCACTTTGAGATGAGGCAACCAGACTCAGACAGCTGGAAACAAAAACTTAATAAACTGAAATCCTTGCAGAGAACGCAGCACTTCTGAACTATTCCTAGTACAATGACGATATTCTGTAATACTGTAGACGTTTGAGGTATACATGGGGCATGGGACTTTGGCCATGTATTGGAGGTGTGTGTGTGGGGGGGGGGGGGTTGTAATGGTGAAACGTTTTGCGATAATGGGCCTGAAGCCATTATGTAACATACGCTCGTGACATCGCCAATATAGCCACGCCAGGCTTATAGTTGTGTAGTTAGTTCCCCTTTGCACCATAGAAATACTGGACAAAGACACGGGGTGACGGTGACGGCCACTGGACACGTGCAAACAAACACCACTAAGTGGAGCCGAGAGTGTGGGGAGTGAAGTAACAATGAACTCGTCCAGGCAGACAATTAGGACTTAACTCCTTGGCAGGAGTGCTGTGTTTTGGGGAAGTCCCGTATATCCCCCCCCCCCCCCCCCCGTGGGTGCTGAGACGCCATCGGTTTGTTTTGCAAATCTTAGAGTACACATTCTTGTGTTGATTACATTACGGGGAGGTGTTATGTTAATAAATAAACATATAAACTAGACTCAGCGGTGTATTGCCAAATTCGTAACAAAGGGTTCGCAGTTATTATGTCCCCCTTATGCCATATCGGTCACCGCCACAGTCAGTCAAATTACGATTAAGGGATCTGGCGTCTGGGCACACGAAGCTCCTTCAGCGGAGTTTCGGGTCCATCCGCCAAGGCATTTTTAAGTGTTTGAAATCAAATAGAGCAAGTTTTTCTATTTCTTTTTTATTAGAAGTCTTTAGAATAGTCTTTTTAGTACATAAACAAATAAGCAAAATTTTGATTTTTTTGAAATTAGTACTTGATTTTAGGCATATTTATTATTTTGAACTAACGGTTCGCACGAACCTGACCGAACCGGCTCCAAACCATCGCTGACTAGACTAGCATAGCACACAAACTAGACTAGCATAGCACACAAACTAGACTAGCATAGCACACAAACTAGACTAGCATGGCACACATGGAGAATCTCACAAGTTGAAAACTGTCCATGTAAGGATAGGGCTTTTTAAAAAAAACTGAAATGTCAAATATTTAAAGTTAAAAGTACTTTTCGAAGGAATGCAATTTGGGACTTAATATGAAATCACATGACACCTATTCAGCGCGCGAGGCCCTAGAATTTTAAAATCAAATCCAACTTGCAGACACCAGTTGCGTGACTAGGCTGGGTGACCGGGGCAGTCAGACCTGTTTTAATGGCGTACAAGCCAATCTCACGGACTGAGTCCCGTATATTATAACTTTGTAAGTTGAGTCGGTTCCGTTCCTCTACGTTACTCAGCGACATAATGGCTAGTTTTCTTCAGTGTGCTACAGATAGGAGCAGAAAAAAAACTAAATGGGTCAATAATGTACCACCGGGTTGTACGTTCTAACCGAATATAAAGTAGCGTAACAACGGCTTGGCATTGGGGCGGTTGCCAAGGGCGCCGGCCTGCGCCAGTTCAAAAGGGCGCCGCTAAATCTCTAATTTTTCAATTTTTATTATTTAAAAAATAAATTAGCCAAGGGCGCCAAAAACCCAATTACGCCTCTGCAAATATCGATTATTTTTTTTTAAAAAATCTATCGAAAGTAGCGTTTTCATAAGAAACTTCGTAATGCTAGCTATTAGTAAGGAGAAACAATATCTTTCAAGCTACCTTTAATAAGAGAGAAGATGCAATGAAAACGATACCATAATATTTGGCATAAGCTCACGACAGGGTGTAAACGATTTAATATTCACTTTTCTGTTGTTTCGAAAGTCGATGAATACTTTTTTTAAATAGCTCCTGAATCCCTTGTTTGTTAACACGTGAAAAAACAAATAGCTCGGTAGCAGTGGCGTAGTGAGGGGGGGGGGAGCAAGGGGGGCATCATGCCCCGGGCGCTACTCACAACGGGGCGCCAAATGGTATATTTTACTATAATATTTTATGGTTTTCGAATGGGGGGGGGGCGCTAAAAATGTATTGGGGGTGGCGCTAAAAAGGTATTGTGCCCGGGCGCGAGTTAAGCTCGCTACGCCACTGCTCGGTAGGATTTTAGGAACTATTTAAAAAAAAAAACACACGGTGAACGATCTTTCTCAAAATGCGCCCCGAAAAATGGAATTCTCTCCCACTACGCATCCGCAATACACCGATCACACAGGCCTTCAGAACTGCCCTCAAGACACATCTCTTCAAGCTCTACTATCGTGACTGATTCCCAACTCTCTCTGACCGATAAGCGATTTTGCTGGGTGCCGCCCATGGCTTGACAAGTGAATGAATAGTTCTGGGTTGGTGCGGGGTGAATATGTTTTTGTTTGCTTTTAAACAGCTGTATTTTTATTTAAATAAATTCATGTAATTTTTTAAATGTCATGATTATGTTTGATAATATTTTTATGTGAAGCGCGGTGAGCCCTGCCCTAGGCTGGGGTACCACGAGATATAAGACCACTGTATTAATAATAATAATAATAATAATAATAATAACATTCCCTACAGCGGCGAGACCATAATATATGATAGGTACAACCTCTTAAAGGCATACTTTCTTGTCAAAATCTTAATGCGACAGTTGAATTGCAGGACATGGATCTGTCACAACATTGTCACGCCATCTGCTAAAACACGGCAAAGGTGTGGTCAATGCATTATGAGGCATACCTGTTTTTTTTCTTCTGGGAGCAGGGATTCTTAACCTATTATCTATAGATGGACTTCGAGTCACGGGCCAAAGCTCCAAAGTAACCAACTCTCAGAATCAGTGGTAATAAGTGTAATGGAGTCACGTGTCAACTTTTGGATGTCTTAAAAAAGTGTCTAAAGATTCCTTGTCTAATTCCATGTCACAAGCGAATACGGGAATGGGGGGGGGGGGTGGTTAGTGGACATTAATCAATGAGAATGGGGGTGGGGGTGGGGGTGTTTATAAACACGTGTTTAACAGAAGAAAGAAAAAAAATCTGTACAACTTCACATATCTTCTTAAAACCACGATCCCTACACCAACACACTAGCACGCACACACACAAAGTCAGAAATGTGGGTCAACGCAGCTATTATTCGGCTCGTTACATCATTCCATTCCAGAATCACGGAGAGTTCATGGCAGTGTTTCCCAAACCGTTTATTTTTTGTTGCTCTACGCCCCACCTGAGCGTTTAACACCCCCGCCCTGTCTAACGTTGCCCCCCCCTACCCCCTTTTGAAATTTGAAATGTAAATAACATTTTATCACCGGAGACTAAATGACACGAAAATATGAATCAAGTTAATAAATAAAACATTGCTGTTATGTAGACGGCGTGTTCACGTCATCTTTCCCCGTGAATGAACTCTAGCTGACCCCAAGCTTGGAACCGCATTTAGGGCGAGACTAGCTAAAAATAGTCTCTCTTGACCTTGTTTACAACAAAATAAAATTAATAGTCGGTATCCTTAGAATTCCTTAGACAAATCTGGAGAAATATGGAAAGGAAAACAGGGTGTAAGCCCGTTTCAAGAAATGTCTTTGAAACCGGCTATATTATATATTGTATATTATATATTGTATATTATATATTGTATATTATATATTGTATATTATATATTGTATATTATATATTGTATATTATATATTGTATATTGAGCGACAGGAGATTTTTGGGGCGTGTGTTACTTTGAGATCACTTATCACGAGATATATTGAGAGTGTGTTACTTTGAGATCATTTATCACGAGATATATAGAGCGTGTGTTATTTTTGCTGCGAGACAGAGATTTGTTTACCGTGTGTGTGTGTGTAGATTCCTTTTCATCATTGTACCTTTTTACAACAATGTACCGGTACAAGCCAACCATTATTCTGTGCCACAACTTTTTCTCGAATTCCTGCCCTTCCTATCTAACCGAACTTCTCTGTCTATTCACCCCTTCGACAGCTTCGCTCCTCCGCAGACGATCGTATTCTTTCTGTCCCTAAAACTCGCACAAAAACATACGGTGAAAGATCTTTCTCTTATTGTGCCCCCAAACAATGGAATTCTCTTCCACTACACATCAGAAATATATCAACCATCACAGCCTTCAAAACTGCACTCAGAACACACCTCTTTAAACTTTACTATCCTGACTGATTCCCCCTCTGAAAGTTAAACGATGCTGCGGAGTGCCGTCCATGACGTCACATGTAAATTGTTATGGAATGGTTGGTTTTTAATTTATATTTTTTAAGTTCATTTTAATTTGTATGTACAGCGTGGTGAGCCCAGCCCTAGGCTGGGGTACCACGCTATAGAAAACTATCCATAATAATAATAATAATAATAAATAATAATAGCTTTAATTATATTTCTTTTGATTATGTAATTTATTATTAACATATTAAACTTTATTAATTGAAATTAGCCCTGGTTTGAGTATCGTATTCTTTGTTATCGTATTTAACATATGGTATCGTCTTTTATTGTGTACTGTTTTAGAACGAGCCATTTAATTAAGTGAGAGATTAATTTCTCCATACTGATAATTGCGCTCCAAAGTATTAACACCGTCTTTGTGGCGTCATTTTGATGCACCAAAGACGGTGTTAATGGCACTGCCCGCCTTTGTGGCGTCACCTTGATGCACCAAAGACGTCGTTAATGGCACTTCCCACCTTTTTGGCGTCACCTTGATGCATCAAAGACGTCGTTAATGGCACAGCCCGCCTTTGTGGCGTCATCTTGATGCACCAAAGACGTCGTTAATGGCACTGCATTGCGTTCGACGACGTAGAGAATGTCTCGAACATTTTGCTTCGATGACTTTAAACATATTTTTCAAAGGACTGTAACCACGTATACAGTATGAGTCACGCTAAGCCATACGGTGCTACCTTAGATACGGTGCTACCTTAGATACGGTGCAAACTTAGATACGGTGCAACTTTAGATACGGTGCAACTTTAGTCATACGGTGCAACCTTAGATACGGTGCAACCTTAGATACGGTGCAACCTTAGATACGGTGCAACCTTAGATACGGTGCAACCTTAGATACGGTGCAACCTTAGATACGGTGCAACCTTAGATACGGTGCAACCTTAGATACGGTGCAACCTTAGATACGGTGCAACCTTAGATACAGTGCAACCTTAGATACGGTGCAACTTTAGATACGGTGCAACCTTAGATACGGTGCAACCTTAGTCATACACTGTAACCTTAGATACGGTGCAACCTTAGATACGGTGCAACCTTAGATACGGTGCAACCTTAGATTCGGTGCAACCTTAGATACGGTGCAACTTTAGATATAGTGCAACCTTGATACAGTGTAACCTTAGATACGGTGCAACCTTAGTCATACACTGTAACCTTAGATACGGTGCAACCTTAGATACGGTGCAACCTTAGATACGCTGCAACCTTAGATACGGTGCAACCTTAGTCATACGGTGCAACCTTAGATACAGTGCAACCTTAGATACGGCGCAACCTTAGATACAGTGCAACCTTAGATACAGTGTAACCTTAGATACGGTGCAACCTTAGTCATACGGTGCAACCTTAGATACAGTGCAACCTTAGATACGGTGCAACCTTAGATACAGTGCAACTTTAGATACGGTGCAACCTTAGATACAGTGCAACCTTGATACAGTGCAACCTTAGATACAGTGCAACTTTAGATACGGTGCAACCTTAGATACGGTGCAACCTTAGTCATACACTGTAACCTTAGATACGGTGCAACCTTAGATACGCTGCAACCTTAGATACGGTGCAACCTTAGATACGGTGCAACCTTAGTCATACGCTGCAACCTTAGATACGGTGCAACCTTAGATACAGTGCAACCTTAGATACGGTGCAACCTTAGATACAGTGAAACTTTAGATACGGTGCAACCTTAGATACGGTGCAACCTTAGTCATACACTGTAACCTTAGATACGGTGCAACCTTAGATACGGTGCAACTTTATATACGGTGCAACCTTAGATACGCTGCAACCTTAGATACGGTGCAACCTTAGATACGGTGCAACTTTAGATACAGTGCAACATTAGATACGGTGCAACCTTAGATACGGTGCAACTTTAGATACAGTGCAACCTTGATACAGTGTAACCTTAGATACGGTGCAACCTTAGTCATACACTGTAACCTTAGATACAGTGCAACCTTAGATACGGTGCAACCTTAGATACGCTGCAACCTTAGATACGGTGCAACTTTAGATATAGTGCAACCTTAGATACGGTGCAACCTTAGATACGGTGCAACCTTAGATACGGTGCAACCTTAGATACGGTGCAACCTTAGATACGGTGCAACCTTAGATACGGTGCAACCTTAGATACGGTGCAACCTTAGTCATACGGTGCAACCTTAGATACGGTGCAACCTTAGATACAGTGCAACCTTGATACAGTGCAACCTTAGATACAGTGCAACTTTAGATACGGTGCAACCTTAGATACGGTGCAACCTTAGTCATACACTGTAACCTTAGATACGGTGCAACCTTAGATACGCTGCAACCTTAGATACGGTGCAACCTTAGATACGCTGCAACCTTAGATACGGTGCAACCTTAGATACGGTGCAACTTTAGATACAGTGCAACCTTAGATACGGTGCAACCTTAGATACGGTGCAACTTTAGATACAGTGCAACCTTGATACAGTGTAACCTTAGATAAGTTGCAACCTTAGTCATACACTGTAACCTTAGATACAGTGCAACCTTAGATACGGTGCAACCTTAGATACGCTGCAACCTTAGATACGGTGCAACCTTAGATACGGTGCAACCTTAGATACGGTGCAACCTTAGATACGGTGCAACCTTAGATACGGTGCAACCTTAGATACGCTGCAACCTTAGATACGGTGCAACCTTAGATACGGTGCAACCTTAGATACGGTGCAACCTTAGATTCGGTGCAACCTTAGATACGGTGCAACTTTAGATACAGTGCAACCTTGATACAGTGTAACCTTAGATACGGTGCAACCTTAGTCATACACTGTAACCTTAGATACGGTGCAACCTTAGATACAGTGCAACCTTAGATACGCTGCAACCTTAGATACGGTGCAACCTTAGATACGGTGCAACCTTAGATACGCTGCAAACTTAGATACGGTGCAACCTTAGATATGGTGCAACCTTAGTCATACGCTGCAACCTTAGATACGGTGCAACCTTAGATATGGTGCAACCTTAGTCATACGCTGCAACCTTAGATACGGTGCAACCTTAGATATGGTGCAACCTTAGTCATACGCTGCAACCTTAGATACGGTGCAACCTTAGATATGGTGCAACCTTAGTCATACGCTGCAACCTTAGATATGGTGCAACCTTAGTCATACGCTGCAACCTTAGATACGCTGCAACCTTAGATACGGTGCAACCTTAGATACAGTAAAATGTTTTTGTAGAGTCTGACGGTTCTTTTCTGCTTTAAAAAATGTTTTTACAAAAGAATTAAAAAAAAAACAAATGAAAATAAACTAGTTTACAATTGAAGTTCTAACTTGCAATAAGTTTGTTACATAATGTACGATCTCAGCCATTAACAAAAACAAAAACAAGAACACAATTTTAAAGTGGCGGTAAATATGAAGCTTTTGGCAACAAACTACATTTAGGTTCAAATATTTGATCTACATTCATGGTCTTGGTGTGTATGTTACATTAAACTTAGTTATTCTCAGCTTCCCCGACCCCGCACTAGACACGCTCATTTCTTCGGGTACGCTTTCCAGATCCCACCCAAGACACGCCTATTTCATCAGAACAATGTTCCATCCCCCACCCCCCACACACACATTAAGCACGCACATTTCTTCGGGTGCACTTTCCAGATCCCACACCAGGCACGCCTATTTCATCAGAACCACTTTCCAGACCCACCACACTAAACATGCCCATGACTTGAGAACCACTTCCAAGAATTGACATTAAACACGCATTACATCAGAACAAAGTGCACAGTTCCCAGCATGGTTCCTCTCGACTGCTTAGTTCCCCCAATAATGATTTAACATGAATGATATTTTTCTTTTTCGTTCTCTCTAGATTTCCTTTTTTTACTAGTTGGGCGACACACAGAGTACCGACCGATTACCTCCAGATACGACACACGCTGACGTCACCCTAGCCACGACTAACGGATGCAAGATGAGTAGCTGCCCAACAGTGTTCAGAATTGTCGTCATCTCTCCTAGTCAGCCTTTGACGTCCTAGGTGCCGCAAATCGTCCATTGACTTCCGGTGTGGATGTGACGCCATCACAGTTTCCTGAATATTGAAGACGGTACTAAGATTTCGGTGCTGATCTATTTGTAAAAGTATGACTTCGGTTCTAAAAATAGATTGCATTATTCTTGTTATAAAAGGAATGTCCCGGCATGGGCCGGTCTTATCTCGCGATTCCTGATTACGTTAGGGATTATTATGGGTAATTCTGCGTTTGAGTTTAGTTAAAATTGTGATGGTACATGCGAGAGAACAATTCATTTCCACGACACGGCTGATTGAGGTCAAACACAAGCCGCCATTATGATGGTGTGTGCTGGAATGAATTCACAGCCGGCCATAGCCGGGGCCGTGAACAACGGCTGTGGAGTTCCTGGGGCCGGCTCCAACTGCGACCTCCCCCAGACCTCGCAGAGTCAGGCCGCCAAGGCGGATAATCCTGCACATCTTCACGACAGACGCCAGTCGCCATTTTGTCCCCACGGATTAAACGACGTCGACAGAAGCAGGCGACGGGAGTACTGGGATAAGCGCTTCAAGGTAAGTCTGGATGTCATGACCATTCCCTTGACCTTTATCTCAACGTCTGCTGAAACGGAAATATACCACGGCGCAAACCCTTGCCCTCAACTACAAACAAACAAACGTATCCGGGCACCAATCTAAGAATAGCCCCTTTCCATTACAAGCGTTATTTTAAAAAAATAATTATTCTCTGATCTTGTGGCGGTGTTCCTTGTTTTTATACAGATCAAGTCTTAATAGCTAATTAACAACGGCATGCACAGTTTTTCAGCAGTCATTTACCAAGAGTTTTCCCTGATGACGTCAATACAATTAAACTGAACCAGGACTAGACTTGGATACTCTCAAAACCAACAAAACTAGTTTAAAAAACAAGCATAAGTATCAACACGCGTGTGTATTACACACAAGAACAACAAAATGAAAGTGTTTCATTCACACATTAAATTTTTTTTTACAAAAAAAGAGCAACAACAGTGGCGGAGCCAGACAAAAAAATACAGAGCCGGTTGGGGGTAAGAAAATCCAACAGAGAATGGCACGAGTAGGAGAACAACTATTTAGGTTTATTGTTTATACCTACCGTGTCCAAATTCATTTATTTACACAGCAAGGAAAAAAGGGGTGTGGGGGGGGGGGGGGGAGGTCGTCCCACCCATACATCTACCAGTTTGTTAACTTTGCTCTCATGTCAAGGTGACCCGATGCTGTGTTCTACTTTCTGTTACTGCTGCCATCCACAACACATTTCCAGGCCTGCTGGGAAATTAGTGGATATTATTATCGTCTGCTGACATTTTCCTTTTTTAAATGTCTCCTTGGTGGATTTTTTTTTATTAACTGATCACCAACCAACCCCCACCCCACCAAACCCCACCACCTAACATGCCTTTCTCTAGAAGGTTTCATTGTCAATGCATAATAACATGTCAATTTATATTTGGGTTTTTAAAAAAAACAAAAAAAAACGTTGTTTTCTCTCCAATAAAAAAGACGTTCTTATTGGTCTAAGTACGTTTTTTAACAACAATGCAATCAGTTGATGTGGCTAGTGGACGGCAGTCTCTCTCCCACACCAGTGACGTAGATAAACAGCCCTGGGGCGCCATACAACCTCCTACATGACTATGACATAAAATACCAAAAAAAAAAAAAAAAAAAAAAAAAAAAAAGTGGGGGGGGGGGGGTTTAAATGTTTTCAGCTGTTCAGTTTGGTTTCATCGCTGTTAAAACGGGGACCCATTTAAAAGATATCACACAATCCTGTCGAATACATCTCACTATACTGTATACAATAAATATCGTCTTTTTGTAATGCGATGAATGATTCACTGCTTCTGCACCTAAGGTTTTCAGAACGCAGATGGATAATAAATATCACGTGTGATAAAATAAATCAATATATGTATACAAGTTTCATGTTGTTACAAACATCTGTAACGGGGCGACGCCCTGATGCGCCCCTGGCAAGACTACACAACTTCCCCAACCCACCCCCACCCCCGTTTTTCACCGGAAAGTGATAACTAAAATGAATAGAATGAATTGGTTGTGACATAACAGGTACTGTGAGGCCGGGTCTCAGAATCTTCTCCGCTCTATCCAATGGGAATATCGGGATTCCTGACCCAGGGGATTCACAGCAGACGTGAAGAACGTGGAGTTGTCTCCGAGATGTTGGCCTTGTCCGGGGTCGGATTTCTCGGATATACATGAAGGGAACAGGACATGGAGCAGGTTGTCCCTAATTGTGTATCAGATCACACGAATTCATTTTTAAGATGTGAACGCGTTTTAATGATGCTACAAACTTGAATATTTGTAATTAATTACCCCCCCCCCCCCGTCCCCCCAACAGAGAGAAAGAGACAGAGAGAGACAGAGAGAGACAGAGAGAGAGAGAGAGAGAGAGAGAGAGAGAGAGAGAGAGAGAGAGAGGGAAGCAAAGTCCTTTTTACTTTCGTTTAACAGATGTCTTTGCGCTCGGACAAAACCAACAACAGACAGATGGCTTGGTATTTGCGTGATTGTACAGGGACACATTTACATTATGAAAAAATGTGTCCATTTTTAAAATGATAGGATTTACAAACATATTTTTCTTTTCAAGAGATGTATTCCTCTTCTGTAAGCCAAATGGAAAGAATATAATAGGCACAAAAACAATGTTGAGGTTTGGTCATGGGAGATAAGAGATAAAAAAGGTTGGGGGATGGGGTCTTGGGGGGCGGGGCCTTATAAGACAAAACAAAAACAACTGTTTAATCATTCAAGCATGCAGTGTCTATGATAGAATTTTCTTTTTAAAGAAATTACTCAAAACCTTTAATGAGAAGCTAACCCACCAAACAATAGCTGCCTCATGCGTGAACTTCTCATCTACTCAAATTACTGGACCAAAAAAAAACAACACGCGTTTAAGTAACGCACTTTATCAGAGTCCCAATTAGTGTTGTCCCTCCCCCCAATTAGTGTTGCCCCTCCTCCCAAATTAGTGTTGCCCCCCAATTAGTGTTGCCCCCTCCCCCCCCCTGTTCGCAGCCACACACGTTTACCTCGCCCCTGAGCTATATTAATTTTGTAATGTCCAAGCCTCCTTTAATACCGCAGATTATTAACACTATCTTTAAAATAAGTTCATAGGGTGATGATGATGCTGATGAAGATTGACTACTTGTATTCGTGCTATGGTCACAGCGCTCTGACGTCATAAAATCTATTTAAAGAAGGGAAAAAAAAACTCTTTAAATTTAAATGTTTCTTAAATGATTTTTAAAAATATTTTTCGTTTTCCCTCGAACATTGAGGCAAACTGTTCCATAATTTAGGCGCAATAGCTTCAAAAGATCGCTTCACTCTCAGGACTTCTTTTTGTGTCCATACACGCCGGGAACTCTCAGTAGGGCAGTGGTTCTCAACCTTCCTAATGCCGGGACCATTTAACACAGTTGCTCATGTTGTGGCGAACCCCACCCACAAAACTATTTTCCTTGCTACTTCATAACTGTGGAGTATATGTGTTTTCCGATGGTCTTAGGCGACCCCTGGGGAAAAGGTCGTTCGACTCCCAAAAGGGTCACGACCCACAGGTTGAGAACTGCTGCAGTAGGGATTGTGATGAAGAGCGCTTCACTCCTTATGACTTCTTTCCGTGTCCATCCACACTGGGCACTCTCATAAGGGACTTTGATGAAGAGCGCGTTACCGTAAAACACAAGAATATGTTGCGAACAAATTGCGGCATTTTTAAGAATCTTATTTAGCGCAGTCATCGGGAAATTGTTTGGCGAGATAAGCGCCACCTGGTAGCTTTTGTGACACTGTTACACAGAGAAGTGCGTGCTCTGATGTTGGTGACACTGTTACACAGAGAAGTACGTGCTCTGATGTTGGTGACACTGTTACACAGAGAAGTGCGTGCTCTGACGTTGGTGACACTGTTACACAGAGAAGTACGTGCTCTGATGTTGGTAAAACTGTTACTCAGAGGAGTGCGTGCTCTGACGTTGGTGACACTGTTACACAGAGAAGTGCGTGCTCTGACGTTGGTGACACTGTTACACAGAGAAGTGCATGCTCTGACGTTGGTGATTTGATCACAGAGAGAAAGCACAACGCTAGAACCTCCAACTTAAATAGTGGTCCTAAAAATAGTTATTTTCTCCCGCGTTTAGTTTCGATTGGTCGATCAGAATTGGTTTCTAACTTGAGAAGTTGACGTCATTTGTCGACGTCATGAAATAGGAAAGTGATCAGGTGTATCTGAAGGTCATTTCAATCTATGTTTAAAATTCGCGAAGAACGTTCAATTTATTTTGGGGGCTTCGTTCGCAGATTGCGTCACGCAAAAAATGACCGTTTTAAACCCCCCTTGCCCCCTGTCACGAAGTGTCACAAATTCTTTACCCATCCCTCCCTCCACCCCCCCCCCTGAGCGTGACGTAATTTGCGAACGACCCCTTGCCGTTTACGACACAAAATTCCCTCCTCCCAGAATTACAAACAAGTCAACGATTCTGGTAGTTCCGATCTTGTCGAGATTTAAAAAAATTAATAATTAATTCGTTGGTACAATTACAGCCGCCATTTTGTGAAGAAAATTTTAAATCTAAAAGAAAATCCCCCCCCCCCCCAACAAAAAAAAAACCAAACTATTTATAAAGTAATTTTACCACCACCAGTGCACGTGACCAGAGTGTTGTGTCTTGTATAAAATGTTTTGATGCAGATGTCACACGGCTGACAGTTGTTTATATATATATATATATATATATATATATATAAAACAACTCAGTGTCGTTTATCGTCTTGAGAATGTCTTCAACAAATTAAAATTTTTCCTTAAACTATATAAACTGTGTTTAAATATTTTATCAGATGAATGAAGACAATGCTTTCATTGTAACACTACTTATTTAAACTTTGCGTAAAACAACCCGCCCCCCCCCCCCCCAACCTTCTTCCGTTTCCACACTTTCTTTGTCGTCCCAGCCAAATTACTAATAAAAACAGTGGGCGAGGGAGGTGGGGGGAGGGGCGCCCTTACTTTAAATTTGTGAGTGTATTAAAATTAACACAATGCAATCACGTTTGAAGAAAACACCCGTATTCTGTCTCGCTGCATAAACTTAAGAGAGCTCATCAATATCAGTTGTGCGTCTCTGTGACACCGTGTGATCGATCAGTTGTGCATCTCTGTGACACCATGTGATCGATAAGTTGTGCATCTCTGTGACACAGTGTGATCGAATGGTTTAATATCAGTTGTGCATCTCTGTGACACGGTGTGATCGATCAGTTGTGCGTCTCTGTGACACCGTGTGAGCGATAAGTTGTGCATCTCTGTGACACAGTGTGATCGATAAGTTGTGCATCTCTGTGACACAGTGTGATCGAATGGTTCAATATCAGTTGTGCATCCCTGTGACAAAGTGTGATCGATCAGTTGTGCATATCGGTGACACAATGTGATCGAATGGTTCAATTTTAGTTGTGCATCTCTGTGACACAATGTGATCGAATGGTTCAATATCAGTTGTGCATCTCTGTGACAAAGTGTGATAGATCAGTTGTGCATCCCTGTGACACAGTGTAATCGGATGGATCAATATCAGTTTTACATCTATGTGACACAGTATGATCGATCAGATGTACATCTCTGTGACACAGTGTGATGGATTAGTTGTGCATCTCTATGAAACAGTGTGATAGATCAGTTTTACATCTATGTGACACAGTATGATCGATCAGATGTACATCTCTGTGACACAGTGTGATAGATTAGTTGTGCATCTCTGGGACACAGTGTGATCTTTCAGTTGTGCCTCTCTGCGACACAGTGTGATCGATCAGTTGTGCCTCTCTGTGACTCTGTGACACAGTGTGATCGAATGGAACATATAAAAATAAGGGCGAAGCACGAAATTTTAAAATTCATCTGATCTAAAGAGCGGGGGGGGGGGGGGAGCTTCGTGGTTCGAAATTCATTGTGTAGCGATGGACCCTGGGGAGTACACGGGGGCGTAACTATAACATTTCACAAGGAGGGCCTCTCAGACACACGCGCAAGCATCCATACCGAGACAGGCGCAGACCCAGCCCATTGATAAGATATATTGAAAGATATAAGAGCACCGTAACAGAGTTATGGATGCTAATGATATGTATAGGGAACAGCGCCCAGGTCGTGTGAAGTAGTAATTAAAAGGTGTAACAAGACACGCTAAGACTTGGTGGTCGTGTCTGTGTTATGTCAAGCCTAAAACATATCTTGTTACACCGCTTGTATAGAGTTGTGAAGTTGCCGACTGTAACAACATTAGCAGTTGCCCCATATATAACTCGTTTATATATGGCCTTAAATTCCTCACGATTCAACGCCTTAAATTTATATGTAGCTCAACCCTGGGGTCGTCTGCATCAACCGTTACTTGAGCCCAGTTGATGAGGGAATAGACCACTTTTAAGTGGAATGAACTATTTTGCGAGCCAGTGTTGTAAGGCTGATCAGACTTGCCCATAAGACTTTGAGGTGGTGGTGGGGGGTGGGGTGGGGTTGGCTGGTCAAAGATGTGGTTAAAATGTGTGGCCTCATTAACGGTTGCGCCCCCCACCCCCAATCTGAAGGCCAAATGGGCAATGAATAAGTTTGGTTCCGCCACATTCGTGGTTGACCAATGGGGTCACGATGAGTTTGGACATTTCAAATCGACTCAGGAAAAAAAAAGTGATGACATCACTTCCGGTTAAACGATGAGTTGCTTCGTTCATTTTATTATTACCGTACTAGAATATATGACCCGATGTTATCGGGTTAATTTTGTTAGGCCCTTTGCGATAATTTCTACTTGCTATTGCAAAAACTCACCACAATTCCAAACTTCAAAAAGAAGCATCTATGTAATGCTATTTACGTTTCTAACATCATTAAGTTTTGAAAACTATTTATCTGCTATATTTTATACGCTTACCCTACTCCCTTTCACGCCCCTAAACTACTTTTCCCCCCTCTATACATGACTTAAATTACCCAATCTAACTGATCATTACGCATATCACTTTTGTCACTAAAGACGTTAAATGAGGGACGATTTCTACGCTAGATAAATACTTTAGATTTACCCATTTTCGTGCCCTTGAACTACAATATTTTTTCTCTAAAAAATGTTAAAAAACTTAATCTTACAACAAAATCTCTATATATGATATAAATATATTTTATATTGAAGAAATTTGATAAATTGATATCGTCAATGCCTTGTTTTTTTTAAAAAATTATACATTATCAGAAAATCGTAAAACATAGAATTATTTTATCAATAGAAGAATCTCGCAACCATTTTTTCCACGTCTATAGCAGACTTGAGTGTCCTTTTTTTAACCTTGTTAATCTCATAAAATACACACCCACTTAACTTTTCGCAGAGTAAAAACAATAATATATTTTAATGTTTTGAAATAAAATATTAACCCATCTCCATTTTTCAAAATTAAATTTTCAAGTGTGGAAAATGATTGGGTTTTGATATTCATGGGTAATAATATAAATGTACCCACGTTTTGATAAAGCTATTGATTTTCTTAATTGGTAAATATATGTATTTTTGTAAAAAGAAAATGTAACATCTCTCTTTTCACAAAGGTAATACCATAGGATTTAAGTATATTGCCGTCCACGTAAAAATGTACACATCCTATTTCCTACCTCCGATATGTATATACACAAAAAGGTTAATTATTTATCGAACCCCCAATCCATAGTTAAATAAAATTAATACAAATTTTCAACAGGATTTTAGTGCCTTTCATACCCAAACTAACATACTTTGCACTTCATATAGTTTGTTCTTATTTGGATGAGTGATAAGTGGATTAATGAATGCTATTTGACTATGGAGTTTCACTGCAATGATTGACTTAAACGGCATTTTCTTATTAACATTATATTTAAAGGTTAAGTTTTTATTACGTTAAAAATTTTTAATAAAAGTATATTTTTGGAATTTAAAAAAGTAGAATCTTATTAAATGTTAAAAATACAAAGCTAAAAATTTTTGTGTTTCATTAACAATTTAAAAACCAATCAATAATATTTATTAATTTTACTTTTCAGAATGGGAAAATACATGATCAGTTTTGAAACTTGAGAGTTTTGGCTAAAATAGGCGATTCGCACTATGACGTTAATTGTGTGTTTATTTATAACAAATTAATTTTAATTTTATTTCGCAATATTAACAACGCACTAAAAACGCACTAAAACAACATATGTTTTTGTTTTTTCAATAAATGTGATTACGGTGTAATTCTTTGATAATATTTTTAAATTTTTAAAAAATAACTTTCAAACGTATATAAAATGCTTAAGATAATTACTTAGTTGTTACTTTAAATGTATCTCTAATACATAATAATAATACTTAAACTTTTCATAAAATAAAAGCGGATATATACTTTTTTTTTGCGCATTTAAATTTATTCGATTTCCGTTAAATAATAGAAAATAACTAAGATCGTTTTTAAGAATACGTACGTATTTAAATCTTTTCGGTTCTTTGGCCTTAAGGTCAGCAAAGCTCATACTTAAATATATATATATATATATATATATATATATATATATATATATATATATATATATATATATATATGTTATTTTTAAAATCAAATTTTAGAAGAACCACAAAATGTGTTACTACATTGATGTATTCTTTCCTCCATAACTTCGATACTTTCGTCATTCTGAAACTCTTAACCAGACCAGGTGTCTATTACCTTGTGGGTGTATGCCTGTAATTTATACATTCAAATGTTTGTACGCATTAAATTTCATACACGAAACAAATATTGAGTTATTTGATATGCGTCATAAATTATTAGTGGAAATTTAGCTCTGAACTTTCAAGTAGAGCTTCTCGCAATATTTAAAAAAAAACTTGAATACGACATTCTGTTCAGGTTGTACAATGTTGGAAAGACGAAATAAATAAATGTTTCAAAACTGCTGGGAATGTGTTCTGCGACTTGTCTATCTACTTACACAATGTGTTTTGAGACTTGTCTATCTACTTACACAATGTGTTCTGAGACTTGTCTATCTACTTACACAATGTGTTCCGAGGGTGTCTATCTACTTACACAACGTGTTCTGAGACTGGTCTATCTATTTATCACTGTCTTCTTAGACTTAACATCTACTTACACAATGTGTTCCGAGACTTATCTATCTACTTACATAATATGTTCCGAGACTTATCTATCTGCTTACACAATGCATTCTGAGACTTATCTATCTACTTACATAATGTTTTCCGAGACTTATCTATCTACTTACACAAAGTATTCCGATACTTATCTATCTACTTGCACAATGTGTTCCGAGACTTATCTATCTACATGCACAATGTGTTCCGAGACTTATCTATCTACTTACACAATGTGTTCCGAGACTTATCTATCTACTTACATAATGTGTTCCGAGACTTATCTATCTACTTATACAATAAGCACATCTCAGTGAGCGACCATAATCGCTACCCAAAAAGTAACCGATATTTTAAGCCCATTTGGGTTAAACCTCTCTCCTTACAGAAAGGGTTGCAAATCTTATTCGAGAGCAGGGATCCTCAAACTCCGAGATAACATCTTTACATGTCTGAGAGTAGGATATGTCCGCACATGAGATACTTTGACGAAGGGTCGTGAAACATCCTTCACTCACATTTAACTAAAATAAACATTAGATATTTTAAAATAATTCTATGCCATGGATAAACATAGAATAATAAGTATGAGAATCGGTTACCTTAATTAAGTGACACAAAACTGCGTTCGTTTATATACTGGCTTCTACTACGCTTGACGTCATGTGGTATCGTTTCTAACCACCTGGGGATTCGGACATGGGGTTCAATAGTCCAGGGTCAGCTGGGTTTGGGAAAATGGAAGTTTGGGTGGGTGTCTTGATTGGTGGCTGTGTGGATGGGTAGAAGTGTGGATGGGTGGTTGTGTAGATGGGTGGAAGTGTGGATGGGTGGATGTGTAGATGGGTGGCTGTGTGGATGGGTGGCTTTGTGGAGGGGTGGCTGTTTTGGGTCAGTGGCTCTGTGGGTGGCTGTGTGGGTGAGTGGGTGGCTGTGTGGGTGGGTAGATCTGTGAATGGGTGGCTGTGTCGGTGGGTGGGTGATTGGCTGTGTGGATCGAGGGCTATGTGGGCGGGTTGCGCTTTTGATGGGTGGCTGTGCGGATGAGCAGCTGTGTTGGTTGGTGGCTGTGTGGGTGGGTGGCTGTGTGGATGGGGGCTTTTTGGGAATTTGGCTGTGTGGGTGGCTGGCTGTGGGGATGGGCGTCGATGTTTGGATGTGTGGATGGGCACCTGTTTGAGTCCGTAGATTCCACAATTCCAGACACTTTGTCGCACGACGTATAATCTCAACTGTCCAAGAAGGGGTTCGCTCTAGATGTGTAGCTCTAGGGGCGTGTACGAGGATGGGCTGGACTGCAGGGGGCTAGACGCCGGGACAACAGGAAAAATCCCAGTCCCCCTCCCACTCCCCAAGGCCTGTGATGTTACGGCCGATACTAAATTATATTTTAACTTGTGTATTGAATCTCAACCTACAGGGTTTTGTTGACTGGCCGCTTGGACACTCAGGTCCACAACTGGGTCGTAGTTTAGGGGAATGCGTAGAAAAATTACCAATAATCAGTCCCATGACAACAGATGCGGTACTTGCACAAATTGCCCCCTTCCCCAATTTTCCGCAGCCCAGTGGTAAAACAGATGTCCTTTGAACACCAACTTGTTTAGGGATAATTGTAGCACAACCTCCCTTTAGAACTTGTTCTGAGACAATTTTCAATGATATTGCACCCCCTCCTCCGCAACCTTAAACACTCACCCCGAACCAAACTGGACATTGATCAGCCCTTTAGCTTATTCGCGTCTGATTCTTATCACACATTTACAAGTCTCCCTGGGATATATCACACGCCTTACCTATCCCAACCCCGTGAATTACCCCCCCCCCCCTATTTCTCCCACAAAATTTACCAACGCATCCTTCACAAAGGTATACTTTACTAAAACATACTTTAGAACCGTATACTTTACAAAGGTTTACCTCACACATCTAACACTAGTAACAGTATCCCCCACAAATCTATCAACAGCACGCGTCCCCATCTTCATGCTGCTAAAATCCCAGGGGATCTTCCTCCTCCACCCCATCCCCATCTCTGTATCATGAACACATTCTAAAGCACACATCCTCATCTTTGTATCATGAGCACATCTCTGTATCATGAGCACATTCCAAAGCATACATCCCCATCTGTGCATCATGAGCACATTCCAAAGCACACATCCCCCATCTCTGCATCATGAGCACATTCCAAAGCACACATCCCCATCTCTGCATCATGAGCACATTCCAAAGCACACATCCCCATCTCTGCATCATGAGCACATTCCAAAGCACACATCCCCATCTCTGTATCATGAGCACATTCCAAAGCACACATCCCCATCACCATCTCTGTATCATTACATCCCTTAGCTTACAACGCACAAAGTGCCAAGCAATCGGTTTGGAGGCTATCGCTATAATTTCATCTCTTTCTTCTAAAAGCCTCATTTGCGTACAGCACCGCGGACAAACGCTACACACACAAAAAAAAAAAAGCAATATTTGGTAAAACGGAAAATGGGACTCAGATGAATATCTAGCCCCTAAACCCACCTCCCCACCCCGGGCCCTCTTTCCCCTACCCCCCCCCACCAACACACACACTTAACAATTTCTCACGTGCTTCCTTTCAGCGTCTCCACGTGACAAACC
Organism: Omphiscola glabra; assembly: GCA_964017045.1. NCBI lineage: Eukaryota > Metazoa > Mollusca > Gastropoda > Lymnaeidae > Omphiscola > Omphiscola glabra. Next base: position 14,762,667 of record OZ024803.1, on the reverse strand, counting down.
TGTCCGCTTGTTTTACGATAGCTTTGTTCTCTGGTGCCTGTTACGAAACATAGACTGTTGTGTGGAGCACGGATGTGTTTCTTACGAATTCTAGGAAAAAAAGCGTCACGCCCTTGGTCCGTTTAACTACGCCCAGTGATACTTTAGCGGGTACTTCGTCGCCCAATCTGGACTTCATCTTGCCAGTATAATATATTTTGGTTTGCAGTATTAATTGTGTTAAGATGTCGTTTTTCATAGATGTGTTGTAAAAATAAATATCTTTCAAACGCGAAAAAAAAAAGGGGTGGGGGGGGGGGGGGGGGGGAACAACAACAAATAAACCATATCTGAGTTGCTATCGAATTTTTAAAAAAATTAAAAAAAAAAAGAAGAAAAAAAATCTGACACGTTCAATAAATTAATCCACTTCTTCGACACAACATCAGACAACCAAAAAAATAATAAATAAAGAAATGTTATTTCGGTAAGAATCTCTTACATTTATTACGCTTCTGGTGTGACTAGTGGACTACTTCCTAATTTACTGCTTCCATTTCCGGCTCCTTTCTAATCAGCGAATTGGGGATTGAGAGTATATTACAAATAATTCTAAATGTTTCAAAGAAAGTATGGTTCAATAAAGAGTTCAATAGCGCGTGAAATATAATTCCCGATAATTACGCTAAATGATATTTTTTTGTATAGGTTTCACCTATTGGTACCCGGGTACTAGAAATGAGAGGTTGGGATTAAAAAAAACGATTTAAAATATTATTTTTAAGTTTGTAAGACCAAATGAGGTATCAAATGAAAGATAATTGAATGGACTATACGTTTGTAATCTTAATTCTTCAGTTTTACTAAAACAACCTACCAAAAATGACATCCGAATACCATTGAGTCTAATGGTACCCGGGTGCGAATGGCGGCACTGCGTGTCTGGGTCCATTTTGACTAATGCTGTTCGATTTTACGATGGTTGAGACATGAGAATATTTAATATAGTTCGTGGGCGTGAAATAAGAAGTGTGCTGTCGCCCATGTTTGGCGGGGCTATATCTAGTCCAAAATTCTTCTTATTATTTTCATCATAAAAATATTTTAAAAATGTGTTGTCCTACAAGACAAAAGCGACGACAGTCATAATTTATGTATTATTTAACACAAGAAAATGTGAAAACGCGCCCCCTCCCCCCCCCCCCCCCAAAAAAAAAACCAACAAACAAACAAACAACAACACAATTTTAAATGCTTTTGTAAAAAGTTAATACGAAATCTAGCGAAAAATCCACGATTAGCGAACGACTCACGCATCGTTTGAAAAATGCATCCCTATTTTGTGTGTGTGTCAAAGCTTGTCTTGATGACACTTGCTATGAATGTCAAAGCTTGTCTTGATGACACTTGCTATGAATGTCAAAGCTTGTCTTGATGACACTTGCTATGAATGTCAAAGCTTGTCTTGATGACACTTGCTATGAATGTCAAAGCTTGTCTTGATGACACTTGCTATGAATGTCAAAGCTTGTCTTGATGACACTTGCTATGAATGTCAAAGCTTGTCTTGATGACACTTGCTATGAATGTCAAAGCTTGTCTTGATGACACTTGCTATGAATGTCAAAGCTTGTCTTGATGACACTTGCTATGAATGTCAAAGCTTGTCTTGATGACACTTGCTATGAATGACAAAGATTGTCTTGATGACACTTGCTATGAATGTCAAAGCTTGTCTTGATGACACTTGCTATGAATGACAAAGCTTGCCTTGATGACACTTGCTATGAATGTCAAAGCTTGTCTTGATGACACTTGCTATGAATGACAAAGCTTGTCTTGATGACACTTTTTATGAATGACAAAGCTTGTCTTGATGACACTTGCTATGAGTGTCAAAGCTTGTCTTGATGACACTTGCTATGAATGTCAAAGCTTGCCTTGATGACACTTGCTATGAATGGCGAAGCTTGTCTTGATGACACTTGCTATGAATTTCAAAGCTTGTCTTGATGACACTTGCTATGAATTTCAAAGCTTGTCTTGATGACACTTGCCATGAATGTCAAAGCTTGCCTTGATGACACTTGCTATGAATGGCGAAGCTTGTCTTGATGACACTTTCTATGAATGTCAAAGCTTGTCTTGATGACACTTTTTATGAATGTCAAAGCTTACGCCAATGAGCGGCTATTGACAGACATCCGTCTTTATTTAATGACTCAATTTACAAGAGGATTTGATGTATCTGCACTCTGCGAGTATGTTTTCCCCTGCCCGGGTGACCACATTTTTTTTGGAGCTGTGTTTGATGGAACACATGCTCGTGGACCACATGTTTGTGGACTTGTCTTGGCGGACCGCACGCTCGTGGGCTTGTGTTTGGTGAGGCACATGCCTGTGAACTTGTGTTTGTTGGAAAAATACGTGTGGGCTCAAATGCTTTAGAGGGTAAATTGGTTTGGATGATCATCTGTCCAACTATCTCCACGGTTAGTGAAGGAAGCCTATCATCTTAATGGTCCGAAAAGCACCACATCATCTGGCATGGACACAGCATTGTCTAATTTACCAGAACCGTAAATGATAAAGGCTCTTTTGATCCAATCAACTGCAGAGGCGTAGCTAAGGGGGGCAGGGGGGGACAAATGTCCCCGTGCGCCAAAACGTGCTTTGCTTTTATTTTATTGATGAAAATTATTGGGTTTGAGAGTTTAAATAAAAAAGAAAAGGGGGTGCTTTAAAACGAATCTCGTCCGCGGGCGTTAAAAACTCTAGCTACGCCTCTGACCAACTGACAACAATGACCGCCCGATTTCAGTCTCTGACGATAATTTCTAGTAGGTAACATTGAATGGAGCTGTTGGGACTTAACATTTAAACTTTTCAAGAGATTATTGAATTGCGAGGAGAATACAACATACACTTACACACGATTCCATCAAATGCCGAATTTAAAGGTATTATTAAATGTCTGCTTGCCAGGAGTCCAAACTTTCGACAGCTGAGTTTTTTCGTTTAAAAAAAAATTGCATCTTTAAACGGAAAATCCTATTCACATCTGGCTATACGTGCATGTTCTAAATGGATTTACGTTAAAACGTCAATCAACCTATCAAGCACCGGTGACTTTTTAAGGCGATATCTTCTAATTTGTAGACTAATTAGCAAAGAAGACGCGTGCTGTTAGACCAGGGGTGGGCAAACTACGGCCCGCGGGACGCATGCGGCCCGACAACTGATATTATGTGGCCCTCGAAGGCATTTAGAAATTTAAAAAAATTACTATGTTTTTAAGTTATTTTGTTGAATTTTACAGAATTTCATGCACCGTTATGATTTTTAAAACATTTTTGATCAAATTTCTAATTTTCAATTTTTTTTAAACAGTCCTTGACCTTTGTCATGTAATGCTAAAATGCGAAACTATCGATTTTAATATAGGGAAATGTTTATCGATATTTAAAAATTGGACATAATAATCATGCTGCCCCCCAATAGCTTTACCTTTGTCAATATGGCCCTCCGCACAAAAAGTTTGCCCACCCCTGTGTTAGACCCTCTTCATTAAATTCTTCACACCCATACAAACAACACCAGAAGACTTATTGTCTATCAGAATGGACGTTCATTTCGGAGAAGTGCCTTTATCTTTATCCGTTAGGTTGTACATCAACACAACCATGCTATTTGTAGATTTGCACGAAGAAACCATTGGATATAAAAATGATGGACACGATCATGGTCGGATATACAAATGATGGACAAGATCATGGTTGGAATTAAAAATGATGGACAAGATAATGGTTGGATATACAAATGATGGACACGATCATAGTTGGATATACAAATGATAGACAGTCATGATTGGATATACATATGATGGACAAGATCATTGTTGGTTATACAAATGATGGACAAGATCATGATTGGATATACAAATGATGGACACGATCATTGTTGGATATACAAATGATGGACAAGATCATTGTTGGATGTACAAATGATGCATGTGTGCATCAACAAACCTGGCCCAGCATCCGCATGCAGCCTGTCAAAGCGTCATCCCAGTGTTTTACATCCACAGTGGAAAGACGAGACTGGATTGAAGGACGGTGGCTCGCTCCAGGTAAGTGTGTGTCCAGGCTTAAGTGTGGTAAAAATGATCTTGGGGGATGACAATTAACAATCACACATCACTCAAATGAACTTGCACATACAAACTCCTGAATTATTCGTCATGGATTTTTTTCGCACTTACAATAAAGAACCTCCAAAACTTCCACCACCCCCATCACTCCCATCACCACCACTCCCACCATTCCAACCACCACTCCCACCACTCCCACCACCACCACCCCCAGCACTCCCAACACCACCATCCCCACCACTCCCACCACTCCCACCACCCCCACCACTCCCACCACACCCCACCACTCCAACCACCCCCACCACTCCCACCACCACTCCCTCCACCCCCACCACTCCCACCACCCCCACCACTCCCACCATCCCACCACTCCCACCACTACCCCCACCACCACTCCCACCACCACTCCCACCACCACTCCCACCACCACTCCCACCACCACCCCACCACTCCCACCACCCCCACCCCCACCCCCACCACACCACCACTCCCACCACACCCCACCACTCCAACCACCCCCACCACTCCCACCACCACACCACCACTCCCTCCACCCCCACCACTCCCACCACCCCCACCACTCCCACCACCCCACCACTCCCACCACTACCCCCACCACCACTCCCACCACCACTCCCACCACCACTCCCACCACCACCACCACCCCCACCATTGAGTAAGAATATAACCAATACGTTGTTAGGCCATAGAGTTCAAACAAAGATGTCACTCATTTCAGATTTAAATTTTTGATCGTTTACCAATCACCACGAAACCTTCCTTTAAAAAAAATAGTTCCATCTCGATTCTCATGTGACGTCATCTGAGAGCGAAAAAAAATAAAGGCTTCCGTTGTTTCTTTACAAAAAAAAATTGTTTTGAACTCACTTTGCGATGCAGAACGCGTTGTCTATGGCATGACAGAACATAGTGGGGTTCAGATCATAGTCGCTCTTTCGCCACTTCGTCCTCGAGGAACAGCAGCCGATCTTCATCGACGTCAGTGATCCTTCCTAGAATATATGCCGCCTACAAGAGTCCTCCAGGCATCACGATCCTGAGCCAATCTGTCCAGCGTCCCCCAAGTGCGGCCAAGTTTCTTGGTATCCGCTTGCACTTCACGGTGCCAAGTGTTCCTCGGCCTTCCTCTTTTCCGTTTTCCTTGAGGGTTCCAGTTCAGGGCTTGTCTAGTTATGCTGGAGACATATTTCCTGAGTATATGACCGATCAATCTCCATCTTCTCTGGAGGATCTCTTGTTCTACCGGTTTCTGCTTTGTCCGCTGCCACAGTTTCTGGTTGCTGATTCTGTCGGGCCAGTGAATCCCGAGGATCCTTCTTAGGCAGTTATTGATGAAGGACTGGATTCTCTTCATATTCACAGCAGTGGTTCTCCATGACTCTGCACCGTATAGTAGAATGGGTAGATCATAGTCGCAGTGTTTACACATTTTAAATTTAAAACGAGGGAATTTACACTTTTTTTTCCGTTGAACAAGACGTTAACTGTTGTTTTAGCAAAGTACCGCCGCTTCAACAGATTATCCGCCACCGAAACCAAAGAAACTAATTTTTTTAAATGATTTATTTTATCACAAAATAAAATAAAAAAAAATTAAACTCAGACAAAGACCATAAAGATAAACTCAGCCAACCAAGAGCATATCTCTCTGGGAGGAAATGCACTGAAAGAAACGGAGGCCTTCACATACTTGGGCAACATCATTGACATAAATGGTGGATCCGAACGGACGTCAGGGCTAGAATGGGAAAGGCTTTGCATTTGTGCTATTAAAGAAACTGTAGTAGTCCAAGGAGCTGACTCTGCAAACCGAAGTCAGAATCTTCAACAAAAATGTCCTACTCTATGGAGCCGAAATTTGGAGAACTACAGCGAGCATGACGAAGAAAGTACACACCTTCATAAACACTTGCCTTAGATAGACCCTGAACATCAAATGGCCAAACACTAACACCAAAAAAAAAGACTTACTGGAAAGGACATATCAGGAGCCTTTTGCTGAAGACATCATAAGGAAACGATGGAGGTGGATCACCAGACAATCCCTAATATGGAATCTACAGGAAGAAAGAAAGAAAGAAAAGCCTAAAAATAGATTATGGAGACGCGACTAGAGGCAGACACACAAAGTATGTGATACACCTGGAAGTAACTGAAAGGAAAGCACAGGACCGAGATGAATGGACAATTCTTGTAGACGGTCTATGCCCCAGACGGGGTAAAAGGCATAAGTAAGTTAAATAAGTACACAGTATAACAATGAAAATAGCAAAAAACAAGCAATAATTGAAGGTAAGGAGAAATGTATTTTAGAACTCTAACAATGTTAAGTTATATTTATATTTACATTAAATTTACTTTATTAAAAAAATATTTCCTAGTCTTCAAAGCTGCAAATCTGCCAATCAGTTGATCGAAATCAATATCATTCACCGTATCTCTTTCAATTGATAGTAGAGCCAGATCAGAAAGCCTTGATTGTCCCATGGTGCATCGTAAATTGTTCTCCTGCCATTCACTTCTTAAAAATAATCTTCTCTCTACCGAAATTCCGCAATGGTCCGATTTTTAAAGTGCCCTATTAAATACCATGTTTTACCATGTGCGGAACAATCTTAAGGCCTCTAGGTTGGTCACCACTTTATCAAGAGTAAAAAAAAGGCGTTGCTAGTGACGAATCGGCGAAAATATTTAGGAAATTTCGTATTTTTGGGTTACGATATATTTGGTTTCAAAAACCATTAAAAAGACAACTTTGGATTGGCTACGTGTGTGGAAAATTTACTTGTGATTGGTTATCCTTTTATGATATTCGGTTAGACCGAGCTGTGTGTGCTCTGTAATTGTGCAATTTTTCAATTTGGTGTCACTCCTGAGATTGTGTCACCCGGTGCGGTCCGCACCCCTTAGCTACGCCACTGTAACAAGCGTCTGCCTCTGATCTAAGTGTCTTTCTGGGCAAGTTAAAAAGCCATCCTACCTTCAGGTCCCCCCCCCCCCTCCCCCAATGACGTGTGACTCAGAGCCCCGCATCCTTATCAACCGTAACTACTCAGTCTTCACCGTATTGTGTTGACCTTTGAACTCCCTCGTGTTTTATTACAAAATGTATTCATTGTTTAATTTCAAAGTTTTTTTTGTTAATCTCTAATCCAAATTGTGGGATTTTTTTTTTTTTTTTGGTATACTTCCGCACGTAATTCAATATGATTTCCTGTTTGCTATCACCAGTAAATTGTGTCTGTCTGTGGTCCCTCTTTTTCTGCCTGTTGAAGATTTTCTAATCGAAACGTTCATACTATAGTCTTGCCATCTTTCATGCGTTCCCCATACTCTGTGTGCTTACATCCAATATACCCGGCAATTTGATTCATATGTCTGCGATGTCGTGTTATCGCTTAATTAACTACACTGCCCAAGTTTATTGTGTAGGAAAGCTACTATTTCCAATGAATTTATCATTGTTCCCCACACATGGTACACCATTGTACAAAGGGCAACGCTTGATTCGTTTGCTTTGTGTTAGCCGCACCGTAGTACATTGGACAACGCTAAATATGTATTCAAAATAACCACACTGTATGATACAGCTGTAACCTATAACAGACCGATCCACTCGCCTGATGTGTGTTTTAAAATAAAGAGTGAGGAGTTGGTCCAGACTGCTATAAAATACGTAAGATACAAGGAGTGTGAAGGAATATAAGTCCATGTTGATTTTGGCTAAAATAAAGGAGCTCGCAAATGAGAAAACCAGCCCAACAGAAGGTGTGCGTGAGGGGGGGGGGGGATAAACCATGGGCGTGGCCAGGATTGCATGACAGAAGGTGGGGGATCAACCAGGGATTTGAGAAGGTTGTATAGAATCCTAGGAGCAAAGTAAAAACAATATTTAAAAATTAGAACACAAGTTCAAGGACATAAACAAAGGTTAGATGCCATAAGACCAATCTTTTGATTAAAAACTATTTTTAAAAAAAACGATTTCTTATGTCCACATTACAGACATTCATTTTCGGAAAGTTTCCTATTTAAGAGCAATTTTCGTCTTCAAAAATAATTCAATGAATATACCTGTGTTTTTAATCATGCAACTATTTGAAACACATTGAAACAGTTCACACTTCACTTCATCGGTTGGCCCACTTAATGAAAGTTATGAATCGCTTCAAGACGATTCAGTGAAACACTGCCCACTATGTACGTGTTTACGGGAAGGCAGTTGATGATTTCTGTGGAAACTATGAGAATGGTTCATCGTCTCAGCTCCAAGTTACAGACACTCGGTCCTGGATAGAGAAGTTTGGGTCCCTGATAGAGAAGTTTGGGTCCTTGATTGAGAAGTTTGGGTCCTTGATAGAGAAGTTTGGGTCCTTGATAGAGAAGTTTGGGTCCTTGATAGAGAAGTTTGGGTCCTTGATAGAGAAGTTTGGGTCCTTGATAGAGAAGTTTGGGTCCTTGATAGAGAAGTTTGGGTCCTTGATAGAGAAGTTTGGGTCCTGGATAGAGAAGTTTGGGTCCTGGATATAGAAGTTTGAGTCTTGGATATAAATGTTTGGGTCCTGAATATAGACGTTTTGGTCCTGGTTACAGAAAGGGGGCCATGGCTATAGAAAGTGGGACATGGTTATAGAAAGTGGGTCCTGGATATAGAAAGTGGGTCCTGGATATAGAAAGTGGGTCCTGAATATAGAAGGTTGTGTCCTGTATATAGAAGGTTGGGTTCTGGATATAGAAGGCTGGGTTCTGGATATAGAAGGTTGGGTTCGGGATATAGAAGGTTGGCTCGTGGTTATAAAAACTAGGCCCTGGATATAGAAAAGGTTTCATGGTTATAGAAAGTGGGTCAGGGTCAATGGGTGAAGGCCATAGAAAGGGGGTTATAGAAAGCTGGGTCCCGTATATAGAAGTTTGCGTCCTAGGTCATAAGAGGTTGGGATCCTACGTAGAGAAGTCTCGGTCTTAGAGACGCCACTGCCCTTATATTACCTGGAGTGTACTACACCGCTGATATTGTGAAAGCACATGCGGTGACGAATGGTCTCGGCGTAGAGCAGCAACGCGCGTCACTTGGCGTCAGTGTCCGAAACGTTACGGCAAGCAGGCGGCCAAGATCTTATTTTAACCATGTGGGGGGATAATCCTTGACTTAGCAGGCGGATTAATTTCCCTTTCGTAGTTTCAAAATTTGTTCAGTCGGAATCATATGGTTAATTCGTCTGGAGTCGGAATGTGACATTATGTAAGTCTGTGGTGTGTTCGTGTGGCTTCTATTTGTGGTTAGCCAAAGTGAACATATAGCGGAGATAATTCAACAACCCTTAAAAACATTTTTTTCCCCTGCTAAAATCCTTTATTTGCTTTTAAAAATTATTTTATTTTATATTTAATATTATAATGTCCCACACTTTTTACACCACATATTTATTTCACCAAGTATTTCAGGGAAAAAAATTAATGACAAACAAATATTACGCAACAAATGCATTAAGATTTTTTTTTTAAAAAGTATTTCATTTAGCGCAGTTATCGGGAATTTTATGTCATGTAATGAGTGGCACCATATTTCCGTCATCTTTCACTTGAAAAAACAGGAACACTGATTTTTGGGGGGTTGTGGCGTGGGGCTGACACATTTGATAGAATTTTTTTGCCGTCGGCGAAGAGTCTGTATGCCACGCTGCAGCACGATAGGTGGACGGGAAGTGGGTCAGTTAGCCGTCCGAAAATTTTGTCCTAGACAGACAAATGCGAAGTTAATGTATGGGATTCAAAAGATAGATTCTCATACTTGGTAGCGATGTAACAAAACAATGTAAATTGGGTAATGAATGCCTACAGAGTTCAATATGCCCACATGGGCAAGCGAAGACATTCATAGGAATTATCAACAACAGGAAAATTGCCTCAAAGAATGCTTAATACGAGGGTGAATTTAATTCGATTTGATGCCGGCCTGTGCCTCGAACTACCGTGTTCTCCAATAGCACATACAAAACAAGAAAGGCGGCGCATACATCTACAACATACATGCCTCGTGTTACGGCCACATACACGCCTCATATTATGAACACATACACATCTCAGATAATGAACACATACATGTAAACACCTCATATAATGAACACATACACACATCATACAATGAATACATACACACATCATATAATGAACACATACACACCTCATATAATGAACACATACACACCTCATATAATGAACACATACACACCTCATTTAATGAACACATACACACCTCATATAATGAACACATACACATCTCATTTAATGAACACATACACACCTCATATGATGGCAACATACAATCATTCCTATACTTCTAAGACCCCCTCCCCCCACCCGCCATTACACTATATCAAAAGCTCACATTAACAAACAGACCGTTGGGAATTAGTACTAAAAAGTGTGGGTAGAAAGTACTCTCCCCCTGGTAGATGACTGCATAATGACGGCATCGGTCTCTCTATCTCTTGACTGAGTTTATTGTGTTGAATGTGTTGGCACAGCTGAATCGACAGTTCAAGATTATTTATTTTTAAAATGGTGGTGGTTGGGGGGGGGGGGGGGGTTCGTTCTGAAGGGAGTCGGTTGGTGAGGACTTTGCGGATAGTCCATGGCTTCAGTGTTTCTTTCAGGCATACCTCCGGGGGGGCACTGCCCCCCCGGAGCAAGTCAAGTGCCCCCCGGGGGAAAATGTGTAAAAAAAAAAAAAAACTACTCTAAATTTAATTTTTATAAAATTGTTAAAAGTTATTGAAAAGTGTGCCTTTAATCGATAACAATTATTGGAACAAATAAAATATCGCTTTGTTCGATATATATTGATGATCCATAGCGTTCAGGTTAATCTTGTTACAGGCTCGCAGAAATCGATTATAAATATGACATTGTTTTGAAAATTGGCCGCTCCTGATCATAAGCTAAATCTTACTTTTCTGATTCGCAAATATCGGTATCTTCTATTTAATTACATTTTGCCGCTGCAAAAGTTGAAAGACTTTTAAATATAGTTCTTGCTAATAAATAAACATGTGCAATCTGTTTTCAAATTATATTGTATAATAGCATCATGCTTTAAAAAATCATTTTTAGCAAACATTTTAATGTAGTAGATTCCATAGATGTATGCTGACGTAGATAAAATAAAAATAATAATAATTTTAAAACAAAAAATTAGGAATTTACCGGTTACATACAAATAGTGGACATTTCATCATAATTATTAAATCGAGTGTTTCTAATTTTTTAACACAGTTTCGGGAACAGAGTAAAATGATTTTTAAAAAAAGGCTTTATTTATTAAATCCCTAATGACTTTTCTCTGTTAATATAATAATAATAAACAGTCTTCCCCAGCTGTTTGAACTATTTAAAAAAATATTTTAAGATGATAATCCAGTAGAAAGAATATAATATATATTTAAACAACGAATTAAAAAAAATTGAGTATTTCGATTATCTTGTAAATGCCATTTTTGGTAGTAGTTAAACAAAAATTATATGGAATTGGTAAAAAAAAATGTTTTCAAGTATAATATCGAAGAGGCAAGTTGTAATTATCTGAAGCAAATTATAGTAGTCTAAATTTCTTAATTAACATTTAAATCAACTGAATTTTGCGAATTGAAACTTTAATAATTTATAAGAAAAAAAATCACACATTAATAAATATATGAGTCCTTTGTAAACAATTCTTGACTTCTAAACAATTATATCGGTTACATATGATTTATGAATAAATACCAATTTTGAAAACCCATAAAGATATATTCTATAGCCTTTTGTACAGAAAAGCTTTTTTTCTTTTTGACTTTGGTGAAACTTGGAAATTTCTTTTTCGTTCAAAATGTAAAACTATTTTAGCATTTCTTTTTTGGGATGGATGCCTTTTTTGGAAGGAAGTCTTTTTCTTAATTTTACAAATAATTTGTAGTAAATTCATTATTTTTATGTAGTTGATCCCAAAAATATTTTAAAATAATAACTTTAAAAATACATTACTTTTCAATTTTAAAAAAATGTTTGCATACCACACTTAGTCAAGCAGAGACGTCGCTTGTACGATGGCTCTTATGTCAAATGACACATAAAATCTTAACTAGCATCTCTCCCGTTGCGCTACAGTTAAGTGTTTAATGATGCGAAACTAAATTTAACTACGGTATTTAAAAAAAAATGCATTCTTGCATTTTGAATTTATCAAAAAATTTCCGGGGCCTATAAAGTTTTAAGGGACGAGTCTAAGCTAAGGAGTATCTCTCGATAAAAAACATACCCTAAGGGATCCCAATTGGACTGAATTTATTTAATATTGTGCTGGTGGAAGAGTTAGTGATGTCCTGTTATTATCGTTATTTCTAGCGCTTCCCACCCAAATGTCTGAAATGTTTACATCAGTGGCACTTCATCCCATTTAGGGCCCTGGCCTGCTCCACCCCATTCTTCCATTGGGATCGATCCATCGCTTTACACCTCCATGTGCGAGCCCCAACCTTTGTAAGCCCTTCTCTACATCGTCAATCCATCTCAGTCTTGGTCGACCGGTGAGCCGTCTGCCCCTAGGTTTCTGCCTGTAGATCGTTTTTGTTGCTCCAGAATACGGCATCTTTTCAATGTGTCCTGCCTAGGGCAGTCTGCCTTTTTTTTAATATAGTTGTGACTATGGATGGGTATTTGTACAATTGATATAGCTCTTAGTTTGTACGGATTCCCAAAACAAAAGTGTCTATCATCGGGTCATATATTTAGCAGGTTCTCTGCTTTTCTGGTAGGAACCAAGTCTCACTACTGGTCTTGTGACAGTGGTGTATACTTCCTTCTTTGTTCCCTTATCGAGATTTTTGCTTTGAATTAGCTTTTGTAAATTGAAATAAGAACGGTTTCATGCTGTTATTCTTTCTTGTACATCCGATTTTATTTCCTCTTGCTTATTTATAGTCACCCCTAGATATTTGAAAGTAGCTACCCTCTCAAAGGCGTAGATGTTCATATTGATGAAGTCATCAGTGCGTATTTCCTGACATTATCACAAATATTGCCTTCGCTTTATTTACTTCAAGACCAGCTTTGACCGTCACAACTTCAAGTTCCCTGAAAGTTTTAATTATATCATCAATGCTGTTTCTACCAAGTAGCGCTACATCGTCTGTGTACGCCAGGTATTGCAGTGGCTGGCTTTATAAAGTTCCTTTTGGTTGTTCTGTACCACCTCTCAGATGCTCACACGTATGTTTCTAATGCTTTTTTCTAAAGTGATGTTGAAAATGATACACGGATTTCCTTGTCTGAGGCCCAGATTGATTGGGAACTCCCTCAAGTACTCCCTCTGTACTTTGATTCTACTTTTGTAGTTATCCATCGTCATATGTATGAGTCGGGTAAGTTTGTTAAGGACTCCAAGTTCCAGCACAGCATCGTTCATGTATTTCCTGTCTATGCTATCATAACCTGATTTATAGTCCACATATTGTTGGTGTATGTTGATGTATTCTTAGCATTTTATACGAGACATCTAACAGTAAATATATGAACGTTTGAAATGCCCCTTCACACATTGTCTTAAAGATACATTGAATACAGTGCATGATACCCTCACTAGGTAACTCTTGTTACCAGTGAAATATCCGCATCAACACCAGGCACAGAAACATTGCAAATCCCATCTACATTCATAAGAGCCATAATGATCAATAAATTGATCATGGGGCCTTAATAGACAGAAAAAGAAGAAGAAAAATTTGCACCACAATGCATCACTGCATTTTGAATTTATTATTTTTAAATTAAGGTGACCCCTGCCCTCACTTTTGCTCAAACTCTTCGGATTCCTCAATTTCTGCTACCCCCCCCCCCTTTTTTTTTCCTTGACGTCCATCAATGTGACTAACGGGTTGAATCTAATCTTGTGTCAAATGATTTTCTTCGGCACACCACAACCAAAATGAATTTAGTTTGTGTCTGGAACTGGTCGCCATAATGCCTCCCCGATCAAATGAAAGTCTTATCAAAACATTCGAATCATGTATACTCCAAAATGCACCTTTTGATTGTTAAACAATCACACATTTTCTGCTGCCCTAATTCCCGATAAAAATTACTTGCCATGACAGCCAAAATTGGTGCTAATATATACACTGCCCAGCGGCGTGCCTAATGTTAGCGCCACACTAGGTGGGTTAACTTTTTTGCCACGCTACCTTTCTCAATAGAAACTCTGCAGATGTTCGAAAATCCCGCCGCTCTATCTAAAGAAAAATGACACCTGGGAAGACCAAATGTTCGCCCCCCACCCCCACTTCTACGTCACTGACGTGAGTCTTTGATGACAGGGGACAAGATTCATTTTTACACCCCCCCCCCCCGGCTAAACTCTGAAACCTATTATTTTCATCCATTAACACTATAGCTCATTAGATGCCCACGCTAGTCTGGAGCCCGGGGACATATGTCCCATCTGCCACCCCTTAGCTACGCCTCTGGCCACTGAAAAATTTGCACTGCCCCCCCGAGCGTCAAAAGTGCCCCCTCGGGGGAAAATTTCTGAAAGAAACACTGCATGGCTTGACATGTAAAAGTGCTGGGGTGGATGGGGTGAATATGCATTTGTTTTTGTTTTGTCTCTATACAGCTGTATAAATGTATTTTATGTTATTGTCACGATTATGTCTCCTTTGCTAACATTTTTATGTACAGCGCGGTGAGCCTTGCCCTAGGCTGAGATACCGCGCCAGATAAGACAACCTATAATAATAATTAATTATAATTAATATAATTTGTTTTTTGTAGTTAAAAGCTGAATAGAACCAAATCTGTCTGCTCTCAAACATTTATCAACTGGGAGACCTTAGTGCTAAAAGTAAAAGTAGCTAATAAGTAATTATGTCACAAAATTACAGTTTGGATATTAACAAGTACTAATTTTCTTTTTGTCAATATGCCTTATTTTTGGGGGCTTATTTTAACTAAAGGACTTTGGTATAGTTAAATGTGTTCAAATTTATGCAGCACACTTGGCTTAACCGCATAAGAAAAGGTCACAGTTTAGATTATTTTGACAAAAAATGGGACCCATTAACTTTTAGCACTATGGCATTCAAGTGCTATTGTTTTCTCTTTTTAAAAGTTTCATCGACTTGGTGATCATAAAAGTGTAGGATGGTCAATATTATAATTATTAGAGCAATACTTCACAGCCACGAACATTTTTCAAATAATCACATTCTGTTGAAATTGATGGAGCACCGTCAGTAACTGGCTGCAGCTGTTGGTCGCTGCTTTATTGATATATGTCTTTATAATCATTCGTTATGTCATTCATGGCCAACACCTGGTTACTATAAAAAAATAATATTAGGTAACCATGAATGGTGCAGTAAATTAAAGGATTGACTCTATCTGACGCTCCGTGTGTTCAGAATGATGCAGATCTTGCTGCTTTATTCTGACGCTCGTTGGCGTCATTGACTCCAAAGCCACCAGACACGACATTGTTAGTACATATCAGAACTATTTGGTAATTGAAATCAAAATGAATTAGTAGCAGCAGGTGAATAAGATCAAACTTTAACAAATAAATAAAAAATCAATAAAATATCCCTCTCTTACTTTAGATCAAAGATTTCAAGTCATTCTGTTCAAATCAAAGACATTTTTGGGCCATCTTGAGTCCTACTAACTTCCGAGCCCGTCCGAGGTAGGATAGAAGGGTGAGATGCCAGATGCAAGCTATGGTATATTTTACAACAAAAATTGGATTACAATGCGTAAGAAAGCCTGGGAGACTTAGATGTAAGATAGCATGAGAGAGTTAGATGTAAGATAGCCATGATAGAGTTAGATGTAAGATAGCATAAGAGAGTTATATGTAAAAACGTGTTTGTATAATCAGTGGCGTAGCTAGTGTTGGTGACGCCCGGGGTTGGGTCAAGCATTTTTGCCACCCCCTTCCTTGAAAAGAGTCTGCCGTTGGCCGAATGTGCTATCCCTCGTTATAAGTATTAACAAAAATGCCAGCTGTTTTTTTTTTGTTTTTTTTTTTGGGGGGGGGGGCACACCCTCCTCCGCACCCCCTTCCTACGCCACTGGATTTATGCTGTCTGTTATCCGCGTAGTTATACTCCTGATATAACCTGGATGACGTCATGTGCCCCAGGTTAAATGTTGAGTTGGGGTCTCATGCCGTTCTGACTCCAGCTTTGCCCTCTGTTCAAGTTAAACTGTCAAGATGTTACTGACTCCAGCTTTGCCATCTGTTCAAGTTAAACTGTCAAGATGTTACTGACTCCAGCTTTGCCATCTGTTCAAGTTAAACTGTCAAGATGTTACTGACTCCAGCTTTGCCATCTGTTCAAGTTAAACTGTCAAGATGTTACTGACTCCAGCTTTGCCATCTGTTCAAGTTAAACTGTCAAGATGTTACTGACTCCAGCTTTGCCATCTGTTCAAGTTAAACTGTCAAGATGTTAAAACTGTCTGGACGTTAAACTGTCACCGTCTTATCGAAATATGACCAGCTTATCACAAACACGCGCTGCAACCCAATGACGTCAGTCTTAAAGCTATCTACATCCGGGGAAGCTCGACAGCAATATATTTGTGCACACGCTGGGGCTGCTAGCAGGGGGGGGATGTTGTGAGGTTACAGTGGGGAATTGTAACATGTATACGCGGGCAATGTTACGTCATAAGTGTGGTTTGTAACGCCGTACGTGTAGGCTATTCAACGTCATAAGGCTTCTGTGTGACGTCGTGCGCCCTCTACGTTAAGTCTTGAGTTTTCTATGTAACGTCATACATGGGAATTTGTAAAGTCTCGAGTGGGCTGTTAAACATCACGAGACTTCAATGCCATGTCACAGGTCTTGTGTGTTACGTCATAATTATTCAATGTGACGTCGTAAGAGGACTACGTAACGTCCTTGGTGGGATTTACCACGCCATGCGTCTTCTGTGTGACGTCGTAAGTGGGAAACGTGAGATTCAATAAACGAACTAGGAGTGGAGAAATAAAGACGTGACGATTCAGTGACAGGGCTTTTCGGAGACCATACAGCATACAAGAGCAGGACTTCCTGTAAAGTAAGATTCAGTCAGTTGAGAATTTGTTGCGATATTTCCCAATTGGAGTAATTAATAATTTTTTGGTTTCTAATCTCTAAACTTAATTTTCGGGGGGGGGGGGGGAACAGGGTCATTAAGTACGAATAGATTTTTCCTCTCTATTTATTTCTATTCTTGTGGCTTTGTTAATTTACTCATTGAACTCTTACCTGAATCACTTAAGATTATAAAGACGTTCAGATTTTAATTGGACTTAAACCGTTCCCTGAAAGCTGAGTGCGGAAGGAAATAATCTAGGATTATACAAACGTTGCATTAAAAACAAAAAGACAAAAAAAAAAAAAAAAAAAAAGAGAAAAACACAAAAACACACCAAACAAAAAACACACCAAACAAAAAACACACCAAACAAAAAACACACCAAACAAAACAAACAAACAAACAAAACCCAAACAAATAATGATGTAGCATTTAAATGAAAAGTAGGAACTTAAAAATAAAATGAGATTAATGTTGTAAGCCACAGTGTCGTGTGTAGAAATAACTTTTAATTGACGTCATAATTCACACTTCTCACACGGTCTCTGTCGACTCCTCTATGTTCTTCTGGATTGAGTCATTCGTCAAGTTCCCAAACACGTTGTAGTACGTCGCACTATTCTTAATATCACTGAATGAACTCAAGTCCTTTTCATAATAATTATAACTTTAATAACTAATTATAATTGCATGCTGCAAACTTCAACAGACACATGCTTATAGCGCAGCTCGCTATCAGACATAAAAGAAACACATCCTACTTCCACAATGTTCCACTCAAGACTGCCGCACGACTAAAACTTACGTCACACTACAGTCTAGACAATACGTCACAATAAGCATAAAATACGTCACAAAGTCAAGCGCGGGAAGAGCGTTCATTAACTAATAAAAACTCTCTAACACAGACCGCGCGAAATAAACATGACATTCAGTCGCAACAAATACTAATGAACTCCCATTCTCGACAGTCCCCAAGTAATTTATACCTGTCATTCTTTGACCAAGTGAAGATTACGTAGAAAAGTTTTAGAGATCACGATAAGATAGCTATACTCACACTGACATACCCCTGAAAGACCTTGTTTTGTTTTGTAGCGGGGAAGGCGTTCTGCCCGAAAAGCCAGTTTTATTGTTTTCTTTTGTTAGTCTACCTTCAACCTATCCCTTGACTAACTATTTGGTCACGCAGCTCAACCGCGGCCTGTAATTTATGAGACTTCAGAGTGAGACAATTTATTAAAATACATCGCTGACAAAGTCATAATTAAACACCCAGCAACTGCGCGTCTATCACACACATGCACGAACTATCTTTTGGATGCTTCTTAATTGAAAAAATTAGGCTTAGAATCAATGATACTTTAAATAGATATCACCTGGTCAACCGACTGGTCAACTGACTGCCGAATAACAAAAATTTACCTGATAGTCATAGTTAGTTCCCCCATTATGCCATGTGCGCTAAATTGGGAAAAGGGTGCTAATTTTTTTTTTTTTTTAAAGGGTTGGGGGTAGTTTGGGTGGAGGGGGGTGCAGAGGATATCTTAGTATTCTCATGAGGGTGTCAGTGACCACATAATGTTGGAAGCAAGGGTGTGTAGTTTTCAACAGGAACTAAGTTTTGTAAAAAAAAATAACTGTATACATGAACATAAGTGGGACCTATTTTCGCCCCAGTCAGAACCATTCTAGCGAGCCCTAAGATGACTCTTGGTGTGCTGCTTAATGATGTCAAAAAGGTGGGGGGGAGAGAGAGAGAGAGAGAGAGAGAGAGAGAGAGAGAGACGGGGTAAGTAAAACTTGAGAATGTTGCCATCACCTGACACAGTCGTGGTTCCAACATGTGCCTTAGTTTTAACGAGGCTGTACTCTTGATGCTATAAACTTCTCCATGAATGTTCTACCCCGCCGTGTTTGTTTTGATGTAGTGAGTACTGCGACGTACGAGTGATATATATCTCTCTCTGTTTCCGCGTCTAGATCTCTTTGATGATTGATGTTTTTTTGTTTTTTTACCTGATTGCTGTAACATGTAAGTCTGGTCTAACCTAACCCGTGCTAACCTGTCTGTCATAGTTCAGTCACAGCGTTACTAGGTATGTCCAGTTTGTGCGGGGTATTTGTTTCATTTGATTGGTCAATGGTGCATGCCAGAAATGGACACGTTTTTTTTCGAACGGTTATTTAAAAAAAAAAAAAAGTTAATTTCATTTTTTTTAGTAATTTATTTTTCTTGGTAATTAAAAAAAAACAAAACAAGTTATAAGATCGGCAACGTAGGTATCGTAAACCGGCAACGTAGGTATCGTAAACCGGCAACGTAGGTATCGTAAACCGGCAACGTAGGTATCGTAAACCGGCAACGTAGGTATCGTAAACCGGCAACGTAGGTATCGTAAACCGGCAACGTAGGTATCGTAAACCGGCAACGTAGGTATCGTAAACCGGCAACGTAGGTATCGTAAACCGGCAACGTAGGTATCGTAAACCGGCAACGTAGGTATCGTAAACCGGCAACGTAGGTATCGTAAACCGGCAACGTAGGTATCGTAAACCGGCAACGTAGGTATCGTAAACCGGCAACGTAGGTATCGTAAACCGGCAACGTAGGTATCGTAAACCGGCAACGTAGGTATCGTAAACCGGCAACGTAGGTATCGTAAACCGGCAACGTAGGTATCGTAAACCGGCAACGTAGGTATCGTAAACCGGCAACGTAGGTATCGTAAACCGGCAACGTAGGTATCGTAAACCGGCAACGTAGGTATCGTAAACCGGCAACGTAGGTATCGTAAACCGGCAACGTAGGTATCGTAAACCGGCAACGTAGGTATCGTAAACCGGCAACGTAGGTATCGTAAACCGGCAACGTAGGTATCGTAAACTGGCAACGTAGGTATCGTAAACCGGCAACGTAGGTATCGTAAACCGGCAACGTAGGTATCGTAAACCGGCAACGTAGGTATCGTAAACCGGCAACGTAGGTATCGTAAACCGGCAACGTAGGTATCGTAAACCGGCAACGTAGGTATCGTAAACCGGCAACGTAGGTATCGTAAACCGGCAACGTAGGTATCGTAAACCGGCAACGTAGGTATCGTAAACCGGCAACGTAGGTATCGTAAACCGGCAACGTAGGTATCGTAAACCGGCAACGTAGGTATCGTAAACCGGCAACGTAGGTATCGTAAACCGGCAACGTAGGTATCGTAAACCGGCAACGTAGGTATCGTAAACCGGCAACGTAGGTATCGTAAACCGGCAACGCAGGGCTCGCAGACCGATGCCAATCAGAGGTGCCCCAAATGTGTTTGACCATTCGACATCTTACCTTCTGGCGTAATTCAGATGTGTAACCACGAGTTGTTGCATTACCTATAATGGCTTGTTGTATACCATAGTCTTGTTGCATACCATAGTCTTGTTGCATACCATAGTCTTGTTGTATATCATAGCCTTGTTGTATACCATAGTCTTGCTGTATACCATAGTCTTGTTGTATACCATAGTCTTGCTGTATACCATAGCCTTGTTGTATACCATAGTCTTGCTGTATACCATAATCTTGTTGTATACCATAGTCTTGTTGTATACCATAGTCTTGCTGTATACCATAGCCGTGCTGTATACCATAGCCTGGCTGTATACCATAGTCTTGCTGTATACCATAGTCTTGCTGTATACCAGTCTTGCTGTATACCATAGTCTTGCTGTATACCATAGTCTTGCTGTATACCATAGTCTTGTTGCATACCAAAGTCTTGTTGCATACCAAAGTCTTGTTGTATATCATAGCCTTGTTGTATACCATAGTCTTGTTGTATACCATAGTCTTGCTGTATACCATAGTCTTGTTGAATACCATAGTTTTGTTGTATACCATAGTCTTGTTGTATACCATAGTCTTGTTGTATACCATAGTCTTGTTGTATACTTGGTCCCTTATATTTAACACTATGATTGACGCTATTTTCGCTTATAGCAAACACCTTTGAGCGCTATTAATTTTCCGGTCTGTGCTTTAACAGGTCGAGGATTTGGAAAACATATCTCAAATATATTTTGCTATTGGTGTGTCCTGTTGCCGTTTGAGTTTGTTTTTAAAAAGCTGTCACGCATCGAGTTAAACTCAAGTTAATTGTTTATTTTGTTTTCCTTTAGTGTGAGGTGACTATTATCTTAATCGATAAAGAGCCACTGGTATGGCGTGGGACTGTCTGTAGGACTATTGCTTAAAGGCTAGCAGACAGGGTGTTGGACTGTCTGTAGGACTATTGCTTAAAGGCTAGCAAACAGGGTGTTGGACTGTCTGTAGGACTATTGCTTAAAGGCTGGCAGACAGGTTGTGGGACTGTCTGTAGGACTATTGCTTAAAGGCTAGCAGAAAGGGTGTTGGACTGTCTGTAGAACTATTGTTTAAAGGCTGGCAGGCAGGGTGTTGGACTGTCTGTAGAACTAGTGTTTAAAGGCTGGCAGGCAGGGTGTTGGACTGTCTGTAGAACTATTGTTTAAAGGTCGTTGTATATTATAGAAAAAGAAGTTTACTCTTTTTTTGTTGTTGCACTAGTTGACCCGGTGTAAAACAACAACAACAAAACAGTCAAAAAACAACTGCAGCCGTTAAAGCCCCCGGCAAGCTTATTTCCTTAAAGTGGCTGAATTCTTTGAAGATGTTAATAACCATTTGACCTTGAAGTGATCCAGTTGAACGTCTTCCCGTTGTTTGTGTTAGCTCCCCTGAGAGCTGTTCCTCTCATAGTCTCCCTTGTCTTGGGGGCAGAAAACGTCGATACAAGTCTGGTGTAATGTTTGGGACTTTACTTACTTACTGTGTCTTAGAGTTGGTCACATAGACTCGTTGACTTAATGGGCATGTCTTAGAATTGGTCAAAAAGACTGTTTGACTTAAGGGGCATGTTTTAGAATTGGTCGAACAGACTGGTTGACTTAATGGGCATGTCTTTGAATTGGTCGAATAGACTCGTTGACTTAATGGGCATGTTTTAGAATTGGTCAAGTAGACTCCGTTATAAACGTGAACAAAAAGGATGTTATATTTTTGTGTGGGAGGGGAAACTCGGCCCGTGAGGCTTTAGAGTCAGTGACTAGCATCCACTGACGCCTCCTGAGAGTCAGTGACTAGCTTCCACTGACGCCTCCTGAGAGTCAGTGACTAGCAACCACTGACGCCTCCTGAGAGTCAGTGACTAGCTCCCACTGACGCCTCCTGAGAGTCAGTGACTAGTATCCACTGACGCCTCCTGAGAGTCAGTGACTAGCAACCACTGAGCCTCCTGAGAGTCAGTGACTAGCAACCACTGACGCCGTCTGAGAGTCAGTGACAAGCTTCCACTGACGCCTCCAGGGGTATCGCCCGATCTCCCATCACTGGAACAGTCTGATTCGCTACATAAGTGTGGTCAGTGTGTTTTCAGACTACGCGTAATGCAACCTGTCCTTTGTCGGGAATGTGTTAATAATCTCTACAACAGACAAAGTCCACATGATTTATGATTTACCACGTGTTCATTACGGAGAACGTGTCAGCAATTACAAACGGAGTTAAGAAGGTAAAACAAACCACAACAAGCAACCCAAACACCGATGCTTAAACATCCGTCCCTCTTTTGATTAATGCTGACCAGTAGTGTAGGTAGGGTTATTTCCACCCCCGGGGGAGGGGGTGCGTTTTTTGCAGCTCCTGACCACGACAAAAAACAACAACATTGCAGTTGTCCCCAAATGTCACCCCTCAATATAAAGAAATAAAGCACCGACCGGGTCAGACGACCCCCCTCCGCACCCCCTCCCTACGCCCCTGCAGGTAAAAGTCGTCATTTGATCAGTCTCAAGTTGGCGTCTTGCCTGATCGTGGCTGAACCTCCATAGAATACATACTTTATCATTTAGCTGTGTTGAAAATCAGATTGAAAAAAAAATGATTTAAATATTTTTTATTTTTTTTTAAAAGGGAAAAAATATTGCCGTGACCTCCTGACCTCTTGTCTAAATGAAAGGTCTGAGTTTCCGGTAGTGCGGCGATGGCAACGGCCTCCGTAGTCTTAAGTACAAGCCGCGCCGTTGTCCGTTCATCTTGTAACGTCTTCGACGCTGCCCTGCTCATGGCGGTCTATCCATTTTCTCTTAGCTAGCCCGGTATCGAACTGAACTCTAATGCTGCTTAATTATATTACAATCAAATTGTTGGTGTCGATTATAATACGATAAATCTGTTGGTATCTAGTAAGTATGTCGCAGTCGAATTGTTGTCACCCGGTTTCGATTACATTATAATAAAAATTGTTGGTATCGGTTATATGATAACCAAAATAGCGCTGATCTCTACTTAATCACAATCAAATTGTCGTTATCGATTACCTTAAAACTAATTTTATGATATCGGTTATATAACACTTTAAATGTTGGTACTGATTTTAATACAGTCCATTTTTTTGCCTAGCGAAATTGACAACCCTTAAAAACAAAGTTTTTCGGGGAAATCCTTCAGGAAATGTAATATAGAGCAACGAGACTACGTGCCAAGTTTCAGCGCGATAGGTTAACGGGAAGTGGGTCAACTAGCCGTCCGGTGATTTTTGCCCTAAAACACACACAAAAGCGAAGCTAATAACAAAGGATTTAAAATTAAAAACTTTTCTGCTTTACGCCCCGAGAGCCCTCAGAAATTAAATTAGTTTTCCTCTCATGTGGCGAAGAAAGGTCTGCTGCTTTAAAATGTGAACTTCGCCCTTTCAGCGTTTCAGCGAAAAAAAAAAAAAAGGAAAAAAAAGACATAACACACTACACATTCTTCCCAAACTGCCACCAAGCCGGGGTGTGTCATGACTCAAGACTGGTAGAAATAAGCACGAAAACAGATTTTTAAAAATTAAAATACATTGAATATATATATATATGTTGTTTGTCATATATTTATATATATAAATATATGGTCATGTAGGTCGACCCAGTTCAATGAGAATATTGCGCTGGTCAAAGAAAGCATCGAGATAACTATTCGACTAAACTTTACGCTTCTATTGGTGCATATTACACAACCCTTTTTGTGACGTTTTACACAACCCTTATTGTGACGTTTTACGCAACACTTCTTGTGACGTTTTACACAATCCTTCTTGTGACGTTTTACGCAGCCCTTGTAGTGACGTTTTACACAACCTATCTTGTGATGTTTTACACAGCCCTTCTTGTGACGTTTTACGCAGCCCTTCTTGTGACGTTTTACACAACCCTTCTTGTGACGTTTTACACAGCCCTTCTTGTGACGTTTTACACAACCCTTCTTGTGACGTTTTACACAACCCTTCTTGTGACGTTTTACACAACACTTCTTGTGACGTTTTACACAGCCCTTCTTGTGACGTTTTACACAATCCTTCTTGTGACGTTTTACACAACCCTTCTTGTGACGTTTTACACAACCCATCTTGTGACGTTTTACACAACCCTTCTTGTGACGTTTTACGCAACACTTCTTGTGACGTTTTACACAACCCTTCTTGTGACGTTTTACACAACCCTTCTTGTGACGTTTTACACAACCCTTCTTGTGACGTTTTACACAATCCTTCTTGTGACGTTTTACACAACCCTTCTTGTGACGTTTTACACAACCCATCTTGTGACGTTTTACACAACCCTTCTTGTGACGTTTTACACAACACTTCTTGTGACGTTTTACACAACCCATAACGTGACGCTCTGCACACATCTTTTCGTTTGATTGGGATCGGGAAAGGTCAGCAGTCATTAGCGGAATCCTAATTTGCTGCTCTCATGGAAACATTCATTATGTGGACGTTAACATCCTGCAACTCATCTAAGAGAAGGAAACTCTGAATTCCTAACCCGGAGTTGGCGTCCCGTAGGTGGATAACATTGATACAATGAAACATTCCGACGACTCCTGCGACGCCACGGGAGCCAAGCTGTATCATCCACATGATGTTTCCTTGGGGTCATCCAGCGGCGTGGAGATAGGCGATTTGCTGTTGGGAACCCGCTTACAATCCTCGAAGAATAATCCCAGGCCTTGTGGATTTCGTCTCGTCCTGCGAATTCCACACCATCGTCACCTTGCGACGGACGGATGCCAGCAGCAAAAATCCTGCATTAAAATAACTAACCGCAAACTCTCGATATGTGTGTTACTTGATAGAATATAAAATGTCTATCACAATACTTTAAGAACCACTAAAAAAAGTATATATATATGTACCGTAACACATTTAATGATACAAAGTTTACTCTCTAAGCCAGACTTGTTTTAAGGGAGGCGAATGGGAAATGTTTTTTTTTCTTCCTTAAAATTGACAGCGGAACTAAACTATTTTCACCCGTTCGACAATGCATTGGTATTTTATTTTCGCACTGGTGATTAATTTCTTCGCTCACGAGAAAGAATAGAGAAGGTTCCGTGTCAGGAAATGTAAAATTATCCAAATGGGATTCTGTGTGGTGCTGCTTGCGGTTTGTGTTGTGCTGGTGGTGAATTCCAGAACGTAACTGATCCAGTAGGTACAGCGTTGTCAGATATTACGGTGTATTTCTTGTACGCGTGTGGTACAGTTACGGGAAGTGCTTGTTATCGTGTTGGTACAGTTATCGAAGCTGATACAGTTCTTGTTATCGTGTTGGTACAGTTATTGATGTAGATACAGTTCTTGTTATCGTGTTGGTACAGTTATTGATGTAGATACAGTTCTTGTCGTCGTGTTGGTACAGTGATCGAATGTGATACGGTTCTTGTTATCGTGTTGGTACAGTTATTGATGTAGATACAGTTCTTGTTATCGTGTTGGTACAGTTATTGATGTAGATACAGTTCTTGTCGTCGTGTTGGTACAGTGATCGAATGTGATACGGTTCTTGTTATCGTGTTGGTACAGTTATTGATGTAGATACAGTTCTTGTTATCGTGTTGGCACAGTTATTGGTGTAGATACAGTGCTTATTTTCTTTTTGTTACAGTTATCAACGTTGATACAGTTCTTGTTATCGTGTTGGTACAGTTATCGACGTAGATACAGTGCTTGTTATCGCCTGGGTACAGCTATCGATTTTTTTTTGTTTCGGCACAATGCTGTTGTTTATAGTGGTACATTGCTGCTATTTATGTTATACAATGCTGGTTTGACCCTTGGCACAACGCCAGTATTTGTGTTGGTACAGTCCTGGTATTTGTGTTGGTACAGTCCTGGTATTTGTCTTGTTCCAATGCTTGTACGTTGTTGGCAAACACGTGGTATGTGTATGAGCATAAGGACTTTGTCTTATAACCTCTCAGTCCATATGGCTGGCTGGTGCAACTCTTCTTTCTCAAACCTAAATGCGGTGTTCAGTATAGTAAGAAAACTCTCATCCGTTGTTGTCAAACCATCGCACCCCACCCCCACCATTAGTGACGCCCCTTTTATACACGCGAGAAAGTTACGAGAAGAAATAAAATATGGAGGTTGCTGGCGAATCCATAATTTAATGTTGTGCAATTTTTAATGAATTTTTTTTCAACAGATGTTAGAACGTGCCCCCCCCCCCCCGCCCCAGGTTTAAACAGCTGTGCCTCCCTCCCCCCCTTTCCTTTTTCTGTTTTGGGGGTTAGCGATGGCGAGGCGCTGGGAGGGGGGAGATGAGCGGGCGTAAACATAATTTTTAGTTTCTTGAATATTATTCATAAACGGTAACCCTAATCCGCAATGTGTTTGACGTCACATCTGATACTGGTGCAAAAAATTTTTTCGAACAGTTGGCCATCGTGCTCGAAACATTGAGAGGGGGGGAGGAGGGGGTTAACATTAAGTTGTTTGCTGTTGACTGGTTTCTACGGTCGCTTTAACTGTGACAACTCAAAGTCACACGGAGTAACTTCTGGTACGTTACTCGCTGCCCGTAGATAACACGGGTCATTGCATTGGAGTTTTGGAGTCCAGGCTTTGCTGGCATCGCAGTGTTGTATCGCATTTCAACGGACTCCAAGCGACGGACATTTTCTTGAAATAGGAACAGGTTTCGCCGATTCGGAGTTGAATCGCTTACTAACCGTTATAAATACTCGAATACACAGTTAGGGTTTTTCCATTTGTGTTTTATAATCGATTATAAAATGTGTAGTTTTGGAAATAGGGTTTATTATTGTGTGTAAGTGTGTGTGTGTGTTTGTGTGTGTGTGTGTGTGTGTGTGTGTGCCCGCTACAGAACCAGCTGTACAGATGTTTCTAAACCGGTGCGCTATTTTTGACGTAAATTTGTTACGGCACCCTAAAAACCCAAAAACAGAGGGGTGGGGGGGAGGGTACCGTTGAGGATCTTATTATGTTTGATTAGTGAACTCGTTAACCGAGCCGAGTTGTGCGCCCTTAGACCAAAGTGAGCCTAATTAGTTCCCTTCGTTAATGAGAGTTAAAATTTGGTTAAATTGTGTGTTCTCATGGTCAGGTTATAATGTGTGTTCCCATGGTCTGCTTATAATGTGTGTTCTCATGGTCAGGTTATAATGTGTTCTGATAGTCAGGTTATAATGTGTGTTCCCATGTTCAGATTATAATATGTGTTCTCGTATTCAGGTTATGATGTGTGTTCCCATGGTCAGGTTATAATGCGTGTTCCCATGGTCAGATTATAATGTGTGTTCCCATGGTCAGATTATATTGTGTGTTCTCATGGTCAGGTTATAATGTGTGTTCCCATGGTCAGATTATAATTTGTGTTCTCATAGTCAGGTTATAATGTGTGTTCCCATTGTCAGGTTATAATGTGTGTTCTCATAGTCAGGTTATAATGTGTGTTCCCATGGTCAGATTATAATTTGTGTTCTCATAGTCAGGTTATAATGTGTGTTCCCATGGTCAGATTATAATTTGTGTTCTCATAGTCAGGTTATAATGTGTGTTCCCATGGTCAGGTTATAATGTGTGTTCTCATAGTCAGGTTATAAAGTGTGTTCCCATGGTCTGGTTATAATGTGTTCCCATGGTCAGATTATAATGTGTGTTCCCATGGTCAGGTTATAATGTGTTCCCATGGTCAGATTATAATGTGTGTTCTCGTGGTCAGGTTATAATGTGTGTTCTCGTGGTCAGGTTATAATGTGTGTTGACGTGGTCAGCAAACTGCTGGACTAAATTGAGGTAACAGCAGGGGAAAATCAGAAATAATAGCAGAGGCATAGGACGGAGGAGATAAGATGGAGGAAAAATGTAGGAGGGTATCGTCACCCGAGGAGTTGCACAGCATACGTCTGGAGTCTTGGTGAGGATGTTTGTCTCTGCTTCACCTGGATATTCCTGTAATACAAATGCAGAGTGGCAGGTGAGTCAATGGGTAGAGCTGGGTCGGGGGGTAGCTTCACATTGTAGATTTCAGTGGGCAGTTTGGGACAATGGGTTGTAAGGTAATGTTTGATGGACTGTTTGGGGTAGTGAGTTGGAAGCTAAGGTTTGATGGACTGTTTGGGGCAATGGGTTGTAAGGTAAGGTTTGATGGACAGTTTGGGGTAGTGGGTTGTAAGGTAATGTTTGATGTACTGTTTGGGGTAGTGGGTTGTAAGGTAAGGTTTGATAGACTGTTTGGGGTAGTGGGTTGTAAGGTAAGGTTTGATTGACTGTTTGGGCCAATGGGTTGTAAGGTAAGGTTTGAAAGACTGTTTGGGGAAGTGGGTTGTAAGGTAATGTTTGATGGACTGTTTGGAGTAGTTGGTTGTAAGGTAAGGTTTGATGAACTGTTTGGGACAGTGGGTTGTATGGTAATGTTTGATGGGCTGTTTGGGGTAGGGGGTTGGAAGGTAGGGTTTGATGGCCTGTTTGGGGTAGTGGGTTGGAAGGTAGGGTTTGATAGACTGTTTGGGTTAGTGGGTTGGAAGGTAGGGTTTGATGGACTGTTTGTGGTCAGTGGTTTAGAGGGTAGGGTTTGATGGACTGTTTGGGGCAGTGGTTTGGAGGGTAGGGTTTGATGGACTGTTTGTGGGCAGTGGGTTGGAGGTAATGGAGGACAGCGAGGCGTGATGAAATTCATTTCATTAGCGCTTGGTTGAATACACGGATGTCATAATATTGATATAGATTATAAAGGTTCTATTGCATCATGGACGTCCTCAAAAGTTTATTTAGTGGGTGAAAAGATTTTTTAAAAAACAAAAATGTTTGAACTTCTTAAGAATTTAAACAACAGAAGCATGGGAACTATTGTTATACAACTCATGAAGCAACCAATCATGAGGGAAACTCTTTTTATGCTGTGATTAATATAAGTTTAAATAGACTTTTAAATAGATATATCTTTATAGTTCTAAACCTATCTGCGGTAAAGGTGGAGTTGTTCCCCTTTGGATGGGGCCTCACATGATACATTTTCTGAGCGCCCAGAATTGAATGGGTTAAGTTTTGCTATGGCCTATAACAGGACTGGCCTATATCAGGCCTGGTCTATATCAGGTCGGACCTATATCAGGTCTAGCCTATATCAGGTCTGGCCTATATCAGGCCTGGCCTATATAATATCACATTCAGAATTGTAATAATTTATTTTTTGGACACAAATCCTCATATGACGTTAAAAAAAGAATAAATTATTATTTTAACACGCATTAAAATAAATCAATTATGGTCAGGATATAGTAGGCTACAGTAGGCTGGAATTTGCTATAGTAGGGTATAGCAGGCTATATGACCGTAAAATTGAGTGAGTAGATAAGTCAATACTTGACATTAAAATGTTAGTAATTGTATTTTGACAAATTCCAGATGGTTTGGGGGGGGGGGGGCATTTACATTTTCCTCCCTTGACCACCCTACGCACGGCCAGGGATTGTATATATACATACATGGTGGGTATGTATATGTGTACATACATAGTGGGTATGTATGTCAAATGTTTGTGTAGCTAAAAGTGCAGTTACCAATGTTACTGTATAGTAAAGATGAAATGCTTTGATGTGAGAGTAATTGACTAGTTGTTAAATGTGGAGCGATTACTAATAGCCCTCTCTTGCTCCCCTTCTCTCTCTCCCGCTCCCGTCTGTCTCTCTCCCTCTCCATTTTTCTCTCCATCTTTCTCTCTTTTTCTCCCTCCCACTCTCTCCCAATCTCTCTTTCTCTTTATCTCTCCTTCTCTCTCTCTCTCTGCGTCTCTCTATCATCTCCCAATCTCTCTCTCTAGCTCTCTCTCTCTCTGTCTCTCTATCATATCCCAATCTCTCTCTTTCTTTTCTCTCTCGGTCTCTCTATCCTCTCTCAATCCCTTTCTCTATCTTTCTTTTTATCCCCATCCCAGCCCACTCCACCGATTATTGCCACCCTGTTCTGTATGTAGTTGTTACGATCCCCAAGTTTGGCACATGTCCCACGATGCCTGTTAACTACAGGACACACTCCATCACTTGGCACAGCACGCGCTGTGTACATCACATGTGTACGCAGCGTATGTACGAAATTTAGCCGTGCTTGTGTAAGCCAACATATTGTGTAGTCGTGTCTTCAAAGACAGGTCGCTTGAGAGACGAGTTGATCAACTCATTATTTGACTCGAGGGAAGAGAGTTACTGAATCCCCCTGTAACTGTCTGCCATATGGAAAAAGAGTAGCTTACTTCCCCTGTAATTGTCTGCCATATGGAAAGAGAGTCGATTACTCCCCCTGTAACTGTCTGCCATATGGAAAGAGAGTAGCTTACTCCCCCTGTAACTGTCTGCCATATGGAAAGAGAGTGGCTTACTCCCCCTGTAACTGTCTGCCATATGGAAAGAGAGTAGCTTACTCCCCCTGTAACTGTCTGCCAATATGGAAAGAGAGGAGCTTACTCCCCCTGTAACTGTCTGCCAATATGGAAAGAGAGTAGCTTACTCCCCCTGTAACTGTCGGCCAATATGCTGTAACTGTCGGCCAATATGATGTAACTGTCGGCCAATATGCTGTAATTGTCGGCTAATATGCTGTAACTGTCGGCCAATATGCTGTAACTGTCGGCCAATATGCTGTAGCTGTCGGCCAATATGCTGTAACTTTCGGCCAATAGCTTACACAATTATGTTTGTAGCTCTACGATGTCGGCACACTACAATGAACAATGGTCATAAGTAAAAGTCGATTAAATAGTTAATTTCCATCATTTGACCTTTGTCAAGGTTGGCCATTGACCTTTGACCCTAATCCTTTCGATACGATTCTAGTTCGAGCCAGTTCCCCGATGACGCTGTTGACCCTAACCCCCAACTGCCCTAGTTACTTAACATGTTTATCTGGAGCATCTCTCATTGTATGGGCCGTCAATGCTGTCGCAAATGGTAGATTGGTGAAGTGAATGTGCTGGGATGTGGAGGGTGGTGCAGGGATGACGTGTAGGGGCGGAGCTATAAGGCGGGGGTGGTGGGCCAGGGTTTGTGGTGGGATGGTGGGCCAGGGTTTGTGGTGAGAGGGTGGGCCAGGGTTTGTGGTGGGCCAGGGTTTGTGGTGGGATGGTGGGCCAGGGTTTGTGGTGGGATTGTGGGCCAGGTTTATGAAGTGAAAGGGTGGGTCAAGGTTTGTGGTCAGATGGTGGGCCAGGGTTTGTGGTGGGCCAGGGTTTGTGGTGGGATGGTGGGCCAAGGTTTGTGGTGGGATGGTGGGCCAGGGTTTGTGGTGGGATGGTGGGCCGCGGTTTGTGGTGGGTTGTGGACCAGGGTTTGTGGTGGGATGGTGGGCCAGGGTTTGTGGTGGGATGGTGGGCCAGGGTTTGTGGTGGGGTATGTGGACCAGGGTTTGTGGTGGGATGGTGGGCCAGGGTTTGTGGTGGGGATGGTGGACCAGGGTTTGTGGTGGGATGGTGGGCCAGGGTTTGTGGTGGGATGGTGGATCAGGGTTTGTGGTGGGATGGTGGGTCAGGGTTTGTGGTGGGATGGTGGGTCAGGGTTTGTGGTGGGATGGTGGGCCAGGTTTATGGAGTGAAAGGGTGGGTCAGAGCTATGGGGTGCAATGGTGGGTCTGGTTTATGGGGTAGGATGGGTGTGGATATCAGGATTATTTAGGTCCATGTGTATCCATCATGGATGCAGATGGATATTATGGGATATAAACGTTGGAATGTTGGAATGAGTTTATGTTGAGGTGGGAAATTAATTATTTACGCAGGAATGAAGAAAGAGGGTTAATGGCAGGAATGAAGAAAGAGGGTTAACGGCAGGAATGAAGAGGGTTAATGGCAGGAATGAAGAAAGAGGGTTAATGGCAGGAATGAAGAGGGTTAATGGCAGGAATGATGAAAGAGGGTTAATGGCAGGAATGAAGAAAGAGGGTTAATGGCAGGAATGAAGAGAGTTAATGGCAGGAATGAAGAAAGAGGGTTAATGGCAGGAATGAAGAAAGCGGGTTAATGGCAGGAATGAAGAGGGTTAATGCTTGCAATGGAAGAGTTAATAAAATGAAGCCATGAACAGATCTTCCCGTGTGGGCGTGTCCCGAGAATCCTTGCATTTTTGGCTTGAGAATTAGTTAATTGAAAACATGGATCCAACAAGGCAGTGGCGAACCGACAAAATGCCGCCCGGTGCGAACTACAAAAACTGCGCCCCCCCCCCCTCCTCCAAAATTAACAGTACAGTGTATCCAAAACTCTGTCAATCCAAACAACCCTTTTGTTTTTTTTTAAATTATTCTTACTATTTCCGTACGCACTGCGCATGTCATAGAACGTTTGCGTGAACTTCCCATCTACTAAAGGTAATTGACAAAACATGAACTCAAGTAACGCACATATAAGAATCTCAATTTTTGCCACACCCCTACCCCCCCCCCCCCCCGTGCTACGTCACTGCACACTTTTTATTTCACGCCCATGAACCATATTAAATAATCTGATGTCCAAACCAATTTTAAAACGAATATTTTTTTACACCATACTTAAATTGAGACGGTTTTATTTTTCGAAAAGAAAATATTACGCGATAAACGCAACGCAGTTGCGTTATGTAAAAGCAAAATAAAATCATTTAGCTTAGTTATCGGGAATTATATTTTGCGCGCAATTGAAGTCATTATTGGGCCGGAAATGGAAGCAGTAAATTAGTACAGGACGCCGTCCACGAGTCATACCAGAAGCGTAATGTAGATATGAGATAAGGCATTACTCCGGTATAGACAGCTACTAATGGACTTCGATGAGTCACTTCCTTGTTTTGTCACGTGATATGAGTAAGCCTTCGGTAGCCTATGCTTGCACATAATAACAGATAACAGCTGATCAGCCATTATCATTAATTTTTAAGCAAAATGTTTGTCTCCATCAGCGCTTCCCCAATGTTAACTAAAAATTTTACTTTTCCAAATATTCTTGAATACACGTGTTTTTTTTTTAAAATGACATTCATTAAATGTGACAATAATTATAATTCAGTTATGATTTAAAGGAAGAAAGTTGTTTGAAGAAAAATGTGTGAGCGACTAGTGTGTTGCAGACAGCCTACCGGAAGTCTTACTCGAACTTACTCAGAGGCGTAGCTAGAGTGTTTGCTGCCAGGGGACGAGATTCATTTTTACGCCCCCCTCTCACCTTTGTAACCCATATTTTCATCCATTAATAACCACCAAAGCCCATTTTTGGCGCCCACGTAAGTAGGGTACCCGGGAACATCTGTCCCCTCTTTACCCCCACCACTAGCTACGCCTCTGCTCACCGGCATTGTACACAACCGGAAAATCTGAAATCGTCCCTCCACCCCCAAGAAAAGTGTCTGAAAGAAAAACTGGTTAGAAGGAATGGTGGGGCTTGAAGGAATAAAGTGGAGCTTGAAGGAATAAAGTGGGGCTTGAAGGAATAAAGTGGGGCTTGAAGGAATAAAGTGGGGCTTGAAGGAATAAAGTGGGGCTTAGACTTGTAGGAAATTAATAAAACACAGTAAGGTTAAACCTGAAAAAAGGAACGTAACAAAACAACGAACGTGTCGACAGGAAGCCTTCATCAGCGAACAAACAGAAAAAAAAGAATATTTAAAAAAAAAAATTTTAAAAGCAAAAAATTAAAAAAAATATTTTACTTAAAATTCGCGTTTTTAACGACCGGTGGTCAGGTCATTGCGACCCTTTGATTTTGTCGCCTGGAAGCTGCCCCCCTCCCTCGACCTTCACTCCGCGCATCCGCCGACTTGAGTGATGTTTATTAGACTATTGTTAGACCCGCTGTAAACAAGGGTTTTTAACATTAACATTTTAATGTGTTCATATTGAATGTCCGAAACACCCCCACGACAGACAGTATGTATTATCACCATCCATACAGACCATTACATCCCATCTATGACAGATGGTCTTGTTCTCACCATCCATACAGTCCATGACATCGCATCTATGACAGATGGTCTTGTTCTCACCGTGCAACAGACCATTTAACAGATAGACTATTGAGTCCGACGCAGATCATGGCAGATATATTGTATTCTGACTGTCCTCAATCAATACATAACGTTTTTTTTTGGGGGGGGGGGTGGGGGGCGGGGGTGGTGTGTCCTCCCACCAGCGAGACCCTTATCACAATATTCAAAGATCTTTTTTTGGCAATGTAATAATTACCCCGTTGGGGAATTCCCGATGACATCAAAGGGAGGGAATGTAGAGACAAGTGTGTAGAGGGCCATAACGGCGAGTCTAGGTTTTAGGTGATTGAATAAGTCATTCGTCAATGTTGGTACATGGACATGATTGAATAATTCAGTTATCAATGTTGGTACATGGACATGATTGAATAAGTCAGTTGTCAATGTTGGTGCATGGACATGATTGAATAAGTCATTCGTCAATGTTGGTACATGGACATAATTGAATAAGTCAGTTGTCAATGTTGGTGCATGGACATGATTGAATAAGTCATTCGTCAAAGTTGGTACATGGACATGATTGAATAAGTCATTCGTCAAAGTTGGTACATGGACATGAATGAATAATTCAGTTGTCAATGTTGGTACATGGACATGAATGAATAATTCAGTTGTCAATGTTGGTACATGGACATGATTGAATAATTCAGTTGTCAATGTTGGTACATGGACATGATTGAATAAGTCAGTTGTTAATGCTGGTACACGGACATGATTGAATAAGTCATTCGTCAACGTTGGTACATGGACATGATTGAATAAGTTAATTGTCAATGTTGGTGCATAGACATGATTGAATAAGCTATTTGTCAATGTTGGTACATGGACATGATTGAATAATTCAATTGTCAATGTTGGTACATAGACGTGATTGAATAGTTCAGGTGTCAATGTTGGTACTTGGACATGATTGTATAACTCATTCGTCAATGCTGGTACATGGACATAATTGAATAAGTCAATAGTCAATAATGGTACTTTGACATGATTGTATAAGTCATTTGTCAATGTTGGTACATGGTCATGATGTCATTAGACCAGGGGTGGGCAAACTTGTTGTGCTGAGGGCCACATTGACATATGTAAAACTATTTGGGGGTCGCATGTATATTATGTCCAATTTTTACGTGTCGATAAACATTTCTCTATATTAAAAATCGCATTTTAGCATTACAAATACAAGACAAAAGTCAAGGACTGTTTTTAAAAAATTGAAAATTAGAAAAATGTGTATACAAAATGTAAAAACAATTATAACGATACATGAAATTCTGTAAAATTCAACAATGTGACTTAAAAACAAAGAGTTTTTTTAAATTAATAAATGCCTCAGAGGGCCTCATAAAATCAAATGCCGGGCCGCATGCGGCCCGCGTGCCGTAGTTTTGCCCACCCCTGCATTAGACCGTAGTGAGACCTTGTAATTTAAATGCAGTGCTTTCCCCAAGTGGTGGACAGAGGACCGGCAGCCAGCCTTTACGTACGTCACCGGTTCACACAGGTTGTCAAGAAACTGGAAATGGTTTACATTTATCCCCGTTAAGTCCAGTTTCAAAACCACATTTGCAAACCGAAATTGTCTTAACCACATTTGCAAACCGCAATAGAAAAGAAAACGAAAACGAAAAAAAAACCACCAAAAAGAAAAAAAAACACGAAAAAAACACCAAAAAGAAAAAAAACACCAAAAAGAAAAAAAAACACGAAAAAAACACCAAAAAGAAAAAAAAACACGAAAAAAACACCAAAAAGAAAAAAAAACACCAAAAAGAAAAAAAAAACAAAAAGAAAAAAACACCAAAAAGAAAAAAACACCATAAAGAAAAAAAACACCAAAAAAAAACAAAAAGAAAAAAAACACGAAAAAAACACCAAAAAGAAAAAAAACCGAAAAATTAAAAAAAAACACCAATAAGAAAAAAACAACAAAAAGAAAAAAAAACACCAAAAAGAAAGAAAAAACACCAAAAAGAAAGAAAAAACACTAAAAAGAAAGAAAAAACACCAAAAAGAAAGAAAAAACACCAAAAAGAAAGAAAAAACACCAAAAAGAAAGAAAAAACACCAAAAAGAAAAAAACACCAAAAGTAAAAAAAAAACATCAAAAGAAAAATAATAAACTTACGTTAATTGAAAGCCTTACGATTTTTTTCTTCCAACACATTAGTTGTGTATTTCTTATTAAGACTAAGGTATACAAATTATTCTAATAAATAACTTGATTTAAAGCAGTGGTTCTCAACCTTTCTCATTCCGCGACCCTTTAATACAGTTCCTCGTGCTGTGGCGGCCTCCCCGCCACAAAATTAATTTTCATTGCTACTTCATAACTGTAGACGACATGCCTTTTCCGGTGGCCTTAGGCGACCCCTGTGAAAGGGTCGCTCGACCCCCGAAAGGTCATTTTTTTTCAAAAGCCATTAAAAACGTCAAACGAATATCACTTAGCTGTATTTGTTAGAATGGCCACACCGTCTTACAACAGAACAAATACTGTTTTATGAAAAAATTAAAAAGTCAAATAAACAGAAAAAAACATCCTTTATAAATCTCGCTTCGGTTCCTGGCGCAATGGAAGGCTACCCCACCGGCACTTGAAAGTTTGGGAAGCCCTGATTTAGACTACAAGATTGCGTGGGTATATATAGGGTGAAATAAATCCACATGCGAATTCAGTGGCGTCGACGGGGGCGGGAGGGGGTCGTGAAAGCGTACATAAAGTCGACTTAGGCACATTGAGTTATCTCCCTTACGACAGTAGTTGATCGGCTTAAAAGCATTTTTTGGACAAAATAAATTTTCAATGGTGAAACGAAACAATCTGATTGGTTGTTTTTAGCATGTTATTTCCTTATAATTTTAGTATGTCCATGTACCCTTATGATGTGAAGCAACATAATTGTATCCCAGACTGCACATAATGGTATCCCAAACTGCACGTAATGGTATCCCAAACTGCACATAATGGTATCCCAAACTGCACATAATGGTAACCCAAACTGCACATAATGGTATCCCAAACTGCACATAATGGTATCCCAAACTGCACGTAATGGTATCCCAAACTGCACATAATGGTATCCCAAACTACCCATAATGGTATCCCAGACTGCACAAAATAGTATCCCCGGCACATAATGTATCCATACTGTACATAAAACCATTCCAAAATGTACATAATTCTGTCCCGAACTGTACATCATGTTTTACTATGTAAATATAAAAAGCCATCCACATATCATCTAACACATTGATTCTCAAACCTTTCTAATGCCACGGCCCTTTCATACAGCTCCTCATATTGTAGTGACCCCCAACAATAAAATTATTTTCATTGCTACTTCATATATTTATGTGTTTTCCGATGGTCTTAGGCGACCCCTGTGTAAGGGTCGTTCAACGCCAAAAGTGGTCACGACTCACAGGTTGAGAGCCGTTGAGCTAACATATAACTGCCATAGATCATGTTACATAATGATAATATAATATATATCTAAGGGCCTGCTTTCAAGCCGTGTGAAGTAAATAAAAAGTGTAACAAGATATGTTTAGGCTTGAAGAAAAAAAACTCCAAATAAACGGACATTTCTACTAGATCAGCGGTTCTCAACCTGTGGGTCGGGACCATCGGAAAGCACATATTTATAAAGTAGCAACGAAAAAAAATTTTTGGTTGGTAGTCACCACAACATGATG
The DNA here is from genome assembly GCA_964017045.1 of Omphiscola glabra. NCBI lineage: Eukaryota > Metazoa > Mollusca > Gastropoda > Lymnaeidae > Omphiscola > Omphiscola glabra. Next base: position 14,724,343 of record OZ024803.1, on the reverse strand, counting down.
AACTGCAGTAATAGGGTCGCGGGATTAGGAAAGTTGAGAACCACTGGCATAGATATATGCCTCCCTTAGCAGAAGACACAATATTAAAAAAACATACAAGTGTCCACATGTGGTTATTACAAGTAAGTGCCACATATAGATATTACATATAAGTGCCACATATAGTTATTATATATAAGTGCCGCATATAGTTATTAAATATAAGTGCCGCATATAGTTATTACATATAAGTTCCGCATATAGTTATTACATATATGTGCCACATATAATTATTATATATAAGTGTTACATATGGTTAATACATATAAATGCCACATATAATTATTACATATAAGTGCCACATATAGTTATTACATATAAGTGCCGCGTATAGTTATTACATATAAGTGCCACATATTCTTATTACATAAAAGTGCCAAATATAATTATTACATATACGTGCCACATATGGTTATTACATATAAGTCGCGCATATAGTTATTACATATAAGTGCCGCATATAGTTATTACATATAATTGCCACATATGGTTATTACATATAAGTGCCGCATATAGTTATTACATATAAGTGCCGCATATAGTTATTAAATATACGTGCCACATATGGTTATTACATATAAGTGCCACATATGGTTATTACATATAAATGCCACCGCTAATATTACCCATAGCTAACACATAACATAAGGTGTCCGTTTGTTGTGTTTTAGCAAATGCTTTCTTTTCATTTTTGTCCAAACTTCTCAATATTTAACAAAAAAGTTAGTATTTGAAATAAAAGACCGAGAAACGCATACATAGATGGTATTAATGTATCACAAGAACTCGCTTCACGTGTTCAGCCATACCGAATGTTTACAGAAATATGTTGCAACAGCTTCGACTAAAATCCGCTACGAGGAGTCTGCTGTGAACATCACAAAACAAGTGTGCGCACAGGCAGATTGCAATGGTAACCGATGAAAGGGAAAAAAAGTTCAATTGCTTTGGCAACCTGTATGAACATGAGAGTTTCTTTGACGGTTCTATAAATAGATATTAACTGCTGATTTTCTTCATCTTATAAATTATTTCAATCTGAACTTTTTATGTTAAAATGTTCAGAATAGATTGTAAAAACCGATAACCTGTTTAAAAACTGGATTCCTAAAAAAAAAAAAAATACAACCGACGTTGCCAACAAAACAATATTAGTATTCCAAGTAGTACACAACAACTCAACTTTTCGCTACAACTTGCGGCTTACGTCATCGTAATCTTATCAGTTGTCCGCCCCTGCTTGCTTCTTTCCCTTGACGCCGCCACACACACACACACCCCACCCCCCCATGTAAAAAAAGCACAATTAGGCACCCTTCTAAATACCGCCACATGGTATAATGCAATTAAGAACACCGGACAAATTAGCTGCCGGTCTTGTTGACATCGCGAACACCATTCCGATGAATGTAGGTGTCTCGTTACACCGTTTGACATTTGGTCATTGAACAGCTCGTGTCTTACACACATTGAATCAACTTTTGTGCAGCCTCTATAGAGCGCGCGCATTAGCAAATCTGCGCGCATGGTGGGTGATCATGGCGTGCACACTGGGTAATCAGGGTGTGCTTCGTATGTAATCATGGTGTGCTTGATGTGTAGTCATGATGTTCATGGTAGGTGATCATGGTGTATACTGGGAAATCTTGATGTACATGGGTAGGCAAGCATGGTAATGTATATCGTGTATTATACGTAACCATAGTGGGCATGATGGACATCGTGGCGTGCATTGTGGGTAATCATGGTGCGCATTTTAGATAATCAGGGTGAGCAATCACGGAGTTTATGGTAGGTAATCATGGTGCACATGGTATTTAATAATGTGCATGTGATAATCCCGGATTAAAAATATATCTGCCATTTTCTAAAGTCCCCCTTGTGAGAGAGGGCTTCGTCAGTTGGTGTACAAATATGCAGTTAATTGTAACTGTTAACCAGATCCTTGGTTACTTGGTGCTATCACACTTATTAGGAGTTAGTGCCCCTTGGTTACTTGGTGCTATCACACTTATTAGTAGTTTGTGCCCCTTGGTTACTTGGTGCTAATGTGCTGTCCGGTTTACTTGGTGCTAACGTGCTGTCCTAGATTACTTGGTGCTAAAGTGTTGTCCTGGATTGGTCGGTGCTATTTTGTTGTCTTAGATTACTGGGGGCTAACGATGATAAATAAATTGATCTTGGGCCCTTACTATAAAGAGGAATTGGACAGGAAAGTTCAATTATTTTCAGAACCCATCTCTTCCTTCCATTACGTCATCTAAAAGGGGGGGGGGTGGCCCGGGGAGGGGGTGCTGGTCCCAGGTCCCTGTTTTCAACGTACACGTTTTAAAGAAAAGTTTAAGAAGAAGAAACAAAGGGTGTAACACTGTCTTGTAAAAAAAACGTTTCTCAGTAACATAATATTTAAGTTTTGTTGTTGTGTTAAAGAGAAGAAAATCAGTTGATGCCTTAATGTTTTTTCTAAATTGAATTGATGAAGGTAAAGTAAAGTAAATGTCAACATTTTTTGCAAATTTAAGAAAATGTTCACTCCTTTCAGGATCTACCCTTCTCCCCCCCCTCCCCCACCACCTGTCACACCCTCACAAAAGCATTACATTATAACGACATATTCTGGATGCATACGTTGCTGCACCCCGTGACCTTTGACCCTATGCTCCTCTCTTATTTGAAAAAAAAACAATTGTTTTACCAAGAACTCGTCGCATCTCATCTCAAATGTATAATGAAAAAAATAATCTCTTGCCATTTTACTTTAATCTGCTCATGGATCAACGCAATTATAAAAATGGATTTTGTCCCCGTGTGACTTCGTAATGGACGCTAACCTCTGAGCACTTCAGTTAACATTTCCTATCTCCAATGAGCCCAAAAAAGATAAAGACATTTCATTAAGCACAAACGAATTTGATATTCTAGTGTCACAAAGACCTCGAATGAAATTGATATTCTAGTGTCTCAAAGACCTCGTCACGACTTAGAAGAAGTGGATTTCTCTCCATGACCTCCTAACCCAGCATCCGACTTCTGAACCCAGTACCTAAACATCTGATCCCAGCTCCTGACCTCTGAATCCAGCATCCTTACCTTTGACTCCAACACCTTATCTCCTAACCCAGTACCTGAACCTCCTATCACAGCTTCTTAAATCCGAACCCAGTACCTGACCCCAGTACCTGACCCCATGAACGTATTACCTAAAAATAAATTCGCTGTTACAAACTTTCAAATAAGTTTTCTCTGGACCTCGGAATCCACCACAATTTTTAGTAAACAAAAGAAATTCCGTGAAATCCCGAGATATACCGAGAAATCCCGAGAAATCTCGAGGTAAGCCGAGAAATCACGGATCCATAAATTTGATGTTGTTTATTTTAAATTTCATTAAGCCACAGATTGTCAAAAATTGTAAAATCTTCACCGAATAACTCAGCTCTGTCATCTATAGTACACAGGTTCTCAAAAGTTGTTCTTTTTCTAAAGTCACGATCAACTTCATATAGAAGCAACGTGCCCCCCTTACCAAGATATATTGGGGGGGAAAAAGTACTGAATGGTAATTTTCAAATATAACGCCATTTGGCGACATATTTGATGCCATGATTTAAATTATAACTCAAACTTGAAGACAATTTTAAATAGGAAAAATCTGGGGGCTTTTCAGCCGGCGAGAAAATTCCTTGGCAACCCCATCTGAGGTCACATCCCATGTGGTGAAAATGTAACGTCGCTACTTCGCGGACTTTCCCTTTATCGCGGTGAGTTCTGGGACCCAACCCCCACAAATGACAGGGGACCACTGTAATGCGATCATCATCTACAGTTTACCACATTGAAATACTCACGTATGATACACCACAGAGGGCGCACACCGATGCAAGGCGGAAACATAGCCTCACACGCAAAAAAAAAAACAACAACAAAAAAACGATCGGATCTGCGTGAGCGACAGTGCTTCCCTCTACTGTGGTTTGGGGGGGGGGGGCGCTTCTTCCCTGTGACGTGAGTGTGTGTGTTGTGTGTGTGTGTTGTGTGTGTGTGTGTGTGCATGCGAGGAAAAACCGAAAAACGCGACAGTGGAACTACAGAGTACGCAGTTCCAATCAAGAATTTATTTTTTTTAATGGACAGATGAGATGAATGACGGTGACCAGTGTGACCTTGTGAATAATTTATCTTAGCATTAAATATTATGTACAAGTATTGAAGAAAGAAAGACAAATCACTGAACTGTATTTAATCGAATCTAACCAATTTAAACATCCGTCTCATTATTAATATGTAGGTCAAATGATTCATGGAAAAAAAAAAAATGATTCGTTGCATTATTTTATCAACTTCATTTTTCCTCGCTGCAATGCTGTAATGTAGTGTTTACTGAACATGCGCCCCCCAGCCCCCAGCGCCCCCGCCCCCCAGCCCTTGCAGAACTCTAATGTGCTAGCTGGGACGGGCCGCGGTGTCCCTCTTGCAACACCAGTGGATATTATAAGATATACAGAGAAGACAATACGACATGTCATGTTAGCGCCCCTAGTGCCAACACCTTTTTAAAAAACAGCGCAAATTCTTTCAAACGCATAAGAGCAAGGTTTTCTCAGGGACGAACTCATTGTTTTCCCCTGCGATTAGCACAGGTCATGACGTCCTGGCACAGAATGACGTTATTGTTTTTCCCTGCGATTAGCACAGGTCATGACGTGATGGCACAGTATGACGTCTTGATTTGGGTTATGACGCAGTCTGCTACCACGTTGTCTTTAAAATAAGACGAAATAGCATGTTGTCAGCGTGTTGTCAGTATGCTGTCAGCTCTTGTCAGCGTGTTATCAGCATTATGTCAGTGTGTTGTAAGCTCTTTTCAGCGTGTTGTCAGTGTGTTGTCAGCGAGTTGTCAGTGTGCTTTCCGAAGATTGTCTTTGAGACTGAGGGTAGTGAATGAACAGCTGGTAGCGTGTCTAAAGTGAAGGCAAGACATAGTGAATCAAGACATACTGAATCAAGACATAGTGAAAGCCATACAAAATGAAGTTAAGGCATAGTGAATGTAAGACATAGTGAAGGCAAGACATAGCAAATGTAAGACATAGTGAAGGCAAGACATAGTGAATGTAAAACATAGTGAAGGCAAGACATAGTGAATCAAGACAAAGTGAAGGCCATACAAAATGAAGGTAAGGAATAGTGAATGTCAGACATAGTGAAGGCAAGACATAGGGAATGTAAGACATAGTGAAGGCAAGACACAGTGAATGTAAGACATAGTGAAGGCAAGACATAGTGAATGTAAGACATAGTGAAGGCAAGACATAGTGAATCAAGACATAGTGAATCAAGACATAGTGAAGGCCAGACAAAATGAAGGTAAGTCATAGTGAATGTAAGACATAGTGAAGGTAAGACATAGTGAATCAAGGCATAGGGAAGGCAAGACATAGTGAATCAAGACACAGTGAAGGTAAGACATAGTGAATCAAGAAATAGAGAAGGTAAGACATAGGGAATCAAGAAATAGTGAAGTCAAGGCATAGTGAATCAAGACATAGTGAAGTTATGACGAGCGAAACGGCGACCATGTACAAATACATTATATATTTTTGTTTGCATGCATTTTCATATCAGATTTGTAACAAAATGTAGTGTACATGCATGTGAATCTGAACTGCGCAGACAATGTTTAAGTACAATAAAACTTTGCTTAATGGTTTTATTTCTTGAGTCTTTATTTTATTTGATGTGTCGAACGAGTCTCTATCAAAATGGTCAGTGAAGCATGCGGGTCCGCCAACCCTAATATGCGAAATTATTATTTGTAAAGTGTATTTTTGATTTTAATGGAAAAGGAGATACCAAGTGAGAAAGGAGATACCAAGTGGAAATGGGATGCTAATTGGGAAAATGAATACCAAGTGGGAAAGGAGATACCAAGTGGGAAAGGAGATACCAAGTGAGAAAGGAGATACCAAGTGGGAAAGAAGATACCAAGTGGGAAAGGAGATACCAATTCGGGAAAGGAGATACCAAGTGGGAAAGGAGATACCAAGTGGGAAAGGAGATACCAAGTGGGAAAGGAGATACCAAGTGAGAAAGGAGATACCAAGTGGGAAAGGAGATACCAAGTGGGAAAGGAGATACCAAGTGAGAAAGGAGATACCAAGTGGGTAGGGGGATTCCAAGCGGATTCATTACCGTCGGCCAGCGTTTGACAGAGTCTGATGTGCGAGCCAGGATGATGTATTTTGAATCATTTTTCGGCCATGGCGCACGAGGATCCATACTTTTTTTTAATGATTGTGTGATTCTGTGACGAAGGTAAAATTCACTTTAGAGGCTGAACGAATGCCGGTTTGGACGCCGAACGTTGCCATTTGATCACGCTTGGCGTAGTTTTGGAAAAGTTAACATTCGGTTTATCATCGTTTTCGGCCGAATGTAACTTTGGCCTTCGTTCGTCTTCCAGAAGTCAGACTGTCATTCAGTCTCACGCCCGGTCATCCAATATATTCATCAAAGCTCAGCGTATAGTTGTATAGCTGTCGTCGTATGTTGCATGACTTATCCGTCTGCGAACATTGCTCACAGCTGAATGGTGACCTACTTGTCCAACAGTTCCAACTAGGCTTAGAAATGTAAACAGGTTTGTGGGGAAAAAAAACTTCGGTAATGTTTATATTATTATTAGTGTTTTAAGTTTTCAAAAACAAATTTTCGGAACCCTAGGTTTACTCAATTCATTAATTTGTGGCATTCATTTTAATGTATCTTTATCATGCTCATGAATGTTGTCATATGCTCAGGTGGATATTATTGTGAAAAAAAATCCTAAGGGGATTGTTACATTTCCATTAAATTGCTTCTTTTTAAATTAAAATCCAATGAAAATTAGGACACTTTAGGCTTATTCAATTAATGCATTTATTGAAATTCATCATTATCACGCTGATAACAATTTCTTTGATGAAATAAAAAAAATATTCTACAAAACTAATCACGGATATGGACACCAATGTGACGAAAGAGCAAATGAAACCTTCAGTTATATTTTTTTAAAATGTGTAATTATTTATTTCAAATGTGTATAATAAGGCATAAAATAAATAGCCTTTAATTTCAATCAAAAACCCGTGTACACGTGTACATATGTCACTGTTTCTTATAATAATTATGTAGTAGGCCTACTGTATTATCATGCTAAAAGTAACTCAACATTCGTTCACCATTCGTTCAACATTCGTTCAACATTCGTTCAACATTCGTTCAACATCCGTTCAACATCCGTTCAACATTCGTTCAACATTCGTTCAACATTCGTTCAACATTTGTTTCATCTGGTTTAAATCTAAAATTAACCTATGAATGATAAAAACGGGTGATTTTACCATTAGGCTCATTAATGCGCCGTCATCTGTCTCTCTATGATGAGAGTTCACGTGCGCCTAACAGGCAGCAGTGAGACCTATCGAACATTTTTGCAAATCGGAGCGCCGTGAGCATGCTTTCATAGCATGGAAATGAGCGCTATATAAGTACTCCAATCAATCAATCAATCATTCCGCGTAAACGAGAAACTTAAATGTCGACCAATAAGAACACGGGTTTCAACGAAGATGTATCGGTTAGCGGAACAAAGAGTTCCTTCAAGACTTATGTCCTGGACATTTTAGTGGGCGATACCAATATAACAAAAAGTGGGATTATCTTCTGATCAATACAAAATATGTCTATGTAGCGTTGTAATTATGTTATAAAATTAAAGGGCGCCCAAGGGTTTACTGTGCATGAATCCCACCCTCAGGTCAAGATGTTCTCTTACACTATTACTCTAAAATACATATTTAACTCCTTTACATTACATTTTAATTCAAGTGGTGCAGGCCAAGTATTCATGAGATGTTTATCTAGTAAAATTCAAGATAATCTAATCTACATATAAAAAATGAATGTCTGTCTGTCTGTATGTATGTATGTATGTACCATATGCGCTCCTACACTATTTATGCGATTGCGATAAAACTTTTGTGATTTGTTGTCCACATACCCGGGCATTTTTCTAAGTCATTACAACCCTTTTAAAATTCTCCGTTTTTAGCCGTTGGCCCTAAATTGTCTTTTTTTTTCTTACATGAGCTTCGTACAAAGTAATTTCCGTATGCGCTCCAAACCATATATCCGAATGCGATAAAAGTTTGGAGAGATGCTGTGCGCATGCCCTGCAAAGGTTTTTGAATAAATACAACGATTTTAAATATTCCATTTTGAGCCAGGGGCCATATTTTCGTTTTTTCTTATATGAGCTATATAAAAATAATTTCAAACCGTATGCGCTCCTATACCATTCACGCGATTGCGATAAAACTTTGTCGAGTTGTTGTTTACAGATCCGGGCATTTTTCTGAGTCATTACAACTCTTTTAACATATTACGTTTTTGGCCGTTGGCCCTAAAAACTTTTTTTCGTCTTATATGAGGTATGTAAAAATAATTTCCGTATGCGCTCCTATACCATCAGTGCAATTGCGATAAAACTTTGGTGAGTTGTTGCCCGCGAAGTATTAAAGTGATTAAAAATATTTCATTTTGAGCCAGGGGCCCTAAATTCGTTTTTTCTTATATGAGCTATATAAATATAATTAATTTCAAACAAAGCTAATGCATGGGTGGATAGAATTTTAATCAACTACAAATAGCGACGTTAAATTTTGTGTGTGGCATAACAAGTAGGTTTCTGAAGTAATACAACCATTCTTCAATATTCCGTTTGTGGCCGGGGGCCCTAAATTTGCCCCCCCCCTTTTTTATATTAGATATATAAATATAATTTCCTTATGCGTTCCTATACCATTCATTCGATTGTGATAAAACTTTGCGGCATTCACATGCGTACAATTAGTACAACCATTTTAAAACATTCCGGCAGCCCTTACTTCGTTTTTTCTTATATGAGCTATATAAATATAATTTCAAAAAGAACTAATGTATCGGTGGATGGAGTTTTAACCATATAAAAATAGAGACATTTCAATTTATGTGTTACACAATAAAAAGGTTCCTAAATTTGTATAACCATTTTACAATATTCCTTTTCAGGTTGGGGGCCCTAAATTTTTTTCTTTATTAAATGAGCTATAAAAATATAATTTTAAACAGAGCTAATGTATGAGTGGATGTAATTAAATCAAATACAAACGGCGATATTTCCGTTCGTGTGTGACATAATTTAGTAGGTTTCTGAATTTTTACAACCAATTTGCAATATTCAGTTTGGGGCTTGGGGCCCTAAATTTGTTTATTTGTAATAAATGAGCCATATAAATATAATTCAAACATATCTATTGTATTGGTGGTTCAATCCCTTCTAGTGTGTGGAATAAATTTTGAAAATTCATGCTTCTCACATGGACAGCTGTGTGTGGCCTGCTTACGCTTCGAAAAACCTTCTAATTTATTCGAATACGCACCAGACGGTTACAAAAAATATGTGTATATAAAAAAGTACTTACATAAAATTATTTAAACACAAACACTTTATTTCTTTGAGTGGCGTTGCAACGCATGCCGGGTACTCGCTAGTTTGTTTATAAAAGACTATAAACATCGATACTTACGACCTAGTTTTTCGATGCAGGCAGAACGCGTGCGCGATCGAGTTTCGAAATCTCTAATTCTTTAGGTTTCGGTTTTCGTTTCTTCGAAAGGCTCAAAAGACTACAGAGGAAAAAAGGCAGAGTCACATTTTTAAATATGTTGTTTTTTTTAGTTATCACCACTAAAGAATAAATAGTAAAAATATATTGCTCTGAATTAATTTTGAAGGATAAAAAAATTACTAATCCATTTTAAAATGGGGTGGATGGGTGGGGCACGGTGCTAATAAGGACAGGGGTGGAAGGGTGGGACAAAGGGCTACTAAGGACAGGGGTGGATGGCTTGGGCACAGTGCTACTATGGACAGAGGTGTCTGTGGAATAAGGTACTACAATGGAAATTGATAAATATTATGGTTTTATGTGCGGGGGTGGGATGGGCAAGGCGCAACTAAGGACAGGTAAAGATAAAAACTTTTTTGGGGCAAGGGTGGATGGGTGGGACACGGCGCAACTAAGGACAGGGACAAATAAAGATGTTTTGGGGGCAAGGGTGGATGGGTGGGACACGGCGCAACTAAGGACAGGGACAAATAAAAATATTTTGGGGGGCAAGGGTGGATGGGTGGGACAAACGATCATTTCTTTTTTTAAATCCTCCTGTGTGAGCTTTTGGGTAATTATCTCTACTACTATTTTGAAACATAAAATTTATCACTCCACTGAACATGACCACTGTTACAAATTGGAGCAGATTCTAATTCGATCTGCTTCCCTGGAAATCGGTAAAATGATTCAATGACAGGGAGATTATTTGATTGTTATAAAAGTTTTAATATATTTTCTTTGTTGAGTGCGTTAACTTGATAAGCGGGCCTTTTGTGTGTGTGTGTGTGTGTGTTGCATCGCCGTTTAGTGAGTAGAAGGAGAGAGAGGGGGAGAGGGAGAGAGAGAAGAGAGACGTGTGCATAATTATCACACGGTGTTGGATGGCATAAACTATCCGTGCGTGTTGATAATTGTGTAACCGAGGCTCGTGTTCTTGTCGGGCAAAGTGGTCAGAGAGGAAAAGGAGAAAGGAAACGAGTCGTTGGTGTGTGTAATGAAAATACTAGCCATGGAATATTCCGGAGAATGTGTAGAGGAATAAAATAGAGAAGTAAATTTTTACGTCTTGAGCAGACGTTGATGGTATCGGACATTTGGATGTCGTTGTTATATCAATAGGACAAATGTATTTAGTTATATCTATAGGACATTTCTATCTATTTGTGAGATCTATCTGACATTTGTATGTAGTTGTGATATCTATGGGACATGTGCAGCGGTGGTTTAGAGCCGGTTCGGTCAGGTTCGTGCGAACCGTTAGTTCAAAATAATAAATATGACTGACTGTGGCGGTGATCGATATGGCATAAGGGGACATACTAACTGCGAACCCTTTGTTACGAATTTGGCAATACACCGCTGGACATGTGTATGTAGTTTTGATGTCTATAGTATAATTGAATGCAGTTGGGATATATAGTGTGCCTTTGTATGTAGTTGTGATATCTATCGGACATATGTGTGTTTAACTAAATGTGTTGTTCTGGTTATAAGCGGCACTATAAAATAGAGTTGCTGAGTTTGGCCTGTGCTGAGGCGTTCATTAGAGCAATTTGGGTGAGCAAGTTGTTTCCCAGCAAACTGCAAATGCCATGATATTAATGAATCGTGCTCACTCTTGGTTACCATTGCATGGTATTTTTAACAGTAATAGTGCTTTGTAGCGATCGTAACTGCAATCTAGTATTCTGTAGCAATCGGAACATTATTCTAGTACTCTGTAGCAATTGGAAAACAGACCGTTGCAGCAACTGGAGCAGAACTCTAGTAATCTGTAGCAATTGGAAATGTACTCTGGTACTCTGCAGTAATTGGAACATTACTCTAGTACTCTGTATCAATTGGAACATTATTCCAGTACTCTGTAGCTATTGGAACTGTACTCTGTAGCACTGGGAAACTTCATCATTGCCTGGCGATTTTAACAGTTAACTGTGATGGGAAAATTAAACTCATTCATTGTCAGTAAACAGTTTGTCCTTCTTAGTGTAGCGTGTCGATATGTCACGGACCCTTACTTTGGCATTTTAATTGTACATTTATAATTTGACAACATTTTTCCTATTCGACTCTCTAGCCCAGGTCACACGAAACCTTTGATTCAGATATATGGCCGTTAAACATCACATCTCAGTTCGATACGAGTGGACGACTGTCGAATGATGCACGCGACCAATATTTTCTCAAGATGTGTGGACAAAATGCGACGATAGATAATTTAAGCCGCACCATCTGTTGTCTTGGTTTAGCAAGTCAAATGTATGCGTCTGTAGACGCGTGATTGGACCTTTTGTAATTCTTTCTTTGATGATAGGGTGAGGGCGTTGTCCTACAATGACGTGTGTGTTGGGACATTGTGTATGTCGTCACTTGCCTTCTGCTGGTAGGAGAGGGCGTCCTACAATGACGTGTGTGTTGGGACATTGTGTATGTCGTCACTTGACTGCTGCTGGTAGGAGAGGGCGTCCTACAATGACGTGTGTGTTGGGGCATTGTGTGTGTCGTCCTTTGTACTGAGCTAATACCGGAAAGCGACCTACAATGGCGTGTGTATACACGTGTCAAAACTGTGTGTCACGACACAGTTGTTGGTGTTGGTGTGTCGCGCGAAAATAAGCCACAAGAACTTTAACGTAGACGTTGTATTCATAACGACAGAATCGGAATTTAATACATTTTCGGATATATTCTTGTTAGTTATCATAAATAACGGTCACACACGTCTTGGAAATGTATGTTGTAAAAAAAAAAAACCATACATAATCCTTTTTTTGAAAATTAAAGGTTTTCAGGAAATATATTGTGGCCTCATACATTTCGATGTTACAGCTCATCCTTGTGTCAGTTGTTCAAATAGTTTTAGTTTAGCGTCCGGTACACCAGGGAAGCGGACTTAATGGGTTGAGAAAGGATGAATGTCCGAAAAGTGTGTCGCCGACATGAAAAAAGTTCGGGAAAGCACTGGTACACATTGATAAGAGAGTGTCCCGTGGGTCCTAACCCCCCATGTATTGATATATAATCAATTCCACATAGGGTTGTAGTAGCAGCGGATTCAGACAATGGTAACACTCCGGTAAAGCACGAACATTTCAGCGTACATACTGGTGCTCTGTACTTTGGATAACATGAATTTCTTCGGCAAACTGCAGGTAGGGTTGCTATGCATCTCTGATACTATAGGAACTTTTTGTTAACTTTAAAGACATGTGCTCTTCAGTTATTATGTGAATCACAAATATTTATGCAATCATAGAATCATAAATGTTCTCATATCAATAAAAACCATCATCACATGAAGATGCAATTATCTGTAATAGTTCATTAGAAAACATCATCTACTATAGGAACACGAGATAAACCCTTGCCCTAAGCTCCAGACCTGTTTAACCCTGTGTTAGTGTCAGAGTAATGTTCAGTTTTAAGCTCCAATGAGTAGTTTGGTCAATTAGCGTGGGGGGGGGGGGGGGAAGATGGGAGTTGTTATGTAAAGAAAATAATACAAGTTGTGCGAGGAAATCCACTCAACTGCTTATGTAATTTAATACAAATATATATACAGGATATATCCCTGCGATTTGTTTCCTAAGGATGAGGAAAGGTCTTAGGCAAGCACATCGGCAGTTAAGTTATTAACAACGCAATCCTCTCATAGGTAATACTCTCGTTGGTTTATTGATCTCCGCTAATCACAGTTATTCTTACTCTATTGCTTACGGTGTTAACACACACACACACAAATGGGGTAACGTTTTACTGAAAACACCCAAATTATTAATTTTTAAACATTAAAAATAAACGAAACAAAAGAAAAAACTCCCGACACCGCAGTTTTTGTAGGCTCGTCGTAGCGCCGTAGTCTTGGGCTTGAAGACGTAGTTACTGCGGTCAAAGCCTAAGGGTCTGTATTGATCTACGATGTTTTCTTGTTTCTCGTAATATCCCATTCTCCAACACCCCCAAATTCGACCCACTTATTTTTCTCCTCCCTGACCCCTTGCTGCCCCTCATTTGACCCACGTATTATCCACCCCCACCCCCATTGACTCATTACTTCACCTCCAACACATTTGAAAACAAAGAATATCCATCACACGTCACGAGATCTTGATTCTATACCATATGATGAACTCCCTTGGACATCCTAGATCAGCGGTTCTCATCCTAGGGTTCGCGACCCCTTTGGGAGGGTCGAACCACCCTTTCCCAGGGGTCGCCTAAAACCATCGGAAAACACATGTACTCTACAGTTATGAAGTAGCAACGAAGAATAATTTTTTGGTTGGGGGTCGCCACGACATGAGAAACTGTATTAAGGGGTCGCGGCATTAGGAAGGTTGTGAACCACTGTCCTAGATATACCTTGCTGGCCAACCTGTTGTGTTCATTTTTAAGAAAGGATTCAAATGGACCGAAGTAATGCGTCATGTGATCACGGTCTTGTAAGGAAGATTTCTCCACCACAGTTGCTTAAAATGTCTGAACTATTTTAGACAGGGGTCCTCAAATTTTTTTTAAAGGGGCCGGATCTGTGTCCCCCAGACACCCTTTTTTTGGGGGGGGGGTGATAATTGGTATATCACAATCGGCAAAATAATTAGAAAAAATATGAACTAATCATATGCAACCTGAACATATCGTATTTTATTTGAAACATAAAAAAAGTGAAGGAAAAAACACCAATAACATATTGCGAAGAAATATTGTGATCAACCATAACTTGATATTACTACAAAGGGAAGTAAGGCTAATGAGATGATGAACTTGAACTTCCGGTTCCATATTTATCGCTGGTAACTTTCCAGCGGCCTGGCGGGCCGGATCTAAGTTAAGACCCTTGGCAGGTCGCATCTGCGGGCCGTAGCTTGAGGGATCATGTTTTGGACCATATAACATCGCCTGAAATACTAAAGTAGACATGGGGGTGAAGTGTATTATAAATAAATTCTTTATTTTTTTGGGATTTGGGGGGGGGGGGCGGGGGGGGAATAAACAAATATTATGTTTAAGTTTATGGGGAAAAAATGTTCTTCTGAATTTCAATTAAAGTGCAAGTAAATTATCTGGATCTTGAACCTAGACTTCGTCCTACTAAATATGTTGCCATAGTAACGTCGTGAAGCGTTGCATGTGTACAACACAAGACACCGGTCCAGAACTCCCAGGGGCGTCCCCAGGGCGTTTCATTTACGCCAGATGGTGATATAACGGATATCAGACACATTCGGGACACACGGGAGATTGGTGACAGTGGTGTCCTACATATTTAGGACCCACGCAAGACGTCACTTGAGAAATGTGCGGCAATCATAGTACGTGTTATCATACACGCCCCAGCCTACTTCTCACTCTCTCTCTCTATCTCTCTCTCCCCCTTCCTGACTGTATGTCTCCCTTCCTCACTTTGTCTTTCTGTCTGTAGCTCTTTCCTCATAAATCACAAGTAGACATTTACTTATGATGCACTAGACTAGGGTTCCAAAAGAATTAAAGATTTAAAAGATTGAGCGAGCAGACATTTTTTTATCACTTAAATCTGGGAAGAAATTAATTTTGGAGCCGCATGTCAGTACAGATAAGCATAAACAATAAACAGAGCCGCGTGTCGGTACAGATAAGCATAAACAATAAACAGAGCAGCATGTCGGTACAGATAAGCATAAACAATAAACAGAGCCGCGTGTCGGTACAGATAAGCATAAACAATAAACAGAGCCGCGTGTCAGTACAGATAAGCATAAACAATAAACAGAGCAGCATGTCGGTACAGATAAGCATAAACAATAAACAGAGCAGCATGTCGGTACAGATAAGCATAAACAATAAACAGAGGCACATCTATTGCTTCCGAGAACCGCACTAACCCAATAATCGCCGATAAGCTCAAATAAACCAATAATCGCCGATAAGCTCAAATAAACCAATAATCGCCGATAAGCTCAAATAACCCAATAATCGCCGATAAGCTCAAATAAACCAATAATCGCCGATAAGCTCAAATAACCCAATAATCGCCGATAAGCTCAAATAACCCAATAATCGCCGATAAGCTCAAATAACCCAATAATCGCCGATAAGCTCAAATAAACCAATAATCGCCGATAAGCTCAAATAACCCAATAATCGCCGATAAGCTCAAATAACCCAATAATCGCCGATAAGCTCAATAATCCTTCACATTTTTCAGCAAATCAAATTATCAAATCCTGCGATAATTTAAAAAAAAAATTGGATTTTTAGTAAGCTGTTACTACGTACAGTTATGAGGTTTAATAAATGTAATCTCTTGTTTTTAAAATGTGACAACCCCCCCCCCCCCCCCCCCATGATCATTTTAAAAAAAAAGAATTAAAATATATGGGTTCTTGTATTGTTTTATTTATAATAGATATGTTGTAACGCAGAGAAATTCAAAAGGCGGTCGATATATCACCCCCCCCCCCCTTTTTAGATTGGAAGCCACAAATGCCCCTGGCTGAGAGAACTGACGTTGTATGATAAAAGTATCAAGATTTATGCAATGAAAGGACGACGTGTACCAGCGGGGGGGGGGGGGGGGGGTTTCTTTACTACAATATGTTGATTTCAATACAAGAACAAGATGTAGTTTAACATAGGAGGGTGAAGAAACTCCCACTAGATTGTCAACACCAAGCCTGAAGCCTCTGCAATGTGGCTAGTGACCTGACTGTCAACACCAAGTCTGAAGCCTCTGCAATGTGAGTAGTGACCTGACTGTCAACACCAAGTCTGAAGCCTCTGCAATGAGGCTAGTGACCTGACTGTCAACACCAAGTCTGAAGCCTCTGCAATGTGGCTAGTGACCTGACTGTCAACACCAAGTCTGAAGCCTCTGCAATGAGGCTAGTGACCTGACTGTCAACACCAAGTCTGAAGCCTCTGCAATGTGGCTAGTGACCTGACTGTCAACACCAAGCCTGAAGCCTCTGCAATGAGGCTAGTGACCTCACTGTCAAAATAAAGTTATCAATGCTAACTCTACCCATACGTTTCACCAGCCAATCTCCAAGACAGTGGTTCTCAACCTTCCTAATGCCGCGACCCTTTAATACAGTTCCTCAAGTTGGGGCAACCCCCCGCCACAAAATTACACTTCGTCGCTACTCCATAACTGTAGAGCATATGTGTTTTCAGATGGTCTTAGGCGATGCCTGGGAAAGGGTCGTGCGACCCACAGTTTTAGAACCGCTTCTCTTAGAAATCAGAACAGGTGAACTAAAACTATAATTAGAGAATGATCCGCTGATTGATTATTTTGTAAATTCATCACATTTTTAATGAGATGTCAATCAGACGCCGCACATGTTAAAACAATCAAAGACTCCGTCTTCAGTTACACGTCCATGGACGAACACCATGTTCAGATGAATTCATCCGACAAATAGCTTGACGCTGGAGAATGAATTGAGCTGAAGTTAGAGGAGCATTCGATTCAACAGTCTACGTTTATGAAAGAAGATTGTTGGAGGGGGGGGGGGTGGCGGTGTTTAGGCTCCCGTGGCCCAGGCGCATCCGAAACATGCATGCAATGGGGCGTCTTTTTTTTTTAAAAAAACTAATTGGGACTGTTCGTGTTTCGGAAAACCAATTTTTTCGAATAAGCGCAAACTGCAACGGAAAGTTAGGGTGTAGAATATAAAATATTCCTAACCTTAAATTTATACACTTAATGTGTTTTATTTTACAGTGTATTAATTATTTGTACAGTGTATGTATTTATGGTACAGTGCATTAATTTATGGTACAGTGCATTAATTTATGGTACAGTGCATTAATTTATGGTGCAATGCATTAATTTATGGTACAGTGTATTAATGTATAGTACAGTGCATTAATTTATGGTATAGTGCATTAATTTATGGTACAGGGTATCAATAATAGCACACGATGTAAAGTGGGCAGCGTAATTTTTTTTAAATAGATAAATGGTTAAAGGCTTGAATTTTTTTTTCTACGAAAAACTGTTCATCTGCAAAAATAGATGACCTGCGCTTAGAGTTAAATCCGATGTCCCTTTGTTTTTGCAGGCATGTCTTCTACAGTCTATATTAATGAACAATTTTAAAGTTCGCATTCTCCCAGTCTGGTTTCTGGGTAACTACAGTTGACCTGGATTGTGCTAATAAAATAATAATGATAAAAGATATGGGCCGTTCAGACAACAGGCGTCCTTATTGAGTGGCCTTGGGAAAACGGATGCTCTACCGAATTTATATGCCTCGGTCTACAGAAAAAGGATTTTTGTGAAAAGATTATTTCAATTCAATAAACCGTTTGTTGACACATTTTTTTTCCAAACCAGTGGACAAGACTCCAGTGGACAAGACTCATGGGTGAATCAATCGTGTGTAACAGTAACAAACCAGTGGACAAGACTCCAGTGAACAAGACTCCTGGGGTGAATCAGTCGTGTGTAACAGTAACAGTTTACAGTAATATCATTTGCTAAAACTCAAGTAAAGGTAATTCAGTTGTACCTCCAGTCAAGGAAATCCAGCCAATGACCTCCAGTCAATGACATCCAGCCAATGACATCCAGTCAAGGACATGCAGCCAATGACATCCAGTCAAGGACATCCAGATCCAGTCAAGGACATCCAGCCAATGACATCCAGTCAATGACATCCAGCCAATGACATCCAGCCAATGACATCAAGCCAAGGACATCCAGTCAAAGACATCCAGCCAATGACATCCAGGCAAGGACATCCAGTCAAGGACATCCAGCCAATGACATCCAGTCAATGACATCCATCCAAAGACATCCAGCCAATGACATCCAGCCACGGACATCCAGCCAATGACATCCAGTCAAGGACATCCAGCCAATGACATCGGTATGATGGATACACACTGAGCAAACAGCTATACAGAAAGTATGAGAAATTAATGCCTTGTCTTGCGTTGATACTTGTGTTTTGATACAGATGATGTGTACATACATGTGCACATACATGTGTACATATGGCCACACACAAGTTGCTAACGTAAGCGTAGTTTTTTGTCATAGAAATGAAACTCATGTCTCTATAGTTAGCAGATGTTGGGATACACAAACAGCTCATGTCTCTAGCTAGCAGACGTTGGGATACAAACAGCTCATGTCTCTAGCTAGCAGACGTTGGGATACATACAGCTGTTTCTAGTTACGATTCGTTACACAGTGCGCACATCTCGGGCATCCTGTGATCATAGATTACAAAGCCACGTTGAGCGAGTGAAGTTCTGCACAGCTCACGCTACCAGGTACAACAAATACAACAGGTGTAAATGAAGCGTTCCTTTGTCTCTTTATTCTCTGGCAACCTGTGAAGAGGTGCTTGTCCTACGAGCGCTGGGCACAGATGCGTTGAGATACAGCTACGTTACTGGTGAGAGGGTATCGTCTTAAGTTCAGCTGATGGGAAGCGTTTGGTCATAGATTTGATTGATGGAAGATTTTTCTCATAGATTCGATTGATTAGAATATTAATATAGTTCAGGGTCGTGAAAAAAATGTGCGATTGCGAGCCTAGTGTGGTTGGGGGCGGGGGGGGGGGGGGGAGGCCCACTAATTTGGATTCTCATAAAGTGCGTTACTTGTATGCATGCATGGACATGTTTGTAGCCCCACACGCTATAGCTCGATTTCACATGAAAAATTCGTACGAAAAACATTGTTTTTAGATTAAAAATATTTTTTAAATCATATAATTTGGATCAAAGAAAAATAACCTCACTCTCGTTTAGCTTTTTCCGGCCCCTCTCCCTACATCTGTGGATGGTACTGTTTCATAAAATGTATTGTTGATGAGACATGGCCTGGAGCAGGAGTCACCAAACATTTTCACGGCGGGCCGATGAACTGGCCTGATAACGGAAATAATAACGGGTGCGGGCCGGATAATTATTCTGTACATTACTTACAAGCAAGTTCAAGTACCGTTGGCGGGCCGGATGAACTGGCCTCGCGGGCTTCAAACGGCCCGCGGGCCGTAGTTTGGTGACCCCTTGCCGAGAGGAACAGTCTTGAGTACATT
Source organism: Omphiscola glabra (assembly GCA_964017045.1). Classification (NCBI taxonomy): domain Eukaryota; kingdom Metazoa; phylum Mollusca; class Gastropoda; family Lymnaeidae; genus Omphiscola; species Omphiscola glabra. The sequence continues at coordinate 14,704,569 of OZ024803.1, read as the reverse complement.
GCTAATAGGGGTCAAGTCCCAAAAGGGGGTGGGGTAGGTATGGGACATCATCAAGGACACCCCAACACCCCCCACACCCAAATAAATATGTAAGGTATTTACTTCTAAGCCCCCCCCCCCCCCCGCCCCCACCCAAAAGATACAGGGACGAAGAACTCAAGCCCCGATTGTAAGACCGAAAACCGGCTTTAAAAAAAAATTAATAAACTCAACAAAAATGCGATTTTAACATTGTTTTAATGTTGCGGAAAACGGTCTCTATGTCTTCTGTGAAATGGAACATGGTCTCAATGTCATATGTATTACGGAACATGGTCTCAGTGTTATTTGTGTTTCGGAACATGGTCTCAGAGTAATCTGTGTTATGGAACATGGTCTCAGAGTAATTCGTGTTACGGAACATGGTCTCAGTGCAATCTGTGTTTCGGAACATGGTCTCAGAGTAATCTGTGTTATGGAGCATGGTCTCAGAGTAATTCGTGTTATGGAACATGGTCTCAGTGAAACCTGAGTTACGGAACATGGTATCTGTTTTTGTCTGTGGAACGCATGACGCATGTTGTGACACCACTGACATTGTGTACGACAGTTATGTCATTAAAATCACTTTTTTTTTAGTGCACTCGTTCTCATTTATTTATATATTTCTAACTGTCTCTGACAGAATACTCACTACTACTGTCAGTGACTAATCAATATTCACTACTACTACTGCTAGTAACTACTTTCTAATACTATGGTCAGTGACTTCTCACTACTACTTTCAGTGACTACTCACTATTCACTGCTACTATTGTCAGGGACTGCTCCAATTATAAGTTACTTATTTGGAACACACACACGGAGAATGTCTGAATGGGGTACGTTCAAACCTTTTCTAAAACAGAGTAGCTTGCTCGTGGGTGCCGCTAACTTTCATTTTTTAAAATTCCGGTGGGGTCCAAAATTAATTTTGTCGTTTCTAAACTCGATACCAGTAAGTTAAGCAGGGGCAAATCAAACATACTCAATAATATATCATTTTAAAAAAAATAAATATATACATGCTTTTAATCTGAAAAAAAAAATTCCTTCCAATTCATGTTACTGTTATCCAATTTACGTTTACATACCCAAACCATGATAGGGGCCAATGATGTGTAGCCGGAACCAGTGGCGTAGTGAGGGGGGGGCAAGGGTGGGCATCATGCCCCGAGCGCTACTCACAAAGGGGCGCCAAATGGTATATTTTACTATAATATTGTATGGTTTTCGAATAGGGGGGCGCTAAAAAGGTATCTGGGGGGCACTAAAAAGGTATTGTGCCCCGGGCACGAGTTAAGCTCGCTACGCCACTGACCGGAACCAATCTACTCGCTCTTTTCTCCCCGAAAAAAAAACAACAATAAAAACAACAGTTTTTTTCCTACGCATTCTAATCAGAATCCTTATATAAAACTCAGGATATATGTATTGTAAACGAGAATAGTGTTCAAGCCAGTGGGGATAACCGATAAGTGCATTTATTTAACCAGTGGCAATCACGATTGGTTCAAGTTATAGGTTTTCATCGCATGGTTAGCGTATAATTCTAACCCATAAACATGACGCAAATCAAACATGGAGACGGAGCTTCGCTGTATGCGTTAGTGGCTCTGGTTGGTGGCAGGTTTCATTGGTCTGATACCAGCTTAAGCTTATCACATCCTTCTAAATATTTATATCATCACCATGGTGATGCTGTAGTGTTCATCCTTTTTATATTATGATTCTTACACTTATAAACTCCTTGTTAAATATATCTATACTTTTTATATTCTGGGGCAGAACTTTGTGATTAAAAAAAATATATATATATAATAAAAGTTTGGCTACTGGGTAGCATCAGTCAGCATGTGAAATGAAATATTAATTGTGAAAAGAAAGTGACAGTGATCATACCAACGAGAAGCATCTTGCAAGACAAACAATCCCAAACATTTCGCTTTAAGCGCACGATTATTTTACAGACTTTGGCAGTTTAATTTAGCTTAAGTTTAGTTTCGTACACATCTTGCTAATCGGTTTTATGTTATTTATTTCATTAGTCGCAAAAGTAAACATGTACACAAATTATATATATATATATTAAAATGCGCATTAATTTTATTTAAACATCCGATCACGGTTCCGTTTCATCGGCCACCGCCGGGGTATTCTCCAGGAGTGTAGTACTTGTATTTCCGGGTCAGCACACTGCTCAGTCTTAGTTGAACGCGGTGCATTTGTTGACACACATTTGTACAAGGAGTTCCCACAAAACGGCAGTGTTTTTATCTATCAACATTTGCAATTACTGGCCGAGAGCTTGATTGTATTTAAACGTCTATGTTTCTGCCAATGCTGATTTGCGTAGTCGCCGGAAGGAAAGGTTTTTTGAGTACAAGGGTTCTCATCGCAATTATATAAGGAACTCACGCATTGTTTGAAGTCTTTTAAGTATTTGACTGTTTTCTTTGATGAGCTATGCGTCTGTGGGCTGTTTTTTTGTTTGATTTTACAAGAATGTTTGTTAATTTTACTGTGTTCATGTGATTAAAAGTGTGTCTCGAAATTCATCATTATCTACTTATTTGAAGTTGTTTCTTAAGGAGTGCCTACCAGACGGACAAGAAACCTTTGGAGGATTATATTACCTGTCGAATTCACTCAATATGTTGTTGCTTCACCTGTATTGAGCATCAGGGGCATGAATTAACATACTGTGTCCCGCCCCCCCCCTAACCGGAATAAGCAAATGTCAAAAGGCGGCGCTCCTGCTCACTATGGGGTTAGGCGTGTGCGGAAACATTCATGTACCACGTGTGACCCGTGTGGCAACATTGACTCACCCACGGCTAGAATTATTACACGATCCTCCAACACTAGGGTACATAAAGAGCAGAGAGGAGCCGATCTCTCCATTGGCCTGAAACATGGCCGTGAGTGGCTGCAATAGTGTTGTGATTAGATCAAGTTTTGTTTCTTGAAATCCTTGAAAGTTTTTAATTTACAGCTGTGTTGAGATGTTAGGAGTGGCTTAAGAAGTCGTATAAGAACTAAATATTGACTGGATATGGTAGTTACCGGATATGGTTGATTTGAGCAATAAGCTGACAACATATAAGTAATTGTCTTCAGAATTCAAATAAATTCGAAAAACATTAAAAGTTTAATTCTTGGACTGAATTTCAATGTGAAAATCCTTCTGATTTAAGATCCCCCGTGATCGCCTACAATAAATTCAAGTGCTTTATTTACTATTAGAATTCAATTTATTTAACACTTTTAATACTGTTTTTTTTTCTATTCGTTAAGATTTTCCCCTACAAAAAGAAAAATCTCAGTAATGCGCCCCCCCCCCCCCTTTGAAGTTCCAAAACTACAAACCTCATTGCATTATTAACTGCAGCGTCCCATTTCGACATTTCTCTTTCATTAAACTTTGGATCTCGCTTGTTTTTTTGTTGTTGTTGTTTTTTTTTTGAGGTAAAAAACACATTTAGGAAAAATGAAATCAAATACACCCCTGAAGATAAACTCTAGCTGTAATTCCCTGATCTGCTGATAAAGTTTATCTCTATAAGTTGGATGTTCATCTCTTCTCGCAGCGCGGGGTTTTCTTGTCATTCAAGAGTACAATACCAGGCTCGAAAAACACAAATTATTTTTAGACACCCACCAGAAGCAGACATTTGTTCCACCTCTGGTTTCTCGATTAGAGCCCAGTGGTGATCGACAGGTTGACTTTCAGGGTCTACAGTGTTGGATTAACGGCCATGCGGTTTTGATTTCAAAGTTCAAAGTGACACACAGTGTGAAATCTTTTCTTAGTATTTGTCGCTGTTTAAAAATATATATAATAATTTCCAACCACGTCCAGCTATACGCATCATTGAATCGGGGTCATGGGCATGCCCACATCAGACGACGCGCCAGACCGGAAATGTTTCTGGAAGAAAGGTTTGCCTGGTTTGGTCGGGGCCACCGACAGAGAGTGTGTGGTTTTACAGGTAAACCTATCTTAATTATGTTTACACTAAGGTGTAACAATGGGGCAGGTGTTGATCAGGTGAAGGCTAATGGCTCTTAGTGAGCTATTGTGTCTACTACACTGCACTCAAGCATTACCTTTGCTGAAGGAGCTGTCATCGTATTTTATTGTGTCTTACAGTCATTTCGTGACGGATTGTAAAAAATATTTCAATTTGGTTGCTGGGAAGAAAATTTTGCTCTACTTCACGATATGGTGGTTTTGTAGGGTGTAGTAGGAGAGAGTAGTGTTTTTGTAGGTTGGAGTAGGGGAGAGTAGTGGTTTTGTAAGGTGGACTCGGGGAGAGTAGTGGTTTTGTAAAGAAGACAAGAGGTTTTGTAGGTTGTAGAGTAGTGGTTGTGTAGGTTGAGGTAGGGGAGAGTAGTGGTTTTGTAGGGTGGAGTAGGCGAGAGTAGTGGTTTGTGGTTTTGTAGGGTGGAGTAGATGAGAGTAGTGGTTTGTGGTTTTGTAGGGTGGAGTAGAGGTGGTGTTGGGGTGGAGTAAGTGTGCAGTTGGTGCAGAAAAGGGCGGATGTCATTTGTTCTCCCGGGATTTGAACATTACACGGGCTCCGATTAGTACACACTGAAAAAACTCAAACATATTTAGTTCATTCGAAAATTAAACTGTATTAAGTGGCATCTCTAGTTTCATATCAGACATACTGTTGCTGACCAGAGCGAGGCCGAAAACCTATTACCAACCGAGCTGGGTTTTTTTATTTAAATTTTTTTTTTTTTTTTTACATGAAACGAATTTGAGGTGCATGTAATGCAAGCTGTTTCCAATGGAAGCCTATGTTTATATTATCTCGTGGAATCTTACCGAGACGTCAGCGTTGACTCGTAACCGTCGGGCACTACTCCAATCTTGTCTGCGTTTTGGGTCCCATGTCGGCAGTGGCGCGGATGTAGTAGGGTAACCCGTGAGTTTCGCCTAAGTCTTCGTTATTGTACGGTTCTAACCTGAGCGTCGCTACAACAAGGACCATCTTCCCAAGGGTGTGTGCTATGTACGAGGCGTTGTTACAAGCGAGTACTACGCTCAATATTGCTGGTAGACATTCTGGGAACTTTGCATTTGATGTGCCTCAACCTTTGTTTTTCTTTCAACAAGAGGTCAGCTAAGTGCAATATTTAGTTTTTTAAAATTTATACATCATTTTTTATTTTTGATTAACATCTTGGATCCGCTCATTATCTTATTACAGATTTTCGAAAGAGTATTTTTAATTCTAAATTGTTAATTTTTTTTTTTGCCCGTTTGTGTGGTATTTTAAAAAAAAAATTGAAATGTCTTATATTGGGCAGAAGAAAATAATACTTTATTAAAAGATTAGCCCTTTCCAAACTCTTTTTACAAAAAAATGTGTTGCTTGATTTTTAAAAATATTTTTAGTACGTCGTTTTAACATATGGACGAGCTCAACTATGGGGTCAAGTAAGTTGATGGATGAGCTCAAATATGGGGTCAAGTAAGTTGATGGACGAGCTCAAATATGGGGTCAAGTAAGTTGATGGACGAGCTCAACTATGGGGTCAAGTAAGTTGATGGATGAGCTCAAATATGGGGTCAAGTAAGTTGATGGACGAGCTCAAATATGGGGTGAAGTAAGTTGATTGACGAGCTCAACCAGGGCCGGATTTACAATTTTAGGGGTCCTAGGCCAAAACAAATTTGAGACCCCCATTTTTGAAAAATAAAAAAAAAATATTGCTCAGTTTTTTTAATTCAAATATATTTTTTTTATATGCTACTCCCAATTTTGGGGCCCCTTATTTCGCGGATCCTCTTGGCCACGGCCTAGTCGGCTTGTCTGTAAATCTGGCCATGAGCTCAACTATGGGGACAATTAAGTTGATGGACGAGCTCAACTATGGGGTTAAGTCAATCAAAGACTTTGTAAACTCTCAAGTTATACATTCCACGGTGGTATCTTTAATAGTAGTTTAAGGAACTCAATCTAACCCATTGATTCTCAGCCTTCCTAATGCCGGGACCCTTTAATACAGTTCCATAACATACACATTTTGTCATTGCTACTTCATAACTGTAGAGTGTATGTGTTTTCCGATGGTCTTAGGCGACCCTTGTGCACAGTTTGAGAACCGCTGCTCTAAAACAAACAAACACACACACACACACATCACCCAAAAAAACCCCCCATCTATTTGAATGACTTTAGTGACAAAAAGTGTTCGCTCTTAATAGTTATTTAATTAGTTGCACGTTAGAGATTTTTAACAGTATGTTGCCTTGGTATGTGTGTCAAATTCATCACCATCTGTTTCGCTGAATGTTACATAACTCATGGTCATATTATAGACCCTTTAATAGTTTAAATATTGCTAGATCCCCCCCATTTTAATGTATTTCTTTTGGACCATATCATTTCATCCCTTTTCTTCCATTCGGTATATCGAAAAAACGCTGGATCAAAGTAATGCCATATGACAGCTTATAAGTAAAAATGGTTTTATATGCATAAAGTCATAACGCATGAATGTCTATAAATAAAATTTGTTAACTATAAATATGGCCATAGCCGCAGAGCAAAATCGCTACACTAAATGGATTTCTTAAAAACAACGCTGATGAAAATCGATTTATTTTAAGGGAAATCAAATAAATTTTAATCTGATCAAATAGATATGCTTATAAATTCCTCTCTCTCTCTCTATATATATATATATATATATATATATGTTATATATATATATATATATATATATTATATATATATATATACATTTATTTGTTTGTGTGTGTCTTTCGCCCTTAATGTCTGTCAATAACGCTTCAGCGCCAACGGGAAACCCAGCTTTTTATTTAGCGTCACAAGTGCGTTCATTATTTCAAAGACACCGAACAGCGCCAGTGGTAACCCGAAATTAATTTTGTTAAAGGAACAAGTTCAAAGATTAAGAAAACGAAAGAAGGCTTATCTTTATTGTAGTAAATGCGACGTTGTTTTCTCCTAAGGGGTGAGATGTCGGTATTTTATGAAGAATGTTGTGAAAAGTTTTTTTTTTGATAGATGTGTTCTTGAGATTGTGTTAGGATGGAAGAAAGGCAATTAGCGCCAAGGGTAATGCCTGGATTCGAAGGTCCAGGGGCGATCCAATTAAAGTGTTTGTGATGTCAAAAGGGACGTACGCCGCTGCTACTTTATCTACTCGAACAAAGGGGGACATGGCCCCTGGATGTTTAACTTCGCGGAATGCCCTCCAAGGTTCCTATGTTGCCGACGTGAATCCTCTGCTAGTATGTTTACAAATGAAAGTGTTAGTGACACAAGAGTTGAGGCTGGTCATATCGACAACCTTTTCGGTGGCCTTACAAATGTAAATAGAAATTATGCGCTCCGGGATGTCACCACGTTTCCGGTAAGGGAAACAAAAACAACAACAACAAAATTCTTGGCATTGTGAAGTTTTGTTGAATAGAAGACAAAAGTTGTTGTACACACAAACTTTGACACTTTGACGTAGAGAGCGTTGCAAACATTCGGAAAGTGGAGAGTGATTCGGATCGACTGTCAGTATCGGAGGTGGGGGAGGAATGGGGGTGGGGGGTTGCAGAAAGCGAGGCACCCGAGTGAAAGTGTGTAGGGGATCGTCTTGGCAAGGTTGGGGTGGTTGGGGGTGAGTCCTCTGTGGTTCTGTGCCTCAATGGTTTTTCACGGGTTATTGCTAGTGTAAGCATATGCAATTCTCAATTATGTAAGTATGATTATTAATTAGAAATAAGTCCAATATAATATCTAAATAATTTATTTTAAGTATTTGTTTTAAAAAATGAATGTTAGAGTTACGATATTAAAATGAGATTTAACATTCTTTACAATGATATTTTTGAAAGTAAAATTCGGTAACAATCGGGAATCCCCGAAAATGACCGAATCGAAGCTTTCCCAATTTTTCTTTAAAAAATAAATTTAATCGTTTGCTTTTTAAAAAAATTGTTAACTAATGTTTTAACACGTCACAATAAACGGAATTTTTGTATCTTTAATATTTATTACGTTGACATTATGTTTCATTCCAAGTTTTTGCATTTATGAAATGTATACATGAAAAAAATGCTGAACGCTCCTAAGATATTCTTAAAAAGAAAAATTACTCTCAATCCCAAAATGCCACCCCATTCACTCACCCATGATCACTCATCTGAAAAAAGTAATATGAACTCGCTGTTGCTTCATTTTGAATTCAATATCTCCAAACACAATATTTAATCACGTTACAGATCTGAAAACATTTCTACTAGATTTTAATGTTAAAATGAACAACCGCAGTCTTCAAATGTACGGAAACATACGTAGAGCTATTTATTTTTTAAAAATTCTGTAAACTGCGCGATGATAAGGAGCGAGACATTTGAATACTAGTATAGCTTTTTGGGGCCAGCAAGGAAGTGGGACGTTGGGAAGTGGGGGTAAATTTAAAGTATATAGGTATATCTCCGATCCAAAAATAGGTTACGGATTTGAACTTAAGCATAGATTTTAATTTAAAATAAATAGACATAATTTTTAGATATACTTTAATGTTGAAGATAAACATTTCTTTACACCCAATGAGGCTGGAAACGTCAAAGATCTATACATTGGCGCTTCTTTAAAAAAATATGGGACGTTTTTCTTTACTGTGTCCTCAGCATGCATGTCAAGGACGTGGAAAGGTCTATTTTTTTTTTTTGGTTGAGGATAAAATATATCAAAATCCGATTCAGTTACATACGTAAAAATGGTAATTTTAGATGTCAAGACTTTGCAATAGTGGGTAGAAAGTAGCGCAATGTGTCTTCCGTTGTTGCGCGAGTAACACCGGATTATACCTTCTAGTATATATACTACACACCAGGTTGAAATTGAAAGTTATGAAACTACATTATATAACAATTTTATATGCAATGCAAAAAGTGAGTATTACAAACAAGAAACATGTCTCTTTCCTTTGTTTAAGTAAAATCGTACACTCAATGAGTTCCTTGACATTTGGTATGACATCATATACTTCCGAGGTTTCTCAAACGTCTTGCCCGCGGACCATATCCTGCCTGCCAGTGGTCCTCGACCCGGCCCGCCTGGCCACCTCACAAGTACCCAGTTAGCAGTGTGCATAGGAATTCGTTCAGACTTTGTTTTTTCAAAGTAAATTCCGGCTCCCACCCAACAGTGTTAGCGGCAGTGAAACGGCCCCATGGTTAAAAAGTTTGAGAATCCTTGGTGTACAGCGTTGCAGGTAGGGTGCCATAATGAAAGTTATTTTATGAGACAAGTTGGAATGCCTGACATTTTACCTGGCACTTGACATCAGAGCTCGGCTATGATGTCATTTTAACCCCCCCCCCTTTTTTTTGTTTGTTCCTGCTGTGTCACTCCCATACTTGTCTACAGCAATGCTCGGATATTGATGTAATCGACTATAAGATTCGATTGGAATTCTCCAGACTTTAGATCCTAACGCCAAGAGGACAACTGCAACCCTTCGCTCTAGTCCGATACCATAAATTGTTTGTTTTTGCAGGTGTGAAAATGGAGCGTTGACAGATCGTTTATGAAACAAATGGCCGAAATATGAGCCCCCGGGGCGCCTAGATCCATGTAAAGGCGGGCGCGGAGAACCGTTCTTTTGGGTGTTCTTGCAGCTGGGAACATTTGGAAGATTTCTTGTCTTAGGGACTCTTCATCTATTCCGGTTAACCTTGAATAGAGATATTTTTAGCTTGCATATTCTTTTAAGATCGTTCACAGCTGTTTTTTTAAACTTAACACAGGTAACCACCGAGAGACTTTCAGTGAAAACATCTTCTCTAAATTATACTTTTCTCAATAAATTAAGATAAGATATAAAGATTCTTAATTGGTCCAAATAAATGGACCATTTTTTTTTATATTACACTGTACATATTAATTTTCAGCATATAAATAAATGCATATTGTGACCAACACAACATTTGACATTTGCATAAATTTAAATACATTTTGTCTAACGTATTTCTCTCACGCAGAAATCAGCTGTCCATAAACTCCTTTGTAATGACTTATCTAGCGAACATTTAGACTTAGTAACCGCTTTGGGGGGGGGGGGGGGCGGTGAAGCACGCTGAATACTTTTTTTTAATATCTTTCGGTCGTAATTTTAAGAGAATGAACTCGCCATACTCGGGCTGATCTTGGGGATCTGTGATGAAAAAAAAAAGTGGGTGGGGGGGGGGGGTGGTGTATCATCCTCATTTTTGCATTTTATTTTACTAACTTAATTTATCATAATTATAAAAATGGAATGAGATATCCATCGGTGATGTTTGGGAAGAATTATAATAAATCCACAAAAACAAACAAAACAACAAACAAAACAACCCCCCAAAAAAGGGAGTTAAATGGTAGTATCCGGTTCTCGATATGAATAGACCAATAATTAAAGAAAAACGTGTGTGTAGGATTTAAAAAAAAATTATACTAACGGCCTCATAAAAGAAAATATCCTCACGAAAAATACTTTTTTCAAACAGAAAACGTTAAAAACAAAAAGCCAAAGAAATTCGAAAAGCGTCACATACCAATACTCACTACGGTGTAAAGGTATTAAACGGGTATACGCTGTTAGTTGAATTTTTTGAATTTTTTTGGTCTCTAAAGTTATATTTGGTTTGATAATTCACAGCGCCGACCATCTTTCCCCCAAGGCGGATTGGACTGGCGTCTACGGCGCAAGGTTCCCCAGGACGGCAGAGGGAGGCAGCGCCGGAAGACCGTATCCGTCTGCGAACTTCCGGAGAGTGACGAGGACGACGAAGATGGCCCGAGTCCTGACGGAGCTCTAGTGCACGAGACTTCCTGCCCCTTGTTCCACACCACACATCCTACCAAGGAATCAGACAGACCGTTCACTGACCACACTGACGCCAGACTACGCGCCGAGTACAATGCTGACAACAGACGGATCCTGGCAGCTGAAGAACGCATCAACGGTGACAAAGACCGTCCCATCACTTCCCCGTTGGGTGATCGGCTCCTTCCACCATCTTGCCTCCTCCGACCGCCGACGGGATTTCCCGACACGCCGCAGTGCAGCTGTGCGCAGAAAGACGCCGGCCCCTACAGGAACAACAACAACAACAACAACGAAGATCAAAACAACCCAGGCAGCAGAGGGATACGGCGTCCGCGGGGTGGGAGGGGGGTAAGGACTAGAAAGAGACACAGGCGAGAGACGGTTATTCTCAACGTCGGAGGGCATGTGTTCGAAACGTACCGCGCCACGGTGCGGCGGCTGAGGACGCCTATCTTCAACTGTGACGACCAGTTGGAACTCTACTACCGGAAGTCACACGGGGACTACTTTTTTGACAGGGATCCCACGGCTTTCGGCTCGATTCTCAACTTTCTCAGGACCGGAGAGCTCCACATACCGACCAACATGTGTGGCCCCGCCTTACAGGTTAGTACCAGCGTTGCAGGTGTGTTGCCAGCCTGCAGGCAAGTGCAAGCCTTACATGTTGATATTAGTCTTACGGGTGATGATCAGCCATGCAGCTTAGAAACCAGGTTTACATGGGGTAAAAGGTGGGTGAGGAGACGTTGGTTGTGGATCAGCATGTCTCCATCTAAGATCGATCAATAAAAGAAGGAAAGAATTCAAAGGCGTTGCTAGGGTTGGTGCCGCCCTGGGCGAGCCGAGATTTTTGCCGCCCTCCACCACGAAAAATCTCTTAGGTTGGCCGAAAATGCCGCACCTCATTAAGAAAGAAAAAAATTTGCCGCCAGGGGTGGACGCCGCCTCCACCCCCACCCCCTTTCCTACGCCAGTGAATCCACTTATAAAGGCGGTGATCAATCTACGGCATACGGCCCAACGTACGGTTCACTGAACATTTAATCAGGCCCGCTTGACCTTCCGGAAACTTGAATCAATAATTTTGTAAACTTCTCAAACTGAATAGTTATTTTTGAAAGTGTTTGAGAATTATATTTACAGTGTAAAAATGTCAAAATGTGTTTAATTTATTATCCAGACTTTATAACTCATTGAAAAAAAAACCATTCTTTTTCAATGGGGATGTCTGTAAAAAAAAATGTTCGCCTTACCCTGACTGAAAATAATAAACAAAAGTCGAGCAAATGAATAAAAAAAAGTATATAAATATGATTTAGTGATCTATACTAATCGAAGATTATTCGAAAACTTGCATTGTTATTATTATTAACATATCCTGCAATGCTGACGTCAGCAAAATTTCACCCCCAGACCTGTTTACCCACAAATCGTTCAATACATTATCTTAATAGTAAAAAATAAACATACAGTATAGATAATGTATACACCTCGAAATCGTACATTGTACGCCAAAATCGTAAGAGTAAACAGGTCTCCCTGTGGGTCGCGACTCCTTTGGGGGTCGGAGGACCCTTTCACAGGGGTCGCCGAAGACCATCGGAAAACACATATACTCTACAGTTATGTAGTAGCAATGAAAATAATTTTGTGGTTGGGGGTCGCCACAACATGAAGAAATGTATTAAAAGGGTCATGACATTAGGACGGTTGAGAACCACTGCCCTAAAGAAACGCAACGGGCACTATCTATGCCAGTGGTTCTCAACCTTCCTAATACCGCGACCCTTTAATACAGTTACTTATGTTAAGGCAACCCCCCCACCACAAACTTGTTTTCGTTGCTACTTTATAACTGTAGAGTGTATGTGTTTCATTATGGTCTTAGGCGACCCCTGGGAAAGGGGTCGCGACCCACAGGTCGAGAACCCCCTGATCTTTGCGGTTTGTACCGTTACGAGCACTGGTCATTGACGAACAGCAGGTGACCAATCAGCTGTTGGCTGTAGGCCAGACTGACCAATCACAGGAGACAGTGGAAATTCCCACAAAGTGTCGCCACGCCTTAATCGGTGTGTGTTTTATAAATGTTGGGGGCGGGGGGTGGGGGGCTGTATTCAACTGTTCACAATGTTTGTCTCTGGGTTGTGACAGTAAACAAACTGAAATTAAACCTAAGAGTCCACTGTCTTCCCATTGCAGAACGAACTGGAATTCTGGGGTATTGAAGAGGTGGACATCGCTCGATGCTGCTGGACACAGTACAACACGTGGAAGACGCAGTGTCGGTCGCTCGAAAAATTAGAGTACGATCGAAAGTTTTCAACAACGCAACAGGTGAACAAAGGTTATCCAATCACCTTAGGTGATACCAGCAGCATTAGTGTTTTTTTACTTTGCTCCTAAATTATGCTCAAACTATGCACTTAAGTAACTATACTGGACGGAGACATCAGCCACACTGCATCAGCACAGTTCCACTCTTCGACACATCAGTCACACTACATCAGCACAGCTCCACTCTTCGACACATCGTCCACACTACATCAACACAGCTCCACTCTTCGACACATCAGCCACACTACATCAGAACAGCTCCACTCTTCGACACATCAGCCACACTAAATCAACATAGCTCCACTCTTCGGGTTAACTATCGCACTCGGCATTTAAGTATCATTTGCTTCCAATTGATCAGCACACTAAAAATAACCGTGGCAAATGCAAATAACTTACATAGCCACTTAGCCTGAAACCATTTTCCCCACATTTCCTGCACACAAGTCCACATATTCATGCAAGATAACCTTTGAGCTAGTTATTTTCTGTAATGTATTATAGCACATTATTGACTGTAATGTATTGTAGCACATCATTGACTGTAATGTATTGTTGCACATCATTGACTGTAATGTATTGTAGCACATCATTGACTGTAATGTATTGTAGCACATCATTGACTGTAATGTATTGTTGCACACCATTGACTGTAATGTATTGTAGCACATCATTGACTGTAATGTATTGTTGCACACCATTGACTGTAATGTATTATAGCACATCCTTGACTGTAATGTATTGTAGCACATCATTGACTGTAATGTATTGTTGCACACCATTGACTGTAATGTATTGTAGCACACCATTGACTGTAATGTATTATAGCACACCATTGCCTGTAATGTATTATAGCACATCATTGACTGTAATGTATTATAGCACATCATTGACTGTAATGTATTATAGCACATTATTGACTGTCATGTATTATAGCACATCATTGACTGTAATGTATTATAGCACATTATTGACTGTAATGTATTATAGCACATCAATGACTGTACATGTATTATAGCACATTATTGACTGTAATGTATTATAGCACACCATTGATTGTAATGTATTATAGCACATTATTGACTGTAATGTATTATAGCACACCATTGACTGTAATGTATTATAGCACATCATTGACTGTCATGTATTATAGCACATTATTGACTGTAATGTATTATAGCACATCAATGACTGTACATGTATTATAGCACATTATTGACTGTAATGTATTATAGCACACCATTGATTGTAATGTATTATAGCACATCATTGACTGTCATGTATTATAGCACACCATTGACTGTAATGTATTATAGCACACCATTGACTGTAATGTATTATAGCACATCATTGACTGTAATGTATTATAGCACATCATTGACTGTAATGTATTATAGCACATCATTGACTGTAATGTATTATAGCACATCATTGACTGTAATGTATTATAGCACATCATTGACTGTAATGTATTGTAGCACATCATTGACTGTAATGTATTGTAGCACATTATTGACTGTAATGTATTATAGCACACCATTGATTGTAATGTATTATAGCACATCATTGACTGTAATGTATTATAGCACATCAATGACTGTACATGTATTATAGCACACCATTGACTGTAATCATTTGCATCTGATTCACTGTTATGTTTCATGTGCCACAGGTACCGGACATCGATGCAGAGAGTTCATGTTGGATCAGGTACAGGTCGAAAATCTGGACATTCCTACAAGACCCGGGCTCGTCGAGAAAAGCAAAGGTTTCTTCAATTTCAATACAATTATTTATTTTCCTCTTGTCGGTGGGTTTGACCGCTTCTCAAACTATATTGTCTGCATACGTGGGCGTCATCGGTCATTTATTTTTTTTTTAAAAAGGGGAAGCAACTTGGAACATTTGAATCATTAACCGCTGAATAACATTATTGTTTTATTTGAAAAAAGCATCAATTATTTTTCTAACAAGTAGGCTACATTTTTTTTAATTTAAAACAATTATGTAGAACTCAAGTAACCAACTCATACAACCAGTTAGGAACCGCTGCTAATGGTAATTGTGAAAACGTTAAGGTCCGTTGGTGGAAGAAAATTTTATTTCTAAAGTGGAACAATTTATTTTTAAAAATAATCGGCGCAGCAATTGCTCGTCTTATTAAACAAGTCTGGACGTAGGATCTAGAAATTGGACTGTCTAGCATTATTTGAGTCCTTTTTTTCTAAATGCTTCCTTAAAATTATACAATACGTGAAAAAACTATGATCAACAGGTCGTTGGTATTGTACGCAAACAAACGCGCGCATCGCTTGGCTCTCCATCACTTGGCACTTGGCATCGCAGGCATTAGAATACGAACACGTGCCTCTGGCCGGGTGTCGATTCATCACAATTAACTCTAGCATTCAGCGTGTTCGTTGTTTCCATCCTTCCCTAACATGGGCGCGTTCTGGCATCAGCATTGTCAAACTACACACCACCCGTTATAATATTTCCCATTATCAAAAAATATACATAACCATTTTCATGTCCCCAATTGTCAAAAAATATGCATCATCAATATCATATCTCCCACTGAAACAAGATACATCACCATTATCATACCTCCCTTTAGTAAAAGAAAAATATATATTACCAATATCATATCTTCCATTGTCAAAAAATATACATCATTGTTATCATATCTTTCATTGTATCAAGATACGTGCCTCTCTTTGTAACGCTGCACATCACCATTATCATAATATATTTTATTTCTAAAACTACACATCACCATTGGCATATCTCTTCTTTCTAAAACTGCACATCACCATTTTCATTATCTTTTTTTTCTAAAACTGCACATCACCATTATCATATCTTTCATTGTAACAAGATACATGCCTCTCTTTGTAACGCTGTACATCACCATTATCATAATATATCTTCTTTCTAAAACTGCACATCACCATTGGCACATATCTTCTTTCTAAAACTGCACATCATCATTATCGTATCTTTCATTGTAAGAAGATACGTCATAATTATAATCATTTTTGTTGGGGAAATTGGTATCTGTGCAAAAGTTGTCTGTGCAAATGTTGTCTGAGCAAAAGTTGTATGTGCAAAAGTTGTCTGTGTACAAGTTGTCTGTGCAAAAGTTGTATGTGCAAAAGTTGTCTGTGCAAAAGTTGTCTGTGCAAAAGTTGTCTGTGCAAAAGTTGTCTGTGCAAAAGTTTTCTGTGCAAAAGTTTTCTGTGCACAACTTGTCTGTGCAAAACGTGTCTCTGCAAAAGTTGTCTGTGCAAAAGTTGTCTGTGCATAAGTTGTCTGTGCAAAAACTTATAGCTTATCGACTTTCAGAATATCGAGTGTGTAGTTCGCTGTTAGGAAGCTATTTGCAGCTGTGGAGGTACGTGGGAAAAAAAAGTAACAAATGCTGCTCTCGGTGCTGACCACAAAGTCATCAGACACGATAAAGGCTATTGCCAGAAATGTTTGCAGATTTCAATGCAATCAATTTACATTAGCTGGGAGATGATGTTAATCTTATTTATAGCAGTGGAACAAGCTCAAATTTCATATCTAAATTAGCTCCACCCATTAGCGATATTAGTAAATATTCAAGCGCGTTGAACCTAGGAGAGAAAAGGGGTGATTGGGGGGGGGGAGAAGGGGAGGAGTGGTGTTACAAAAATGATAAACTTAATGGCGTCACTAAGGTTGGAGTTTCCCAGTGCGGCAAGCCGGTGGTGCCGCATTGAGTCTGCCATCTCCGGTGACAACGTGCTATGAGGCAACCTTTTCTGTTTTCTACCGGATCTGATGCAACCTTCTCTTGTGGCAATCTACGGTGATGGCACCCTGTCCTGAGGGCAACCTCCTGTACTGACAACCTGCTATGGCGATAGCCCACCTCTTTCTGTTGACGCCCTGTTCTGAAGGCAACCTGCAGTGGTGTCACATTGCTCATGTAATAACACGAGTTCTGTTTTGAAGTGGACTTGAGCGACATTGTCGAATTTACAACTCTCCATTGGGCATCGTCCCCCTTTTTAAGAGTGTCTTCCGGGGAGGGTGTCATCCGGTTCTGTCCGCACCCCCTAGTGACGCTACAGCTTAATATAACTTGTGACCATTTGAATATGCTAAATACAATTTGTTTCTATAAAGATCTTCTTTAATTGAAATTTTAGATTGGATGTTAATCCTTTATAAATCTTTTATATGACCTTCGCTTTTATTTGTGGCTGGCTGGGTGGCAAAAAAAAAATCTTCGGATGGCTAAGTGACCCACTTCCCGTCAGTCTATGGAGCTGAAAGTGGCACATAGGCTCGTTGCCGATGATAACATATAATATCAATATTCTATACACCATCATCATTATCATATCTCTCATAATAACACTATACATTATACATCACTATCATCATATTTCTATTATAACACTATACGCCATCATTTTCATATCTCCCATTATAGCACTATGCATCACTATTATCACATCTCTCATTGCACAAACAGGATGGCATCTCACAAGAAAACTTTGCAATATTCCCTCACTGTACACTAGCATGCTGGACTTCCAGCGATGGTTACATTCTCCTGGTTATTCTTATATCAATTTTCTGGACCATTTTCTGGACCATTCTCTGGACCATTTTCTGGACCATTTTCTGAACCATTTTCTGGACCATTTTCTGGACCATTTTCTGGACCATTTTCTGGACCATTTTCTGAACCATTTTCTGGACCATTTTCTGGACCATTTTCTGGACCATTTTCTGAACCATTTTCTGGACCATTTTCTGGACCATTTTTGAACCATTTTCTGGAGCATTTTCTGGACCATTTTCTGGAGCATTTTCTGGAGCATTTTCTGGACCATTTTCTGGACCATTTTCTGGACCATTTTCTGGACCATTTTCTGGACCATTTTCTGGACCATTTTCTGGACCATTTTCTGGACCATTTTCTGGACCATTCTTTTCTTACTTTAGATAGGTTCCAAGTGAAGACAACCGAGCGGGGAAGACATGGAGATAATATCGGTGTTGGGGGGGGGGGGGGGACAGAGTTAAGGATAAATCATAAATGTGACTCATTACAAATATGGATTACTTCGAATTTGGATTGCTCGAAATTTAGATTTTTTGGTCGTCCATTAATTATGTCAAACAAATAGGGGTGGGGGGGGAATTGTTTGACAATTGTTGACAAGGGGAAAGGGGGATTAGGTTAGTTGACGTCAACAATCATTTACTTTTAAAAATTGACTGGCTATTACATTTTTTGACAAATTAATGACTGTTAATATCTATATAATTGTCAGGCTTTTAACAATATAAGATTTATTTAAGTTGTGTCTGTCTGTGCACTGCTGATGGCTGGTGAGAATGGTAGCACGCTTTGTAAGTGCAAGAGAAGTCAAAAGGTGGCCTCTTTTCGCCTCTAGATTCTGTTTGTCGCAAATGACTAGGGCGGTATGTTTGCGATCGTGTTGCAGGTATGGAACAAGGACAAGGTTCAAGTGTCATGTGCAGTCAAGATAAATGATATTGATAGAGTAGGAATACGATATTTTGAGAATTAGGGGAAAGTAAAGAGAGTAAAAATAATAACTTCGCTGCTTGAAAGGATTTGCAAAATCTGTAACATCTATTTTGCATCACAAGTCATGTTGAAAAAGCATGTTCAACAGCACCGACAATGCATAATGCAAGTAGCTGCTAGGAGACAGAGAGAGCTTATGGCAATCATTTCTACCACTGACAATTCTTCTATTTTAAGTGCTGAGTGGTTAGATGAGGATGATGTTAACTTATCTATTATTTCAGATCTGCAAGATGAAAATGATAAATCAGCTACTCTGCCCATTGTTACGATAGAGCAACACCTGGCTACTCCCAGGGAAGATGATAGCAGCTAGAAACTATACTACAGTTTTCAGAAATAATCATATTTATACTTCCACAAACAATGATATTTATTATTTAACAACCTTTTCATTGATTCTGCATTATACAATTTAAGTGTAAAAACTTTTTAACTCGCTGATAAACAAGCTAAAGATGCAATAAAATGTTTTTTTTTACAATTTTGTGTTATTAAAATAGATCAGCTCAAAGTAAAATGTATTTATATGATAATATATATATTTTTTAATATTTTTTTTTGGGGGGGGGGGTATAAAAATGTTGACATAATTACTTGGGAGGGGGGGTCATTGAACGTTTGACAGTTGTTGAAAAGGGGGGGAGGGGGTCAAAAATTTCTTTTAACTTGTTGACGTAATTAATGGACTTCCCCTTATTATAAAATATGGATTTATAAAGATTAGGATAGCTGAAACTATGGGTTGCTTAAGTTAAAGAAAAAACCCCCACCTAATTAATAATTTAGCTGATGTCGTTTTCAGGACGGTATCAACAAAGGGAAATAATTAGGAATTCAGTAGTTGCCCCATGTATGCTGGAGGTTGATTTTAAAAAATAAACTATTTAAAATTGAAATTCACTCTTATAAAGTACAATATCCTGTTTCCTATAATATATGTTCATGGATCATATTTGTTATGATATTCATAATTACGGAAGATGTGGTGCAGAGCAGCGTATCTCTTAGTTTGGCGGACCGGTGGACAGCGTATCTCTTAGTTTGGCGGACCGCTGAACAGCGTATCTCTTAGTTTGGCGGACCGGTGGACAAGTTTCAAAAATTGCACGTGGGGACCGGGGACAGATTTATTAATTATGTTTCCGATTTTATTTTACAATAAATATTCATGTTGTGCGGACCGGCAACGTAAGGCTCGCGGACCACCATGTGTCTGTGGGAGGGGTGGGGGGAACACGCTGGTTTAGCTAACCATGTACAGGTCCTATGCTGCTGAATCAACCAACTATAATTTAATGAATCTGTTAGCTCCTGCCAGATGTGTCCCCAGAGACAAAGGGTAAGTGGGGTGGAAGGTTGGGTTGGGCTTAGGTTCAAATAAAGGGGACAGATTTAAAAAAAAACAAGGGACGGAATCCAACCATTTTCCCATTCGTCGTCATGATCAAATCCGCGGGAATTGCTTCGGGTCAAGGTCGCACACTTGATCTATCACTGGGATCAATTTTAATTAAAGTATAAACATGACATGCAAATCTATGAGCACATAAATAAAATTACTGTAAAAAAATTGCAACAATCCATTCCGACTTATCTACACTAATTTTTTCTGGTAATTCTCAAAACACTATCCTTTTTTTTATCATATACTTTCGCCTAACCCCAAAACCACGTGTTCTCTGGCGTAGTGCTATTTATAATTAATTGAATCCACATCTTTTATCAATCCATATTTGTTTCGCTCTATATAATCTTTTGTCCTGTATCTTCACAGGTCTACGCCTGGGTGTCTATCATCTTCGTCTTCGTTTCCATCTTCTCATTTTGCGCCGAGACCCATCCGGTCTTCAAGGTCAAGGCCAAGGACATGACCCACTTCGCGTCGTTCTACGAATTTCTGAACCTGGAGAACATCCAGTGGCCGAAGGTGATAGAAGAACTTAATGACCACGGGCCGTCTGCACCGCCCAACATGACACACCCACTGGCCAACGGCACGGACGCTGGCACCAACTCGACGTCCTACAACGCATTGACTAGCGACGGTGGTGGCGGCCATGTGAACAGTGGAGACACAGGCGTCGATGACGGTGGTGACAGTGACAGGATTGACAGGACGGGCAGCGACAGCCACGCCCCTTACGGGCGGGGCGGGATACAGAAAAGATGCGTCCGGCGGTGCTGCAACGACAACCTCCACCATTACGAGAACGCAGAGGACAAACCCGAGGGCAAGGACGACGACTGGGGCAATAAGGATCTGCCCCACCCAGCCCTGCTCATGATGGACATCAGCTGCTTGATCTTCTTCAGCCTGGAGTACCTGACGCGATTCGTCTGCTCGCCGAGCAAGCTCAACTTCCTGCGTGCACTGCAGAACATCGTGGACTTCCTGGCCTTCGCCCCGGACTACGTGGAGCTCGTCTTCCTCATCATCGACCCCATCCAGAACGAGGGCATGGCGATCATGGAAATGTTGTTCATTCTGAGGATTCTGCGTCTGTTTCGAATTTTCAGACTCATCCGGCACGTGCCCGGACTTTGGATTTTACTCTATACCCTCAAAGCGAGCTTCAACGAATTAATGCTCATGTGCGTGTTCCTGCTCATCGGAATGGTCGTCTTCGCCACGCTCATCCACTTTGTCGAGCCCAACGGCATATTCACCAATATTCCCGTGGGGTTCTGGTGGAGCGTGGTCACCATGACAACCGTAGGTTACGGTGACATGTACCCGCAGTCCGCCGCCGGGTATTTCATCGGCTCGTGCTGCGCCGTCGCCGGACTGCTGATGATCGCCTTCACGGTGCCCATCATCGTCAGCAACTTCGTCCTCTACTACACGCACGTGCAGTACGGGCTGGCGCGGAAGGACAGGGAGATGGAAAGAGTCAAGGACGAGGAGGACAGCGACCTCGCCAGGAGCAGGAGCGTGCTGGACGTCGAGGGTGCGATCGCCGCCGCGGCGACCATCCCTGCCCTCCCGATTCTCCACCAGACAACAACCAGGAACGGTAAGTCGTACACGTTCCTCAGCAACATCTCAGAAACGGAAGCCGCGTCGCCGTCGGAACTGAACGCCGCCGGCCGTGTGGGAGCTGGCGAGCCGGATGTTTGCTACTCTGCAATGGAGCTCAAGGAATGCGTGCCACCGAAGACTGTTCACCCAGCAACTGTCATACTGCTCGAGGGTCAAGAGATAACGTGATAGGGCAATGTTTTTTATTTTAAATTATTGGGAAGACATTGTTTTTAATCCTCCTTTCAAACAGAGTTCATAAGACTTTAACTAGCATTCGTATTCATGTAAATAATTGAGATGATGTTGTTTCTTTGCGAATTCTCTTGTTCATTTATTACTTTATCATGTTAAAAACCATAGAAATTGAAAATACTGAATTTCGATTGTTGATGCACCAGTATTTTAAATCTTGTATATGGCTGGCAGGGAAAATTATGGAGAAACTCTCTCTAATTTAATATTACGTCATTAGTTTATGTGTAGCTTTAATCTCGGGGTCAATGGAAAGATCTCTCGGCAACAAAACTTTTCCCGCAAACGTATTACATGTTGACTACCGTCAATTGTTACAACTCATCTCGTTCTTGTCAGATAGGCTTACCCTAAACCATCTTTGATCATTTGATCATAAAGTAATGCACAAAACAGCTTTAGATTATTTAATCCACACGGGTATCCTAAGATTCAACAATTTTTTTAAGTAACTTTTTTACAGGGGTCGGGTGGGGTGAGGGGTTTGAGAAAAATCTTCCATCACTGGATATTGATTGATAGACATCTTATGTTTTCTTCGTCTAGTTAATGTTTCCTCATTTGCTGTTCTTACGAACCCTAAGGGTTCCATAAGAAATTGTATGAACATAAAAGACCTAGAAAGAACTTATCAGTCAATCTAAATCATTTGTACGTATAGGAATTCCCTGCGATATGAATATGATATTGGGATACAACACAGAGCAATCAACGCTATGCATATGTTCATAAGTTCAAGAATACATCTGCCTTAATTACAGTTTGTGGCCTTTGTTTAATACTTTGCTCTACCTTCTATCACTATTGTCCTAGTGTATTAGTATTATTATTATTATTATTACTATTATTATTATTATTATGATTATTATTACTACTATTATTATTATTATTATTATTATTACTATTATTATTATTATTATTATTACTATTATTATTACTATTATTATTATTATTACTATTATTATTATTATTATTATTATTATTATTACTATTATTATTATTATTATTACGATTATTATTATTATTATTATTATTATTACTATTATTATTATTATTATTATTTCTATTATTATTATTATTATTATTACTATTATTATTATTAGAGATAACACGGTGAAATCCACGAAGGCACACAACAACAGAGATTCTCCCCCCCCCCCCCCCCCCACCTTTTTTTTTCCAAACCAGCACTGCCCAGACAGCTTCGTTTGCTAGGGGGCCTTCAGCGCCCTCGATTTCTACTCCCCCACGCCCCGATCCCCGATCTTGTTTTTCGATCCGAATCACCTCCCGATAGTTTGCACAGTTCTGTAAATGAAAGTTTCTGTTTACATGGTATAATTCAAGAAAGCTTCACAGACCCGCGAAAGTTTTGTGATATATTTTTCCTTGACCGGGTCTTTCGTGACGTTTTGGAAGGCAACATTTCTATTGGCATTTGAAAATCCATAGAAAAGGTTGTTGATTTCAATATCTGAATGTACGAATTTGTGACGCAAAAAAAATAAAAAAATTTAAAATTGAATTTTCGGGTGAGCGTTCCGGACCGAAAGAATTGTCTGGGCTTTTTCTAACACACACATACACATATATATACCATAAAGAACCTGTTGATAACCGTTGAGGCACAGAACCACAAAGCCCCCCTCCTCCCCCCCCCCCCCCGCCTAAACCACTCCCCTCCTTTAGCTCGGAAACCTTCAGCGCCATCGAAATTTGCTCACCTAAATAACCATCCCTTAATCTTGACATGTACGTATAACTCAAATTTTTATTGTCTATGAAAGACGAGTTTAAGCGCAAATAAAAAGTTTTTTAAAAAATAATTAGATGTTATTAACATACTTTAAAGGGAAAAAAAGTTGATGTTGCATTCTTGTTTTTTTTAAAAATTATTATTATATTTTATTTATAGTTTTGAAATTGAGTCCTCAATCTGCATATGACCGAAAAAAAATATGTTAAATGATTTTGTCATTGTTACCTTTCCTGATATTTTTTCTTATCAAATTGTTTGTTAATGTGAGAAGATAAATGATGTTGACATCTTGAACCATGAAATAAGATACTTTTAAATAGTTCTGTCTGTCAGGGTCCACTGTCAACATTTTGTCATGGTGTGGGGCCGAGGGGGGGGGGGGGGGAAGCTGTTTAGGCAGAGTGATTTAATTTATTTCAATTCTATTGTGCAATAAATTAATTTTGATTTTAATCTGACAAAAAACGTTGCTATTTTAATGCTCTATAAAATAATTTTATTGCACTTTGCAATAACTTAGTTTGATTGCAATGGCTATAACATTATTTTATTGCCATGTGCTATAAAAATTTCATTGAAATGTGCAATATTTTCATTTGATTACAATGTGCAACAACCTTATTTGTTAGCCACGTGCTGTAAAAATTTATTTGAAATGTGCTATAACTTCATTTGATTGCAATGTGCTGCTGATTTACTCGATGGCAATGTGCTATAAATTTACTTTAACGCTGGGTGCTAGAGCTGTATTTGACTGCAATGTGCAATACCTTTTTTTATAACTCTCATGTCTATAGCGTAACAATGAAGGTCTAGTTAATTACCTCTGTCGTATGTACTAGAAATTGTTCAGCTAGTAACAGGGAGAGTCTGCTAATCCTTGTGGTATAAAAAAAAATTCCAAGTTAATTTTACATTTTAAAATGGATCCATTTTAATTGAAAATATTTAAATAATTTTTCTTTTGCACAACTCGTTGACTTTCAGTCCCCCAGAAAGACACAAAGACAGATTCAGACCCCCCCCCCCCAACCTACCAATCCCTTTTGAAGGTCTCCCAGCCGTCCCTGAATTTTGTTTTGTTTTGTATTAAGTCTTTAAGCAAATAGAAGAGTGAATTGGGGGATTGGATTTAAAATCCTGACATGAATTTCTTTTCCAAAGCTTGAACAATTTAACATCACATTAATTTATAGGGAAAAACTTGGCGTATTCAATTATATTATTATTATTTGTTTTCTTATATAGCGCGGTACCACAGCCTAGGGCTAGGCTCACCGCTCTGTACATAAAAATATTAGAAAAAGAGACATAATCGTGACAATAAAATAAAATACATATATGTAATAAAGAACAGCTGTATAGAGACAAAACAAAAACAAATGCATATTCACCCCATCCACACCAGAACTTTTACAAGTCAAGCCATGGACGGCGGCCAGCAGCGTCGTTTATCGATCAGATGTGGGGAATCAGTCGGGTAGTAGAGTTTAATGATATGTGTTTTGAGTGCAGTTTTGAAGGCTGTGATAGTTGATATATTGCGGATGTGTAGTGGAAGATAATTCCATTGCTTGGGGGCACAGTAAAAGAAAGATCGTTCACCGTATGTTTTTGTGCGAGTCTTGGGGACAGAAAGAATACGTCCGTCTGCGGAGGAGCGAAGCTGTCGAAGGGGTGAATAGACAGAGAGAAGTTCGGTTAGATAGGAAGGGCAGGAATTCGAGAAAAAGTTGTGGCAGAGAACAGAGAGTTTATAGTCAATCCGTGCTTGTATATGCATCGTTCCTCTGACACGATTGCCTAGCCAGGCAGTCAATGACTGGCGAATACTTTTGTTAACATTCTTGTGGTGTTGCAAAAATATTGAAGGCTCAAATAGATTATATCAGGAGTTGAAGAAATAAAATACTGTACAACCTGTAGAAACACACACACAGAAAAGGTACTATAAGGACGCTCTTAATTCCGACAAACGTGGGGGGTTTTTTTGTCGTTTTGATTTTAACTGAAGTTGTCAGTACCATGTTTGTTATTAAATTCGCCTGGCTGCTGTATTAGATCAGAGAGCCACGTTTGTTAACACGACATTCTGTACATAATGTTCTCAGGCTATTGCTCTCTTCTTGTTCACATTTTTTACAGCACTTAACCCTGTTGATGTATGACGCGTGTGTGACGTCATCTTTTAACTTGTTCATATTTTTACAGAATTTAACCCCGTTGATGTATGACGCGTGTGTGACGTCATCTTTTAACTTGTTCACATTTTTTACAGCATTTAACCCTGTTGATGTATGACACGCGTGTGACGTCATACTTCAACATTCCTCTCTTATTGATCAGTATATTTTAATACATTGTTACCATTACAACTCATAATTTGGTCAGCCATCTATAACATCTATGAAATTTGTCTTCCGCAAAAAAACTTTGTTTACACGGTAAACTTGCCTTTTCCCAGTTACTTTCCCAGTTAATTATACACCTGTTTACTGCGTGTTTTACATGCTCACTTTCATTTTGGCACGTTGCAGATAGTTTTTAACTTATGCCCTAAATTATTTTTTACTGTTAGAGTATGTCATTTGTTGGTTGTTTGTGTGAAAAACTGACTACTTCATTTGAATATGTTTATATGATAAACTGTGTATGTCATTTGTAGATGTTATATGACGTTATTTTAATGTGTTTGTGGGACAAACAGAGTGAGTGTGTAAGTTATGTTTTGCATGTCATGTATATGTGTCTGTATGATGTCATTTGTATGTTTTTGCATTACAGGCGTATGTTTGGCCTTTGTACGAGAACGTTTGTGTGTTCCTATGGCATTGGGCTAATCGTATATGTGTGTACGTGTCATTGCGTATGCATGTATTTGTCTACATTTTTACCAGTGTAATGTGCACGCTAAATATGTGATTATTCTACTTTAAATTATTCTAGGGTCTACAAAAATTATTTTAATGTTATCAGAAAAAATCAAAATAAATCGGGTTTTTTTCTGTTAGTTTCACTTTAATAACACTAAGCAAAGAAACTTTATTAAAAGAAACTGTTATTTTTATTTGAACATGTTTTTTTGTTATAGATGTTGTATTCTGTTTTAACAACCCATGGGAGACAACCAATTAAACAGTACACAACTGTTTAAAAAGAGTTAGTCTGTTCTTTGAGGCCATAAACCAAAAAACAGATTAAATCCAAGCATGTATTATTTTCCGTAAGTTTTTTTTTACATTAAAACTGGGCCGCCCGATGTTGGGGTTGGGAGCTAGTTTTAAATATTTTTTATTTTTTGAGACTCTGGTTAAAAGAGAAAAATTAAATCCACAAAAGAACATTCATTTCCAACAAGCAACATTCATTTCCAACATGCAATATCTAATTCCAACAAGCAAAATTCAGACTCTACAACATCCATGATTATGAAAGAAGGTAAAAGTAAAGGAACAGCAGACGTGCTACGCGGTGCTGTATATTTATTGAGCAAAACAAAAGTATTTCGTATTTGTTGCTAATTTACTTTTTATTTGCAAATCTCCGTTATGTATTTCATTTTAACTGCTCAAGGTTCACTAGAATTATTGAAAAAGATTTTTGATTTGAAAAGCTGCATGTTTTGTTTTTAAATCGTCCCTGTCTGTGATACACCTGAAATACAATAAATTAGAATTTTGTCAAACCTTATAATTAACTTTGACTTGTCATTTTTAATTTATATTTATTTTAAATGTTAACTAAATGTTTAATTCCACTGAAATATCTCATTAGGAAATGGCGTCAGCGGGCCGTCGAGCTCGTGCTCCTAATGCCCTCCCTGGCGTCCACCCACACCCGCCAGCCGCCGGGTGTCCCCGGCGCCGGGCCGTGCGGGAAGACGTCAGAGACCTCCCCGGGCGTTGGACGCCCCCACCAGCAACTGCTCGATCGAGTTTGCTGATGGAGCCCCCCCCCCCCCCCCGCCCGGAGACGTCTGGTCGACCGAAGACGCTGTGTTTCAAGCGTCCGCAGTCCACTTTCCTAGGGGCCGGGACGGTAAATTAACGTCCTAATATCTCCCCCCACCCGTCCCGGGGAAGCATCGGACGCCCTCTAAGAGGGATTCTACAGTGGGTTTCCACCTCGCAACTAATTCGCGAAGTAGCTGGGACGAAACGGTTGCCTAGGAGCAGCTTTCTCAGGGCTGCATATTTAGAATCACCGGCCATAGGCTTCCACCACAGCCTATCGCCTCATATCCCTTAACGGCAACTTGTAATCAAGATCCCTACCCTGTGTTTGCCTTTTCTTCCCCCTGTGAAGCATCACAGGTGGCAGCCCTGTAGGAGCTGTTTATTCCAGCAACTACCATGCATGGCCGTGTCTGCCACGCGGGACACGCAATGGTGGTAATGTGCCCCGGGTTAACGCCGAGGGGGTCGGTGGCCAGCGCTTCCAAATCGGCAAGCCACTACAGACTTGTCAACCGGAATCCCGGGAACGTTTAATTCCACTCTAATGGGTGAACTTGTTTAAAATCTTGTTACTATTTCTAAAAGTTTGTTTGTAGTGTAGCCACCTAGGGAATTTATTGAGGAAACGTTTCAGGGAGAGCTATGGATTTTAATCTATACAAAACTTAATGCCAAAAAAACATAAAATAGGATTGATATCATTCTTTGTATTTCATTTACACATGCAGTCCTTCCTACTGTAAAATGTAACTTGACAAATTTGGCGCAGCTAGGGCTACTTTAAAATAAGGAAATCACACGAGCACATCCCCAGAATATCTGTGTTGAGAATGCATCGATGCATTTTGGCACATACTTGAATTTAGTTTAGCATAATTCTACACTTAATCGGAGATCAACAGAAGAAATGTTTGTGAAACTGTGGATGTTCTGTGACCTGGCTGTGTTTAATTTGCAAAATTTACTAAATAATTTTTTTTAAAGAAAGGTATTATTAAATATTTGAAATAACTAATTTTAATAATTGTAAAGTTATGACTTATTTTTTAAAAAACTTGCCGGTACAAAGAAAAGCACTGTACAATTGAAATTCATAAATTTCAAATCTGAGTTTATAGCATGGGTGAAAATAGCACAAGTAAATGAAAGAAGAAAATTCATTTTTGATACACCCATGCGCAGACAATATTAATAATGAAACATTTCGAAATCACGGACATTGTGTGTGTGTGTTTTTAAATCATCTATGTTAACTTCGCTTTCGTTCGTGGCTGGCAACAATCTCAGGACGGTTAATTGACCCACTTTCCGTCAACCTATCGAGCTGAAACTTGCCACATAGAATTTTTACCGATAACAATACATTCTGTCGAATTTTCAGCCCCATCCCTAACACCAACCTCCCCACCCCCCCCCAACCCCCCAACCCTCCAAAAAAAATCAGTTTTTCAAGTCGAAGATGACAGAAATATGATGGCACTAATTTCACGAGATCAAATCTCCGATAGCTGTGTTAAATTAGATTTAAAATATCGCAAGTGCGTTTGGTGCGTATCTTTGTTTAAATAGTTGGTGAAATAAATCTGCGGGTGGGACATTAGAATATTATTATAAAATATTTTTTAAATTCATATAAAGGATTTAGGGAGTCGTCCATAAAGTACGTCACGCTTTAGGTTGGGGGGGGGGGGTGTTAAGAAAGTGTGACAGTTTGTGACAGGGGGGGTGTGGGGTTTTCAGGCCATGCGTGACGTCAAATATTTATTTTTTAAAATTGTATTTCTAATTTATTTTTTTAGTAGAATTAAATAGCTTTAAAAATAATTTTCAAAAATTTTGTGAAATATTTGAATTGGTTTTATGTCAAAATAGCATGAATTGCGTATCTCCTGAATATTTTGTTCGCGATTTATCTCGCTAGGATCGCTAGTATGCTGTTGCGAAGCCTTGTTTTATGTATAGCCTTGCTTTCGTCATATTGTTTCTATGTTGTCCGCTGCATAATTATGTCACTATGCTAGAAATTCGGAATTTAATTTTTACATATAATAGTAATTATTATAATACAAAATTTTGAGGATTCGGAGGTAATATTTATGTGATAATGAATAACTCAAATCATTGATACAGAACCAGACAGTTATTTCATTTATTTAAATAACTGTTGACAATTAACAGTACCTCATTTGGCCTTACAAACCCAGCAATTATATTTTAAATCGTTTTTTAACCCCAACCTCTAACTTCTGGTACCCGGGTACCAATAGCCACTTCGATTAACTATTCGACTATGACTAGTAAAATTCTTTTTAATAATGGGAACGTTCTTTTAATTGGAAATTTTATATTTGTATACAGTTTAATATTGAAGTGTGTTTTAGATTAAAATTTAATTAGGTGTTAATTAAAAAAAAATTGTTCGAAAGTGTGACGTACTTTAGGGGGGGGGGGCAGACATGTGTGACAGTTTGTGATGGGGGAGGGGGGTAAAAATGGTCCAAATAGCTTGGCGTACTTTATGGACGGCCCCTTATACGAAAAACTCTGTTTTTATGGGTTCTTTGGTTTCATTTCATTCGTTGAACTTGTCACTACAACTTTGCAATCTTTAACTCATAAAATATTTGTCAGTCCGCATTTATTTGACAAGATAACACTAGCTGTGGCCAGGATAACACTAGCTGTGGCCAGGATAACACTAGCTGTGGCCAGGATAACACTAGCTGTGGCCAGGATAACACTAGCTGTGGCCAGGATAACACTAGTTGTGGCCAGGATAACACTAGCTGTGGCCAGGATAACACTGGCTGTGGCCAGGCAAACACGTTTTGCGTGTAAAATACGGGACGATGTGCATAATATGTAATAAAAATTCCAGATGGCCCTCCATGCATCCACAAATGCTTAGTTGTATTTTTGTATTGAGTCTATATAGAGTGAGTAGTGAATGGCAGAGGTGTAGCGAGGGGTGCAGGGGGGTACATATGACCCAGGCGCCAACATTATTATTTATGCTAAAAACATATTAGATTTTTCCAAAGTTTTTATTTTATTTTGAAAACTTTTAATGCTTTAGAATGCCTACTTAAAAAAAATAATTTTTTTTATTAATTTAAGTAAACATTAATTAAGTTTATCAAATTTTCCCCTCGCATTGCTGGAAAAAAATTCAAAAAGAATTTGGGGGGGGGGGGGGAGAGGAGGGCTAAAATGTAAGCATAACCTGTCATGTTAGCTATATTCAAGGCCTTGACTTGTGTCGTATTCCTTATTATATTTGTAAATATCGATATATAAAGACGTTTAACCCGCCAAATAATGGCGGCCGCAATAAGGTTTTTCTGAAATAGTTGGTGAAACAAATCTGCAGTGTAAAAGCCGTTGGGTCATGAGAATATCAATATGGTTCATGTGCGTGAAAAAAATGTGCGGGGGCACCAATTGCGATTCTTATAAAGTGCGTTACTTAAATGCATGTTTTTTTTCAAATTTTCAACCCCACCCCACATTGCTTGATATAACATTTTATAAAAGAATTAAACGAAAAACTTTTTTTTATCAAACTCTCCGAACTAAATAAAATAAAAAAAACAACAACGAATTAAAAATTAACCTAAAACACCTTTATTAAATAATTTAATATATGAAATATTACGCACCAAACGCACTTGCAATTTAAAAAAAAAAAAAAGAATATCATTAGCGCAGTTATCGGGGATTTTATTGCCTCCATGTACCATTTGAAAAACAGGAAAAGCTTATTTTTGCGGGTTGGGGTGAGGCTATAAACTTCATAGAATGTTTTGTCCTCGGTGACGAGCCTCTGTGCCAAGTTTCTGCTCGATATGTTAACGAGAAGTGGGTCAATTAGCTGTCTGAAGAGTTTGCCAGCCAGCCATCTACGAACAAAAGCGAAGTTAATATGAAGGATTTTTTTTTAATGAGGCTTGGGGGGTCCTGACATTAAAAATTTTGACAGTTTATAAATAGTTAGGGGGAGGGAGGGGGTAAAACGTGTTAAGAATAGCGTGACGTACTTAATGGATAGCCACTTTTTTGTCATTATCATTATTTTAATATTTATTAATTTCTTATCAAATGAAATCTCTAAAATAAACTGTGTCGAACAGAGAAAAATAACACAAAATGTTAGAAAAATTGATTATACAAACATAATAGAGGAAAAAAACTGGCATTTACGTCACTTCCGTTAATTCAGTAGTAAACAAATGGAAATGAAATCGTAAATACGTCAACAAACAAAAACAAATCATGGCATAAGTAATGCAACTGTTAGATATGAAGGTACCCCAGTAGTATTGTGTCCTTAAATTAAATATTGTTATTCTTAATCTGGATTATCTGCAGTTTTACGAAAGATGAGAGAAGAACATGAACACTCACAAATTCGAGTTTACTTCTCTGCGGCAAGAATTTGAAGGTAATTTCGGTTTTGATCTTCATTTCTAAAGACTAAAGAAAGTACTGAGTTAAGTATATGGCAGTAAAGAGTAAATCTTAGTAAAGGCTCAGTAAAGGGTCTATAAAAATGCTGCCAATTCAATTGTGAGTAATAGTTATACTGGTCAGTAGGCTTATTTTAATATATGGAATATTAGTCACACTATACTATGTCTATAAGACTATAAGTTAAAATAACTATAACTATAAACTTCATAGTAAGTAAGTAAAAGTTCATAGTACATATAGTCTAGTACATAGTCATAATCTAAGTAGTCCTGCCTATGCCTATGTAATGTAGTATACTAGAGTAGTATAGCCGAGACTATAATTTCTATAATAGACTTCTAACAGTAACACACTAAATTATAAATAAAGTTATAGTTATATATTATTATATACTATAGTTTATAATATTTAATAAAATATAAAGTTTATAAGATTTATCTGTGATCCCTTTACTTTTAATATTATATAGTAATCACAGGGACAATAATTCATATATGATATCATGCTATTTTTGCCAATTTTTTTAACTTCCCTCCAATCTTCACGAATTCATCACAGAATGTTGACCTTCATAATACATCGTCAACAATTTTTGACTCCTCACCCTTTCACTAGGTGAATGTCATACATTTTAATGCTACAATTTAGAATATAAATATGTCTTTCTTTTTTACTTATACAATTTATGAAGCGAAGTTAATTTCGCTAACATTTATTGCTCTCTGTTAGGAGGAGATCAAGAAGTATTTGTCTTAGACCAGAAGGAGAAGCATGTGGTATCAGTTCCATTTGTCAACCAATGCTACTCATGGGACTGTGGCTTGGCATGTGTGTCCATGATACTCAGGTTTGCAGTCAAATACTATTTTAAA
This sequence comes from Omphiscola glabra, assembly GCA_964017045.1. NCBI lineage: Eukaryota > Metazoa > Mollusca > Gastropoda > Lymnaeidae > Omphiscola > Omphiscola glabra. The sequence continues at coordinate 14,671,430 of OZ024803.1, read as the reverse complement.
ATGGCTCCATGGTCAACATGGTTGATGTTCATACATGTGTTCTGGTATGCCATTGGTAGCAACAAACTATTTTTATAACGATGACTGAAATTATGTTAATTTTTTTTTTAATCAGATATGAAGTTTTAATTTTTATGATGTTTCTCATATTATTTTCATCATAATTAAACACACATTGTTTAATATGAAATCCATACTATGACATCTACTAACATACATTACAAAAGTAATAACAATCGTGAATAGCTTTTTTGAGAAAGCAATGCTGAATAGTTTGTAAAAATCCTCTTCAGTTTTTAATAAATGCCAATGTTGCATTGTTATCTGCAATTTGGTTTATTTAAATGTTTAAAATCTGAATTAATTTTCTATTCTCTGTATGTCAGAATGTTTAATGAGCCTTGTGATGATGTATACACCAAGGACCTTGATTCACTGCAGTGTGGAGAAAGGTAAAGATAGATGCACTATTTTGATAGATATTTCTGAAAGTTCTGAATAATGTACAGTTTCTTCATATCTAAATTAATAACACTTTTGTTTTAATTTCCAATCAATTTTCCTTCCAGTATTTGGACTATTGATTTAGCTTATATTTTAAATCGGCACAATGTGGGATCATGTCTTTACACCATCACTCTTGGTGTCAACACTGACCACAGTAAGAAGGTAATTTCCATGAATTTAAATAAAAATATCTTCATGTACATTTTAAGTTTTCTTTTTATACATTATCTTCAAATTCGAATTAAATTTCATTTCATCAATTATTGAGGGTTTTCTAAATTCTTTTTTGGGCATACTTTTGTATATTTTTTATGAGTTTAGTGAAATAATGAATAAATTGCCATCGCAATGATATAATAAGTTCAGATAAATGACATGATTTGATAGTGAGGTTGTTTTTTTTTATAATTTTTTTTTTTTTTTTTGAAATTCATTTATGTTATCAATTTTTTTTATTATTTTAATATGTTTTGTTTTTTATACAGCAAAAAACTTTTTAATCATGTTCCCTGACACTAAATGACTCATTTTTTTCCCAGTCTTTCTACAGGAAAAATTTCTCCATTGATGAATTGAGAGTTAAAAGTATGTTTGAGAATGCACATCAGCATGGTGTAGAAGTTCAAAAAAGGTGTGTAGCTCTTTGATAAAGTACACCTTAAAGATATATAATGTATGCATGTGTGTGTGTGTGTGTGTAAAAAATGATGATTTCTTCTTATTCCTATAAGGAATGTCACCAGTTGAGACTTGTCTTTAAGTATTTTTTAAAAATGTTAATAATCATTGAAAAAATGTTGGGCACATAATTAATGGCTTCATGGGCTATCTGAGACACCAGCTTTTTCATCGGATTGATATTTGTTTGCTTATTATAAGAAACTGGAACTTCCATATCTTGGCATCAAAATAATTGAAATAGTGGAACCTAGGTTGAAATGAAAAGATAGCACAATTAAAAGGGTGTTTTGACCCGATGCCTTTTTCAGCAGACAAGGCAAAACAGATAAAAACGCAACATAATTTGGAAAAGTTGGCCTAGAACTTAGCTGCAGTATATTCTGGATATGTGCACAAGATTATATTGAAGCAGATCACGGAAGTAGATTATTATTCTAGGTGTCTAATAACAGTTTGTAGTAGAACTGACACTCAATAATAAGCTTAAATTTAAAATCATCTACAAAATGCTCCCAAAAAAGTGTTAAGTTTGAAGAAAAAATTTAGTAGGGGCAGGGCCGGCCTTAGGCCACTGCAACCTATGTGGGCCCCGCACTTTATTTTCTAATACAAAATCTTAATTTTCACTTATTATCCTTATCCCTACCCAGACTGGACCCCGTGCAATCCGTTTCACATAATGCCCCGCTATTGTTAGGGCCGGCCCTGAGTAGAGTTCAATTTCGGACTTGCTATATTTTGTCCCGTTTTTTTTTTTGTTTAAATAACTGGAAGTTTGTAAGAATATTTTGTGCATGCTCTGTTGGTGAATTTCGCAATGCTAAATCAAGAGATAGACTTCTTAAGTCACTGAGATGGTGGGGTAGAGGGTTATGGGGCGAAGGGGTCAGAGATTGCAGGTGCTGAGATGGTAAGGGAATGTTATGGGGCGAGGGGGTCAGAGATTGCAGGTGCTGAGATGGTAAGGCAATGTTATGGGGCGAGGGGGTCAGAGATTGCAGGTGCTGAGTTGGTAAGGCAATGTTATGGGGCGAGGGGGTCAGAGATTGCAGGTGCTGAGTTGGTAAGGCAATGTTATGGGGTGAGGGGGTCAGAGATTGCAGGTGCTGAGTTGGTAAGGCAATGTTATGGGGCGAGGGGTCAGCGATTGCAGGTGCTGAGATGGTAAGAGGAGAGAGAAGCTTTTGAAGAATCGTCTTAGAGCTACTATCATCTTCTTTCTTGAGAAACCTCTTTATGGCACAAACAATTTCCCTGCAATAAAATAACACCACGTTGCTGTCACCATCACAGATGCCTCACCATTGATGACCTCATTAAACATCTTGAGAAGAACAACCCCATAATCGTACTGGTTGATTGGAGCCTCATGAAATGTTTGTGGTGTGAGAGCACAGTAAGTCTCAGTAACTGTTTCCTTAGTGTTAAGATGTATAGCTCTGTTTTGGATATCAGATCAGTGTTTTTGTTGTTGTTGGTGTACCAACCAAGTTAAGCTGAAAGTTGTAAAATGACGGTATTCCACCGCCGTGAAGTATGTTGTTAGAATTAAATTTCATGTGCAGATTGTTTACCAGTCTCAGACATTGATTAACTGAACAAAGTTTCTTGTGCAGATTGCTTACCACTCTCAGACATTGATTAAATGAACAAAGTTTCTTGTGCAGATTGCTTACCAGTCTCAGACATTGATTAAGTGAACAAAGTTTCTTGTGCAGATTGCTTACCACTCTCAGACATTGATTAACTGAACAAAGTTTCTTGTGCAGATTGCTTACCAGTCTCAGACATTGATTAAGTGAACAAAGTTTCTTGTGCAGATTGCTTACCAGTCTCAGACATTGATTAAATGAACAAAGTTTCTTGTCAGATTGCTTACTACTCTCAGACATTGATTAACTGAACAAAGTTTCTTGTGAAGATTGTTTACCTGTCTCAGACATTGATTAAGTGAACAAAGTTTCTTGTGCAGATTGCTTACTACTCTCAGACATTGATTAACTGAACAAAGTTTCTTGTGCAGATTGCTTACCAGTCTCAGACATTGATTAAGTGAACAAAGTTTCTTGTGCAGATTGTTTACCAGTCTGAGACATTGATTAAATAACAAAGCCAGCAAAAACTGGATGAGTCATTGAAATTGATACCATTTTCATTTTGTGATCTGTAAGGCTTACTAAGTATGGTCAAACCTGAAAAAAATGAACGCAACAAAGCAACAAACGTGTCGGCAGGAAGCATTCCGCCAGTGAACAAACAACAGAAAAAGAAACAGTTAAATTACAAAGTGGCACTTAGCTGAGAAGTAGTATCCGTGAGGGCAGCAAAAGAGTTCTTGCCGACATGTTCGTTATTTTGTTGCATTCCTTTTTTTCAGGTTTGACCATACTTTGTTTTACTCATTTCCTTTTATTTTTATGATAATCTCTCCCCTTATAACCAAAAAGAAGATGATTTCTTAATGTCATTGAAAGACCAAAGTATACAAACCACAGAAGGAAACAAAAATCAACTGAGCATGTGAAAGAGTAGAAAAATATAATTTAATGAGTATTTGTTACCTTAGTCATGATCAAATCCCTAATATTTCATATGATTGGTGACTCCATTTAGATGTTTTTTGTTTGCCAGCAGTTCCTAAACTGCTCGTATGGTTTATCTGTTTGACACACTGGTGAATGCAGCGTTAGTAACTGATTGATTACTATAACATTAGTGACTGATTGATTACTATAACATTAGTAACTGATTGATTACTATAACATTAGTAACTGATTGATTACTATAACATTAGTAACTGATTGATTACTATAACATTAGTAACTGATTGATTACTATAACATTAGTAACTGATTGATTACTATAACATTAGTAACCGATTGATTACTATAACATTAGTAACTGATTGATTACTATAACATTAGTAACCGATTGATTACTATAACATTAGTAACCGATTGATTACTATAACATTAGTAACCGATTGATTACTATAACATTAGTAACCGATTGATTACTATAACATTAGTAACCGATTGATTACTATAACATTAGTAACCGATTGATTACTATAACATTAGTAACCGATTGATTACTATAACATTAGTAACTGATTGATTACTATAACATTAGTAACCGATTGATGAATACAACATAAGTGAACTCTCATAATTCAAAATGCCTCACAGTTAAGGAAGTGCTGGTCCTGCGTCACCTGTAACAAGGGACCTTATCAAGGTAAGAAAACTTCTCTATTGTCTAATTATCCAATGAAAGAACTGAAGCTTTACATTTTTGGTATTTTATGCTATTGTTAATCTGTCAACAATTGTCATGCCGCCTCCCTCCCCCCTCCCTTCTTTGCAATGAACATTTTTTTAAATATCAAATAGGCCATTTTATAAATGCAATATATCTACAACCACAGAAGCCATTAGACAAAAATTCCAAAATGGCACATGTGATCAGATTACATTGACCCAATTCATGTCAACGTTGTGACTTCGCAGAAAATCTACTGAATAAAATTCACTGGAAATCTTTCCAAATAAATATGGAAGATTGAGAAATAATGCCAGTCAAAGCTCTTTTGCTTCAGCGTGAATGTGGTCAGCGTGTCAAATCTCAATTGTTTTTATTTCAGGTCATTTTGTTGTAGTTTGTGGCTATGATGTCCATAAAGCTCATATTTTCTACAAAAACCCAGACTCCCATCATCATGGTAAGTGTTAAATCAAGAGTCATTAGATGGTAGATATGTTTTCATATGTCAGCTTCATTCTGTGTTTTTATAAGGATGGCCTACATGTTAGCTCCATTCTGTGTTTTTATAAGGATGGCCTACATGTTAGCTCCAACCTACATGTTAGCTCCATTCTGTGTTTTTATGATGGCCTACATGTTATCTCCAACCTACATGTTAGCTCCATTCTGTGTTTTTATAAGAATGGCCTACATTTTAGCTCCAACCTGCATGTTAGCTCCATTCTGTGTTTTTATAAGAATGGCCTACATTTTAGCTCCAACCTGCATGTTAGCTCCATTCTGTGTTTTTATAAGGATGGCCTACATGTTAGCTCCATTCTGTGTTTTTATAAGGATGGCCTACATGTTAGCTCCATTCTACATGTTAGCTCCATTCTGTGTTTTTATAAGAATGGCCTACATTTTAGCTCCAACCTGCATGTTAGCTCCATTCTGTGTTCTTATAAGGATGGCCTACATGTTAGCTAAACAAAGACAACATAGTCACCAACCTATAGTTCAGATTTGGAATTGTTTTTTTTCTTCTGTGTAACCCGTACCCTGGTGCACTTTAGCTAAGACTTTTCTAATAGCTCCTTGTGGTATTTCAATAACAAAATGAGAGCGTCTCAACTGGAACTGGTACACAAGCCAACAGTGGCCAGTCCACAATAGATGAAACAAAGTAATCATTACTTTGGTTACTGTTCCCTGCTGCAGTGTTGATCAGGGGTTGGAGAACTTGTTTAGCCATTACCCAAAAATATATTTGTTTACGCCGACGTTACCCCCTCAAATTGAACGGAAGAAAATCATAGCCTATTAAAATTCACAACGTTTTTTTTAATCCATTTTAATGGAGAATATAAAAGTACAAAATTATTTCGATAAAGCAAATTAATAAAATCTTTATTATAGAAAAAAAGGATTTCTCTGAAAAAATTTTCTCTTCAAGTTTTGTAGAGATGATCTTTCAGTTTGGTACAATGACGTCAAATTTGGGTCTGTTTTAAATAAAAGCATTTGGGATACTACTATCTTTGGTGTAAATAATTTATTTCTGTACTCGTTCTTGATTTTTACCAAGTGAAAAGTCCTTGTTCTTAATAGCAGGTTGTCTTGATGTTTACAAAGTGAAAAGTCCTTGTTCTTAATAGCAGGTTGTCTTGATGTTTACAAAGTGAAAAGTCCTTGTTCTTAATAGCAGGTTGTCTTAATGTTTACAAAGTGAAAAGTCCTTGTTCTTAATAGCAGGTTGTCTTGATGTTTACAAAGTGAAAAGTCCTTCTTCTTAATGGCAGGTTGTCTTGATGTTTACGAAGTGAAAAGTCCTTGTTCTTAATGGCAGGTTGTCTTGATGTTTACAAAGTGAAAAGTCCTTGTTCTTAATGGCAGGTTGTCTTGATGTTTATGAAGTGAAAAGTCCTTGTTCTTAATGGCAGGTTGTCTTGATGTTTATGAAGTGAAAAGTCCTTGTTCTTAAGGGCAGGTTATTGCAGCACCTTATTGGCTGCCTCCGTATGAGGATGTTGAAATCCTTTGCATCGCTTGACATTATGAGCATAGGCAATATAACTAGGGGGGTGGGAAGTGTGCACTCGCACAGGGGGATGACAGATCTTGATCTAGTCAGTTTCATCACACATCTGAGTTAAATACAAGAGCAGGGTGCTACCAGCCACCACATGAGGGTACTGTCAGACTCTCCAGAGCAAGGTTATAAGAGCAGAGTGCCACCAGCCACCACATGAGGGTACTGTCAGACTCTCCAGAGCAAGGTTATAAGAGTAGGGTGCCACCAGCCACCACATGAGGGTACCGTCAGACTCTCCAGAGCAAGGTTTTTAGAGCAGGGTGTCAATAGGGCAGGTAAACCTGGGTGACACCAACTCTAGTGAAGCCACTGAATACCATATAAAAATAATTACCTAGACCGAAATGGTGTATACAGGATGAGTCATGAGCTGATCACAACATGTTGGGTGCGCTTCTCTGTTACACTGGCCAGATGCAGTGTGGTCAGGAAAGGGACGTGCTTTAAATATAATTTTATTTATGTCCTTTGAGCCCTCATTACCCCCAACGTTTTTATTTTAACCTCATTTGGGGTCATTTACCCAGTTAGCCAACCCCTGGTGGTGTAGATTAATTTATGGCGATCGGTCACACTGAAAAACTATGGAAGCACTGGTTTTGATGACGTGACATCCAGACATGATGAGCTGGCTGTCATCTCCATTCCACCCATCTATATTTTCTATATATGTCTAGTTTAACCGTAAATAATGTTTTGGATTTTATTTTTTGGTTTTATTTTACGCTTTTTTTTTTTAAAACAAGATCTCTGCTGCATACACATGGATGAGTTTGATAAGGCAAGGAAGAGTGATGGCACTGACCAGGATACCTTGTACATATTTAACCAGACTTTCAGAGGTGAGATTAAGGGGACACAGAACAGCATTAAGGGGAGATAGCACAGCATTAAAGAGAGTCAGCTGATTAAGGAGAGTCAGCTCATTAAGGGGAGACAGCACATCATTAAGGAGAGTCAGCTCATTAAGGAGAGTCAGCTCATTAAGGGGAGACAGCACATCATTAAGGAGAGTCAGCTCATTAAGGAGAGTCAGCTCATTAAGGGGAGACATCACACATTAAGGGGAGATGGCACAACATTAAGGGGAGAATGCACATAATTTTTATGTGCATCCTACCATTATATTTTTAAAATGTAGTTTTTAATGAGACCAAACAATGTCTGAGTTGATATTGAAAATATCTCTGCAAAGCTTCTCTGAGTGGTACAGTAGTTAATTGACAGTGGTTCAAGCTATAGTTTATACAGATGTAAATGTAATTTTTCAGGGGTCCTCTGAAGCTAATCAGGTACTAGCCTGTTTTTCTTAACTCATTAGATATGACAGACCGTGGATATTTCACCACTTTTTTTCATAGTTTCTGAAATAATTTCAATTTTGTGAATATGCATCTTCTATTTTCTAATATCGGTTCAACAAAAATCTTACAACTAATAACTTATTATTAATCTCTACGTAGACTTATATTGAGTCTTAACCAAAGTACAAAGTCCAGACAAGGCATCGTTTGTGTAGACTTTTGCATTATAAAATGTTGCTCTTGTTCCAGGTGGCATGGGGGATTCTTCGCATGAAGGAGCTGTTGACTGTGTGAAGACACAATAAACAGAGCATCTAGCAGCCATATTTGGCACAGCCTAAAGACACAGTAAAACAGAGCATCTAGCAGCCATATTTGGCACAGCCTAAAGACACAATAAACAGAGCATCTAGCAGCCATATTTGGCACAGCCTAAAGACACAGTAAAACAGAGCAGCTGGTGGCAAGCTGGGGCGCAACCTCAAGCATCTGCCATGGGTTAATGTTCCATGCTGGACGACAAGTTCAGGGGTCACAGCTGATACGCTTGAGATCAAGATGTGTCTTAAGGCACTAAATATTAAAAATTTCTCTTAGAGACAAGACACTAAGTGTTAAAATTTATCTTAAGACACAAAATAATGCAGGATGTTTAAATTCGATGGATACCGGTACATTAGATTCAATGTGTACTCAATTTAAGATTTCTGTCCCTTGGATGGGGAATGCGAGAAATAAAGGTCCTTGATTTGAGCATTATCCCCCCTTTACTGGCATAGATTTAAGCATTATCCCCCCTTTACTGGCATAGATTTAAGCATTATCCCCCCTTTAATGGCATAGATTTGAGCATTATCCCCCCTCTACTGGCATTGATTTAAGCATTATCCCCCCTTTACCGGCATTGATTTAAGCATTATTCCCCCCTTTACTGGCATAGATTTAAACATTATCCCCCCTTTACTGGAATAGATTTAATTCTTGACCTACTTCTGAATAAAAAAACGTATATTACATTGTTGACTTGTCTAATTGATAAGATTGATTTCACTTTGTTGGATTTGCGTCAGGATTTTACCAATGATTTGATTGACTTGATGGATTTCTCAATATCAGACCAATCTCTACCATGCCTTCTTTCTTTTTATTCGTTCCTTCCTGAATCCCTTGCGTAGTCAAGTGTATACATTTCTCCAGTGACATAACATTTGTTTACTCATTGCAAAATAATACCATATTAAGCTGAACCTTTAAGACATTTTCACCTCCCTCAAGTCTGCTGTCCTCATGATCGCTGGTGTTGGAGACAGCGGCCAGGACACATCATTCCTGTCTGTGGTTTCTTCTAAAGCAGCTGTCTGCGGGGTCAGGATTCTAATTTTGCAGATCCCTCATTCTACGTCAGCTACTCCCAATTGTTTTATGTTCCCTTGGCTGTCTGAGAGCATATCCTTGGCTGTCTGAGTGCTGACCATCCCAAGTGCTGTCCTTGGAATTTTGTTTGGTGGCATTCTACAAACTTAAATTAGTGATGTCCCTAGACAGGCTCTGCTGGATCAGTCATGGCCTCATTTCTCCATAGAAGATTCACATACAGGAAACATGAAGTTTTATTATACTGTCATTTCTTGGGGGATCCATCTGTGAGGACTTGTTGAAGGAAGTAGGGCTAATTCATTTGTCGCCTGGCAGCCATAGTTTGACACTTAATTGCTCACCATTGGTTATCTCCCTTTTATGTATGCAATATTTTATTTCCCTTATAGTTATACTTATATTATTGTTATGTATTATTTCTCAATATTTAAATCTGGCATACAAATAATTTCTTTTCCTACCCTTTTCAAGTGTTAGTTTTGTATGATCCTATTAGAAAGTTATTCCTAGCTACCTCAGTTTGATTTGCATTATTTTAGCTGACATAAATAAAAATGGAAAATGTATTTTATGTTAAAAAAATTGTTTCTATTCTCCAAACTATCATACGTCCCATATTTATAACATAACATTGTACAATATTTTTTTACTGTCTATGAAGGATCCATTAGAAAGCACACAGATATCCCCTTCTGTCTTGAAATTATCTCCCATAATTTTACAAACTGTTAAAAAACAAATCTTCATCTTAGCTGTTTATATAAAGTAAGGCAGTTTAATTTTTTTTTTAGGAGCCAGTTTGTAAGTTGTTACCAGGGCACTGATCCTTAAACAAAAGTCAGGGCACTGATCCTAAGACAGATATCAGGGCACTGATCCTTAGACAGATACCAGGGCACTGATCCTTAGACAGATATCAGGGCATATTTGCTTAGTTTCCCCTGGGTTAAACATATTGCAGTAACCATGACAACAAGGAAATGTTCTGCAACCTGATTAAAAATGATTGACACATTTCTCTTACTTTTTAAATGACATATTTTATCAGGCCATTATTTGTTTTGATTTTTATTCTCTTAAATGTGTTTTATAAAGAAATGTTTTTAAAAAGATTTTCGTTTTAAGTTGTTGTTGATTTTTTGCTATTGTTCATATATAATTCCCTAAAAGCTGTTCCATAAAAGTATATAAATTTCATTTGATATTGTAGAATTTCACGCCAGAAACAGATTTTTTAAAGTTCTTACCCATGAATTCGCAATCACAGTTTGAGCTCGGCTTTGTTTCAAATGCTGACTTGTATTTTATGGAGTGAACCACACGGTTCGGATGTTTAACCTTGCAGATTTGATTGTTGAACCGGAAGGTTTAATTGTTTAACCACAAGATTTCATTGTTCAACCACAAGGTTTAATTGTTTAACCACAAGATTTCATTGTTTAACCACGAGGTTTCATTGTTTAACCACAAGATTTCATTGTTTAACCACAAGATTTCATTGTTTAACCACAAGATTTCATTGTTTAACCACGAGGTTTCATTGTTTAACCACAAGATTTCATTGTTTAACCACAAGATTTCATTGTTTAACCACGAGGTTAAATGGTGGGCAACATTTGTCTGGGAATAACCCTTGGCCACAATTTCTTGCTGCATGTAGAGTAGGTGTTTCTTTAAACTTGTATTTCTTTGACTTCATTTTAAGGATAGTCCCATCAAACCCTTGTCAAATTTGCTTGATTATTGCCCAAGTTTAGAACCGATGACCCTCACAACTGTAGATGCTATCTTGGAATATATATATACAAAGCTTTCCAGTAGTTTGGCTCATAAAATTACGAGCCAAGAGAGGGTCTCTTGTCAGTGGTTCATGTCATCCTGAACCTTTTTTTTATGTTAAGATTTGTATTCATTGTTTTGTTATTGCATTACATTGGTATACAACTGTATGATGTCTGCATGGATGGTGTAACTGGCAGTAGGCTCAGTAAGCTAAAGGGAGACACTACCCCCCCAGCCTGTCCTTCTGCAAGTTATTGAGCCCCAATGAATTATTTCAAATAAATATATTTTGCCTGGATATTTTATCTGTAAGTCATTTATACCACACAGGCAGGACATTTTCAATGTATTTTACTTTTAAAACGATTGTTCTTTTGTTGACATCGACCGTGGTCTGTGATGTTGGGCTGTAATTTCGTTTGTTCTGTTTTACTTTATTATATGAACCACATTGTGGTAACCTAAATGTTAGACCAAGGGTGGCCAACCCCATCTGCTTCATGGACCAGTTTTAGCACACACAAAAATTATCGGACTGCATGTCATCACACCCAATAAATGAAACTTACACCAAATGAATGCTGTGCAGAACGCTAAAGAAATTTGTATTGCACAAAATAAAATATAATTAAACAAAAGTAAATGTCATCTATTTTTATCTTTTCTCTCACTTAACTCATTTATTAGTTTATCTATTCTCCCACTCATTTTTTACAAATGTATTACTATTTCATTTGTGAAACGCTGTCCATACCGTTCAAAGGGTTGGCCATCCCTGTGTTAGATCAATGTTGGAAAATTTACATGCCCTGATGTTTGACCAATAGAGTTCATGCAATCATCTCATTTCATGTTTGACCAATGGTAAAATAATCACCTGACATCCTGTTTGACTGACTGTCAAGCTATCAACTGCCCTAATGTTTGAACCTGGCTGAATGGACCAACTGCAAAGAGTATTAGTATTACACCACTCATCCTTTTGTGAGTTGGGAATGATGCCTTCACAAAGCATTCAGTCACACCTGTTTAAGTGCGAGGAAGAAACAAGAGAAACTCATTCCATGATTCCTTTTGTGATGCAAATTTTCATCTAAATTTTTTAAATAAAATTATCTACCTTGAGAGCTGAAGTAGGAAAGGAAAGCTTACATATTGAAAGAAAGATTTTATGTCATTTGAATATTATTTATGAAAAAATTTGACTTTTTTTAAATTTAAAGGGAATTATTGAAAGTTTTTAATACTAAATTTGTAGAGACAAAAGTTATGTGATAAATACATGAGGAGTAAAATTATTTAATTTTAAAAATAAAATATATGTTAAATTTTGAATTGAAATGTTTTATATGCTTCTGGTTAAGTTGAAATTTTAAAAAAAAGCATTATTTCATCGGAAAGGCAGCTCAACAAAACAAAAAATTGCACTGAGACCAATCCTTGCTGTATTGTCACATTTAATATTTTTATTTATAAAAAAATTGTTGAATGTTATCCATTGAAACTGACCATATTAAAAACCATGTTGATCGCGTCTGTCTGTTGGGTCTAAGTGCACATGTTCATTGTCTCTGTCTGTTGGGTCTACGGGCAAGTGTTTATCAAGTTCTAGAACCCAAAAATGCCTGCTAAACCATTGTCTAAAGGTGTTCGAATTTGAAAACCTTTCAACCCATCTTTTGAAATATGTATAAAATACCTTCTTTCCTATTTAAGTCTATGTATTTTTATATTGTTGTCATACAAACCTTATGACCTTAAACAAGATGTGACATTTTGCCAGCTTTCCATGACAGAACCTACAACCCATATCAGCTTTTGTTTACCGATATTTCAACCTGTTCTGTGAATAGAATCTTACAAATTTCTACTCCAGAAAAAGTAGTGCAATCCACCAGAAAAAAATAAATAAAATAAATTCTAATATTGATGTTTTTGATTACCTCTAAAATAGTTGGACATATTAAATATGTCTACATTTCATTGTTATAGCTTGTATATTTTCTTGATGTAAAGTCGTTACATTTCTATGTCTGTATTGTTGAATGACATAAAATAAAATGCCAGTTGAAGCCATATGCTACTGAAGATATGTTGTTTATTTTTTTTGGTTGTTTTTTTTAAAAATCCAAACTGAAAAATAGTTAACCATATTGTGCTTTGGATGACGGCTGGTTGGAAAACAATTCTACCACATATTCGTCCAGTGGGTATTGTGGTGTTGCTAATATATGATGTTATTATTGGCACATCATATGAGAACAGGTGTCAACAGAGGTACCTTAATTTGAAAAACAAATTTAAAAAATAAATTAAAATTTCTTTGACAGTGTTTCAATGAACAGGAAAGTTGACCATGTTGTGCAGTGTGCCGCATTCTTTTGGTAAGTTGACCATGTGCAGTTGGCCACATTCGTTTGGTAAGTTGAACATGTTGTGCAGTGTGCCGCATTCTTTTGGTAAGTTGACCATGTGCAGTTGGCCGCATTCGTTTGGTAAGTTGAACATGTTGTGCAGTGTGCCGCATTCCTTTAGTAAATTGACCATGTTGTGCTGTGTGCCACATTCCTTTGGTAAGTTGACCATATTGTGCAGTGTGCAGCAAGTGGACCTTGTCTGGCAGTGTGCCACATTCCTTTGATTAGTTGACCGTGTTATGCAGTGTGCTGCATTCCTTGGTAAATAGACCATGTTGTGCTGTGTGCCACATTCCTTTGGTAAGTTGGCCATGTTGTGCTGCGTGCCGCATTCCTTTGATGAGTTGACCATGTTGTGCTGTGTGCCACATTCCTTTGATTAGTTGACCATGTTATGCAGTGTGCCGCATTCCTTGGTAAATAGACCATGTTGTGCCATGAGCCACATTCCTTTGGTAAGTTGACCATGTTGTGCAGTGTGCCGCATTCCTTTGGTGAGTTGACCATGTTGTGCTGTGTGCCGCATTCCTTTGGTGAGTTGACCATGTTGTGCTGTATTCCTTAGCTCTGCGTTCACATGTGATGAAGACTTTCAGGTAACAACTTCTGAACCAGGTGAACTTCTAGCTATTTATAGAAACAAGTGGAGCATACGACAGTTAATGTTAAGCATGGACAGTTAATGTTAAGCATGAAAGCTCCACTGTATCTTGAGACCAAGTCTTGATTCTAGTTTGTAGATACTTTAGATATGTCGTGTTTGCGTCTAGCCTTTGTCCCATCCAGCATAACCAGGTCTCTGTGTCGGAGTCCCTATCAAGTTGAGCGAGTCATCAAGGGCTGTTCAGCTGAGTTAACATATAATTCTATGATGCAGCTGCCCACTATTCAAAATGGCCTCACTCCTCGAGAAATGTGTCAAGAAAAGATTTTTTAAAAAAAAATAAACAATGATATCAATTTGATACAGAATCAGTTCTACTTAACATGACAGACAAATGAATTCTTTGTTGTCACGACATTGTCACTGTTGTTAATGCTGTGTTTAATTGCTGTGCCTGTTATATGAACACATGACATTCTGTTTATGTTATGATTTTATCATGAACCCACGACATTCTGTTTATGTTATGATTTATCATGAACCCATGACATTCTGTTTATGTTATGATTTTATCATGAAACCATGACATTCTGTTTATGTTATGATTTTATCATGAACCATGACATTCTGTTTATGTTATGATTTTATCATGAACCCATGACATTCTGTTTATGCTATGATTTTATCATGAACCCATGACATTCTGTTTATGTTATGATTTTATCATGAACCATGACATTCTGTTTATGTTATGATTTTATCATGAACCCATGACATTCTGTTTATGTTATGATTTTATCATGAAAACTCGTACAAATGTCACTGAGTTACATTGGCACCTAACTTTGTTTTTCCACAGTAAAAAAAAAATTCATTGTGTATAAAAAGAAATGATATGTCCCAAGTCAAATCTGACTTTTCAGACTAAACAAAAATGTTCCTACAGATTTCAAAGGTAAAATACACTAAATGTATGTCCATTCCAAAGTGTAATAAACACTTTATAGTCACCTGTTAGAGAAATCCTTCGGTGAGCTCAACCTAAAAGTCCTTATGAATGATAGCATTATTCCTCATGTGTTTACCACTGAGTAAATAGATGTAGATAAGCACGTAATCAATCAATGAACTGTGGGTCCATGCACTCAAACTCTGTACATGCAATCATGCTGAGAAGAAGAAAAAATCAAGTTTCTGTACCAGCATTTTCCCAAAACATTTTTTTTGGTTTGCGGCAATGCCTTGAAAAAAGTGTGTTTAGTTTTTAAATTAAAATGTCAGGACAGTTTTGTGGGTCTCGGGTTATTTTTGTTACGCTGTGTTCAAAATATATGAAAGTGTTAACATTGTAAACGTAAGGAGGTAATGACTCAACATTGTAAATGTAAGGAGGTAATGACTCAACATTGTAAATGTAAGGAGGTAATGACTCAACATTGTAAACGTAAGGAGGTAATGACTCAACATTGTAAACGTAAGGAGGTAATGACTCAACATTGTAAACGTAAGGAGGTAATGACTCAACATTGTAAACGTAAGGAGGTAATGACTCAACATTGTAAACGTAAGGAGGTAATGACTCAACATTGTAAACGTAAGGAGGTAATGACTCAACATTGTAAACGTAAGGAGGTAATGACTCAACATTGTAAACGTAAGGAGGTAATGACTCAACATTGTAAACGTAAGGAAGTAATGACTCATGCATAGCTCAGGCCGAATGTTTCACCTTGGCACATAATCTATTTTAAAGCTTTGTAATGAAGTTAGAATCTGCTTTTTTTTTTTAATGTATAACGAACTCCGCCCACGCGATTTGTTAGCAATTTAGAAGCAGTGATGCATTTTGGCGCACACTTGAAATTACTCTGTCGTTAATCGACACTTTATCGGAAAGCAACAGCCGACATTTAGGTGTCTCCTGACCTGGTCTTTGTTTTCGTGCTAATCCTTTTTTTTTTTTTGGGGGGGGGGGGGGGGGAGTAACTACATTAACTAAATATCTAGATTGTTTTGTTTTTAATTTTTATCCCCGAATCGTTCCGCACCCTCTGTTGACACAAATTCCTACGCCTTTCAGCCACTCTCTGGACCTCTCATTTGGACAACGTTTATAAATTAAGACATTAACATAGAGACTCCCACCTCCTAAATATTCACTAAGACAGCGGTTCTCAACCTTCCTAATGCCGCGACCCTTTTAATACAGTGCCTCATGTTGTGGCGACCCCCCAACCACAAAACTGTAGAGTATATGAGTTTTCAGATGGTCTTAGGCGACCCCTGGGAAAGGGTAATTCGGCCCCCAAAGGGGTCGCGACCTACAGTTTGAGAACCGCTGCACTAAGATCTAATTGATCTGCTCAACACACGAAAGATGAAAATCCCCATGAAACTATACAGACCAGCAGGGCAAAACAATAACGAATAAACAAAGATCATATCATAGCATCTCATATTAAATGAAAATCATATGACAAATCTTATGATCATAGTTATCATATAACAATCCTATCATATGATAAACATGATATGACTCTCATACTATATTCTCATATCATGTGTCATATTTTTTGCCATCTCCCTCTACGCATCTGCATAATCTAAAGGAGCATCATGATGCAGCGTGGCACCAATAGCGTCGCAGGAGTTGCCGGATTTTTCATTGTGTCAATGTCATACATCCTACTGGATTCCATCTCCGGGACTTATTTCATAGTTTGCCTTCCCATTGATGAATTGCCATCCACGGTGAACGAGTCCCACGCACTTGGGATTATGGTGATATTTTTGCATGTCTAGGCTTTTGCTAGGCCCATCCTATACCTTTATATGAAGGATGCACCCTCTCCATAACTAATGAAAAGAGTGGCATTAAAAAAAAAAATTAAAATTCCTTTGATATCATGACTTTATTGTAAAACTATTCTTCTTTCCCAATTTTTTGCTCGCTGGCCCAATTAGGCTGACGTTAGATTGTATTTTCTATTAATCCCATTTAACAATGTCATCAAAAGTTGATAAGACTCTGAAAATCCTTACTTTGTTATCAGCCGTCTGTGGAAAGGTGTACGACTTGTTTTATGTACAGAGTCGTCGCTTGGCCATGCTGTCCCTGTGTCAGCGAGGGTGGGGAGAGGCGCCCTCGCATATTTATGGGGCGCAACTTTGTGATATGTAAACAAATTTAACCATCACCTTTTAATGCAGGGGGCCGCCAAAAGTCAATTTATTGATACACCCCTTTAAACACAAGGCATATGAAGCGTAATTCAGATGAGGCTTCAATTAATGTATGTTTCCTGTAGTACCAGTGCGTTGGAACTTACCACCAGCAGATTTCTCGTTTTCAATGTTATCATTACGTTTCACCTTGTTTTTAATACACAGTGGGATGTTTCCATTGGCACTTTGGGTGTCAACTTTCAAGCTTTACCTTTAATCATGTTGCCCGAATTTGTTTTTCTCTCATCTCCCCTGTCACCACACGACGACTGGCACTCAAAATCAGATTGTTGATTTAATGGAGAAAAGAAAGGATCGTTCGAGTTATTTCCCTTCCCCAATTTCTCTTCTCCCCTTTTGTAAATTTTGTATAGCAATTAATACTTCTTTCAAGATCAAATCATTTTTTCTAAAGTATTCTTTGTGCCGGGGCCCCTAAAGGCGCGGGGTCCCTAGCCCTAGGCTTAATCTGACTTAAGGTTAATTTGAAACTTTAGTTACAAATGTCTTTTTAAAAACAAAGTTGAAATTATTGATATCGCTGTACCTGATGCCCATAATTGTATGGTTGTTGTAAGACTTATGAATGTATTATGCTATATCATATTTTGAAAAAGAAGTATTAATTAGGTTATTAAGTGTTAAACACAAAAGCAAGATGGATATATTTTGAATTTGGAATGTCATCACTTGTGTTTTTTTAAAAAGTAATTTAAAAATACTGCAGGGATTGCATTATGTCATGTGTTTATTTAGCGTTCAGTAACTCTAAATCAACCCGGTCAGTAACTCTACATCAACCTGGTCAGTAACTCTACATCAACCTGTTCACTAACTCTATATCAACCTATTCACTAACTATACATCAACCTGTTCACTAACTCTACATCAACCCGGTCCCTAACTCTACATCAACCTGTTCACTAACTCTACATCAACCTGTTCACTAACTCTACATCAACCTGTTCACTAACTCTACATCAACCTGTTCACTAACTCTACATCAACCTATTCACTAACTCTACATCAACCTGTTCACTAACTCTACATCAACCTGTTCACTAACTCTACATCAACCTGTTCACTAACTCTACATCAACCTGTTCACTAACTCTACATCAACCTGTTCACTAACTCTACATCAACCTGTTCACTAACTCTACATCAACCTGTTCACTAACTCTACATCAACCTGTTCACTAACTCTACATCAACCTGTTCACTAACTCTACATCAACCTGTTCACTAACTCTACATCAACCTGTTCACTAACTCTACATCAACCTGTTCACTAACTCTACATCAACCTGTTCACTAACTCTACATCAACCTGTTCACTTACTCTACATCAACCTGTTCACTAACTCTACATCAACCTGTTCACTAACTCTACATCAACCTGTTCACTTACTCTACATCAACCTGTTCACTAACTCTACATCAACCTGTTCACTAACTCTACATCAACCTGTTCACTAACTCTACATCAACCTGTTCACTAACTCTACATCAACCTGTTCACTAACTCTACATCAACCTGGTCACTAACTCTACATCAACCTGTTCACTAACTCTACATCAACCTGTTCACTAACTCTACATCAACCTGTTCACTAACTCTACATCAACCTGTTCACTAACTCTACATCAACCTGTTCACTAACTCTACATCAACCTGTTCACTAACTCTACATCAACCTGTTCACTAACTCTACATCAACCTGTTCACTAACTCTACATCAACCTATTCACTAACTCTACATCAACCTGTTCACTAACTCTACATCAACCTGTTCACTAACTCTACATCAACCTGTTCACTAACTCTACATCAACCTGTTCACTAACTCTACATCAACCTGTTCACTAACTCTACATCAACCTGTTCACTAACTCTACATCAACCTGTTCACTAACTCTACATCAACCTGTTCACTAACTCTACATCAACCTGTTCACTAACTCTACATCAACCTGTTCACTAACTCTACATCAACCTGTTCACTAACTCTACATCAACCTGTTCACTAACTCTACATCAACCTGTTCACTAACTCTACATCAACCTGTTCACTTACTCTACATCAACCTGTTCACTAACTCTACATCAACCTGTTCACTAACTCTACATCAACCTGTTCACTTACTCTACATCAACCTGTTCACTAACTCTACATCAACCTGTTCACTAACTCTACATCAACCTGTTCACTAACTCTACATCAACCTGTTCACTAACTCTACATCAACCTGTTCACTAACTCTACATCAACCTGTTCACTAACTCTACATCAACCTGGTCACTAACTCTACATCAACCTGTTCACTAACTCTACATCAACCTGTTCACTAACTCTACATCAACCTGTTCACTAACTCTACATCAACCTGTTCACTAACTCTACATCAACCTGTTCACTAACTCTACATCAACCTGTTCACTAACTCTACATCAACCTGTTCACTAACTCTACATCAACCTGTTCACTAACTCTACATCAACCTGTTCACTAACTCTACATCAACCTGTTCACTAACTCTACATCAACATGTTCACTAACTCTACATCAACCTGTTCACTAACTCTACATCAACCTGTTCACTAACTCTACATCAACCTGTTCACTAACTCTACATCAACCTGTTCACTAACTCTACATCAACCTGTTCACTAACTCTACATCAACCTGTTCACTAACTCTACATCAACCTGTTCACTAACTCTACATCAACCTGTTCACTAACTCTACATCAACCTGTTCACTAACTCTACATCAACCTGTTCACTAACTCTACATCAACCTGTTCACTTACTCTACATCAACCTGTTCACTAACTCTACATCAACCTGTTCACTAACTCTACATCAACCTGTTCACTTACTCTACATCAACCTGTTCACTAACTCTACATCAACCTGTTCACTAACTCTACATCAACCTGTTCACTAACTCTACATCAACCTGTTCACTAACTCTACATCAACCCGGTCACTAACTCTACATCAACCTGTTCACTTACTCTACATCAACCTGTTCACTAACTCTACATCAACCTGTTCACTAACTCTACATCAACCTGTTCACTAACTCTACATCAACCTGGTCAGTAACTCTACATCAACCTGGTCAGTAACTCTAAATCATTTAAATATATGTTTTTTAAAAATAAATTATAGACATAGAATTAATATGAGCCGGTTGATTTGTCATACCAAGTACGGTAATATAGGGGGGGGGATCCACTATTTAAGCTTGAATGTCAATGGAGCCGAAATAAGTATGTAGAATTTAAAAAAAAAAAACTACATTATCATTATCATATTGCATACATCTGTTAAGTTGCCATTTGTCTTTTAACTTTAACGTTGCTGTCCAAGGTTAACGAGTCCCATCCACATATTGTATTAGTCAAGCTTCTGTATTCAGGAATGAGTCCGATCCACATACAGTATTAGTCAAGCTTCTGTATTCAGGAACGAGTCCCATCCACATACAGTATTAGTCAAGCTTCTGTATTCAGGAACGAGTCCCATCCACATATTGTATTAGTCAAGCTTCTGTATTCAGGAATGAGTCCCATCCACCTACAGTATTAGTCAAGCTTCTGTATTCAGGAACGAGTCCATCCACATACAGTATTAGTCAAGCTTCTGTATTCAGGAATGAGTCCCATCCACCTACCGTATTAGTCAAGCTTCTGTATTCAGGAACGAGTCCATCCACATACAGTATTAGTCAAGCTTCTGTATTCAGGAATGAGTCCCATCCACATACAGTATTAGTCAAGCTTCTGTATTCAGGAATGAGGAAGCTAATAAAAAAATATTCATAAAAGAAAATTTAAAAAAATATTCATCATTGCCTTGGAATAACATAGGAAGAACAGTTAACTCAATTTTATATATATTTTTTTTGTACTTATTCTCCGAATGGATCAATATCTCTTATACTTATACATATTTTGCTAGTGGTGTGACTGCTTCCATTTCCGGATAGCGCGCAAAATATAATTCCAGATTACTAAGCTAAATGATTTTTTTTTAATAACGCAACTTCGTTTGGTGCGTAATATTTTCTTTCTGGGACAATTGAATATTAATAAAGTTTATGGGCTTGAAAAAATAGTGTGCAGTGGCGTATCATGGGGGAAAGGGGTCTAGGAAAAATTGGGATTCTTAAATGTGCTTTACTTGAGTTCATGTTTTGTCACGTAACTTTAGGAGACGGGAAGTTCACGCATTGCTGTCGCCAACGTTGGGCGAGATATAACTAGCCAATAAATTTTAACCTATGTTCAGTATACTGTATATATTTTCAAAACTTGCAGATATAGATTTTTAGAGTAGTTTTATACCATGCTTGACTAGATGACTGACTTGTGCTGACCAGATGGACTTACGTTAGTTGACTGACTTGAACTGACCAGATAGACCTACGTTAGTTGACTTGCTTTAACTAACCAGATGGACCTACGTTAGTGGACTGACTTGAGCTGACCAAATGGACCTACGTTAGTTGACTTACTTGAACTGACCAGATGGACCTACGTTAGTTGACTGACTTGAGCTGACCAGATGGACCTACGTTAGTGGACTGACTTGAGCTGACCAAATGGACCTACGTTAGTTGACTGACTTGAACTGACCAGATGGACCTACGTTAGTTGACTGACTTGAGCTGACCAAATGGACCTACGTTAGTGGACTGACTTGAGCTGACCAGATGGACCTACGTTAGTGGACTGACTTGAGCTGACCGGATGGACCTACGTTAGTGGACTGACTTGAGCTGACCAAATGGACCTACGTTAGTTGACTGACTTGAACTGACCAGATGGACCTACGTTAGTGGACTGACTTGAGCTGACCAAATGGACCTACGTTAGTTGACTTACTTGAACTGACCAGATGGACCTACGTTAGTGGACTGACTTGAGCTGACCAAATGGACCTACGTTAGTTGACTGACTTGAACTGACCAGATGGACCTACGTTAGTGGACTGACTTGAGCTGACCAAATGGACCTACGTTAGTTGACTTACTTGAACTGACCAGATGGACCTACGTTAGTTGACTGACTTGAGCTGACCAGATGGACCTACGTTAGTTGACTGACCTGAACTGACCAGATGGACCTACGTTAGTTGACTAGAAGGTCATGCCTACACTTTTTCCCCAGAGAGACCTATCTTAACTGGCTGAAGGGGCCCCGATTGACTGGTTCATTCCCAGATTAATATAAGAGAAGAAGATATGTAGCCGTTCATTTTATTTTAAATTTGTATACACTATACACAATGCTATTACATTCTTTTGATAAAGAAAGTGATATCGTATTATGTTTATAGTGTATTTATTGTAAACATCGTTTATTAATAGCTATGCGTCACAAGTTTAAATAACAACACAACAACAAAGCCAACAAGCAATGGATGACTCGACACCGTGGTGACATAATATTCATTCCATTTATAGAGTTCAATTACAGTTTTCACATTTTAACAACATCAACACTTTTGGACTTAAGTTACAAATAAAATAACAAAACAACAAAGGTAATTACAATTCAATGGATTTGCTACTGTTTTATAAACTGCGAATGGTTTCATTGTACAATGGAATGGCGTAAAAAGTGTTCTTAAAACAGAAATCATGCGGTTCCTACACTTGTGTTAACGAAACAATTTAACATTAAAATAGTTTCTACATCCATGTTTTAAAAGACCTTATCAAACATTCCGGAACAAATCCTCAGCAATGAGTTTAAATTAATAGCATTAACAAATTGAACGAGAGAAAAATATATAGTAATGACAAGGTTTAACATTTGATTTCAGTCAATTACAATTAATGAGAGTTTACATATTATTAACAGGAACAGGGATGACTTGGTAGTGAAGAGTGATTCAATAAATAAAAAAAAAATTACCATAATTCCTATTTCCAACAAATGCAACAATCACATTTATGTTGAGATAGTTAACAAATTTAGAAAAGACATTTAACGAATTTAAAAATGGAATTATTTTTTTTTTAAAGTACCTGTAGTGCAGAGGATAATCTGAATTGCCAGTTTTAAAAAATAACATTGACAAAATAAATGTTAAATGGTTTAGACTAAAAGCCGCCTTCACTTAAATAGAACGATCCTTAATGAAAGTTTATCAGCATCATTCAATTCATTCATATTCTAGCTTTAAAAAATTAAAAAAAAACAATTTAAAAAAAACAGCAATTTGACATCCCTTTAAATACGAAGAAGAAATGTAAGGGAGGGAAGTGTAAAAAAAACAAAAAAACAAAAAAAACAGTTATGCTCACTTCACCCGATTAAATTTTCGTCAAATTTCATTTTGAACGCACAATTTTGTTATATTAAGTAGTGCGGTCGAAAAGAAATTTGACAGAAATTTGACGAAAACTTGATTGTGTGAAGTGAGCATTAGTTAGCTAAAATTATGCCTTAGTTTTATGTTGTTTGGTGACAAAAGTCCTAAATGTTTGAATACATTTAACCTCCATTGAAATTATTCTTTACATGGGTACACCTCGGAGGAGGCCAGATGATAAAGTGTTTTTCTAAGAGGAACCAATGGGCATTACACCAGGACTGAGTTGGACTGTTGATGTAGAGTCGGATTTACATCAGCTGGAGGTGGGTGTAGGGGGTGGTGGGGCCTGCGCATGGAGACCAAAAGACGAAGATCGGCCTGAGTGGAAGGATGTGTTGAGGCAGGCCATTTCCCATCAAGGCTGTATAGCGCCGCTGGTGGTGATGTCTGAGTGGGAGGATGTGGTGAGGCAGGCCATAGCCCTACAAGGGCTGTAGCACCTTTGATGGTGATCAGTTATGTACGGTGCACTCTTAACATTCCGTACATGGGCTACTGTAATATCTGATATGACATGGGGATTACGCCCAATGAAATATTTGGAGAGAGACAATATTTCATGTTGTTTAAATTGTACACATTTGATACTGGGACAACACCGGGACAGCACTGGGACAACACTTGGACAGCAATGGGGAAAACGCTGGGAAAACCACGGGACAGCACGTGGACAACACTTGGACAAAACTGGGACAATGATGGAAAACAATGGGACAAAACGGCGGCAATGCTGGGACAATGCTGGGAAAATACTAGGTCAACACTGGGTCAAAACTGTGTCAATGCTGGGACAATACTGGGACAGTGATGGGACAATGATGGACAACACTGGGGCAACACTGGGCGAAAATGAGACATGTGCTACAATTTCAACTGCAGCATTTGGTACCAGGTATCAATGTGTTGCATTAGTTCGGTGTATTGTGTTATGTGTTATCCGGAACTTTGTCAGTCGGCTGTCAACACGATCATGACATCATTCAAGCACTTTGGAATTCATACCGATGAAAATTGAGTTTTAAACAAAAATGTATTTATTTTGATTATTCTTTTTATGATGTGCAAAAATTACCCACTCATTAAATACACGAATGGTGCGTTCAGCTGTCTAATGGAGGAAAAAAAAAGCCATTTTGATGCATCTGTGAACTAAACTAATGACAACATGTATACCAATTTAATACGCTAATTTCTTTTAAATGTGCACTAATTTTCAAACAATTTAGGGAAACATTTTCTTATATTCTTCTTAGAAATATACCGGAATGGTCAGCTGTAGTTACACATTGCAGCTGTTAGCCATCATTTAGAGCAATCAAAGCCAACACAGCACATTTATTTGACGGAGCCCGGCATTGACTACAAGATATGCTCTTCTGATTTTGAATGTTTATACAGCATACATTCCAATTCAGTGTCCCAAAACGGGACTTCGCGCGTGTCCACATTTACACTGAAATGCACCGGTGGCTGGGACAACCTTACGGCCCTTAAAATGTTAGGGGGCTAGACCGTTTTCTCAAAGGATTTGTGCTATCTCGGGCACAACCTGCAAAGTTTTCCCGATTTGGTGTCTTTTTTCTACCCTAAACTGTACCACGGCTGGTTAAAAACAGCAACATCTCAGGGGCGTGGTAATGACATGTTCACACAAATGTCGCCGCATGTGTGTGTTACAGCTGGCATCCCCTCAGCTCGTTCTCCATTTTCCGATAAGCTTCAGTCCAAGCGGTTGAATTCGGGAATTCGATATGAGCGCTGATATCCCGCAACGGATGTGGCAAACAGGATAAATAAACTCATCTTTCTCTCTCTCTCTCTCTCTCTGTCTTGGCAGTTCAATTTTAGACCGGTTCGAAAAAAGCGTACTGTGTTCCGGTTGCCGCCATGTAGTCCTTGAATGTAATCGTGTTGTCTGCACTGAAGGAGTTTGCCTTGGAGCTTTTGGTACTGTTGCTGGACATGCTACCTTCCGCCGGGCAAATCTTGCACAGACGCGTGCTGGTCACCTTGAAGGCGTCGCTCGGCCTTTGAAGGTTTCCAAAAGTAATCGTCTTTTTATTCAGCCTCACTGCGTTGAGGCATCGAGCCTTCGCGCACCGACAGAACAGTCGGGAGAAGGTTTCCCGGAACTTCCTACCCGTGGCGCAGTAAATGGCGAAGTTGATGGCAGAGTTGATTTCAACGACCGTGTCGGCAAATGCTGAAAATCTGTTTAAAAATTTTTTTTTTAATTTAAAAAGAATAAAGATGCTTGATTTAAAATAACGTTCATGAAAGAAATGGAATAATTATATACAAATTGACATTGTAGGTCGTCTGATGTCATCTCTGTTTCTTGCCAGCCTTTATCCAACCCATTACCCGATGTGCCAGTGCTGTTTCTTGCCAGCCTTTATCCAACCTATTACCCAATGTGCCAGTGCTGTTTCTCGCCAGCCTTTATCCAACCCATTACCCCATGTGCCAGTGCTGTTTCTTGCCAGCCTTTATCCACCCCAATACCCCATGTGCCAGTACTGTTTCTCGCCAGCCTTTATCCAACCCAATACCCCATGTGCCAATGCTGTTTCTTGCCAGCCCCCTATCAACCCAGATAGCTTAAAAAATATACATTTAGATTTATTTCCAACTAACAGACAGCGGGGCCACCACGCACCTGTTGATATGGAACTTGATGTGTGTGTAACTCTCTTTTCTGGCGGTCAGGATAAACGAAACCACCTCGATGACCTCACACAGGAAGAAGATGGCGGTCATGCAGATGACCATGATGGTCAGGCGATGTTCTGTATGGGCGCGGTTCTGGGGAGAAATCAAAGACAATAAGTTCAGTCCCAGGATCACGTGATAGATCTTTGTGTTGTCCCATAGACTGCAACTTTTCAGGACGGAACAATAAAACTAAGCCATTTCAGTTCATGCTACTCATTAGGACGTTTGGCTTACTACAGGAACAAGTTATTTGTAATTTTTAATTCATATTGTCATGTTATATCTCTATCTTCCCGTCACTTTAACATAACTATTTGTTAGGCATTTCCGTGTCTTGGTAAATGGAGATTGCTACAGTGAATATGGAGTAAATATGAACATTTGATTAAACATGAAATGGTGTGAGGCCACATAAAGTTATATAGAAGCAGCGTCTTGCATCCCTATCAGTGGATACCTCCAGAATCTGACAAACTTCTTGCATCTCTATCCGTGTATACCTCCAGCATCTGACAAACTTCTTGCATCCCTATCATTAAATACCACTAGCATCTGACAAACTTCTTGCATCCCTATCATTGGATACCTCCAGCATCTGACAAACTTCTTGCATCCCTATCATTGGACACCTCCAGCATCTGACAAACTTCTTGCATCTCTATCCGTGGATACCTTCAGCAATCTCAATAACACTGCTATTGGTCATTCACTGACACATAATATGTTCTCTCAGTATACACGGAAATATGTCGTATTACTAACATATTAATATGTCATATCACTGACATGGTTATATGTCATATCACTAACATGGTAATATGTCTATCACGAACATGGTAATATGTCATATCACTAACATAGTAATATGTCATATCCCTGACATGGTAATATGTCATATCACTAACAAGGTAATATGTCATGTCACTAGCATGGTAACATGTCATATCACTAACATGGTAATGTGTCATGTCGCTAACATGGTAATATGCCATATCACTAGCATGGTAATGTGTCATGTCGATAACACGGCAATGTAAACTGGAATGACAAACAAGTGGACAGGTACAAGAATGTGTCTCACACACCTGGCAATGTAAACGGGAATGACAAACTAGTGGACAGGTACAAGAATTTGTCTCACACACCTGGCAATGTAAACGGGAATGACAAACTAGTAGACAGGTAGAAGAATGTGTCTCACACACCTGGCAATGTAAACGGGAATGACAAACAAGTAGACAGGTAGAAGAATGTGTCTCACACACCTGGCAATGTAAACGGGAATGACAAACAAGTGGACAGGTACAAGAATGTGTCTCACACACCTGGCAATGTAAACGGGAATGACAAACTAGTAGACAGGTAGAAGAATGTGTCTCACACACCTGGCAATGTAAACGGGAATGACAAACTAGTAGACAGGTAGAAGAATGTGTCTCACACACCTGGAAGTTGGCAGCCAGCCGACGATTTATCCTCAAAGCCCTCAGCAGCATCAGATTGACCACTAGCAGACCACAAAATGGTATGGCAAAGTTGACGACCATGCTGACCCACTTGAAGTAGATTTCGTTGTACAGCTCGGAGTTACCGAAGTCAGTGCTGTTGAAAATTAGATGTCAGATGTTAGATGTCAGATGTTAGATATTAGTCAATTCTTTAATGGTGAGCATGTCAACTACTTTGTGGTAAAATTATTTAAAACACATATTTCAAGTCGATAAATTATTCTCGTTTTATTGTTCACGTCGAGAAAAAAACGACTTAATTAATTTTACAACAAGTTGTCACGTGACACTTTAACAAAATGTTATTCAGAATAGGTTAGTTTCAAATAGAGATTCTCAAACTCAGAGGGTGTCGGAACAAACATAGGAATAGGGTTTGGGGATGGGGTCCAAACCCGGGCGGAACTTCTTCCCTATATTTTGAAAGGGTGCAGAAACGGCCAATCCTGGATGGTAAAAATCCTAGCTATGCCACTAGGTTGAAGGATAGAAATGGTATAGCTCAAAGTTACAGGAACACAAACACGGGTATAGGTGGGTAGTTGGGCAGTTATCATTTTCCACTTCGGGAAAAATAGCAAATTTTAAGCCTTTCATCTTTCCATCCTTGTAGTTTCCATATTATTCTCTCATGATCTCTGAATGGATTCAAAAGGCGTGTAACTTTGTAACTCCCATATTTGGAATTTACGATCCGTATTTTAACTACCCGGGGGGGGGGGGGGGGAAGGGGTGGGGACCCAGACTCTGACAAATTATTTTTTGGGGGTGCGAAAAAAAAGTGTGGGAGGGGGGGGGGATCGTGAAGAATGTAAAAAATTGATGATGTCACCAAATAATAATAATCACTACGTTGTTACATGATGTGTGTTGTGTGTTAGGTGTCCTACGCCTGAAGTGCGCCTGTTCGTTAGTTATTGGGCCGAGGCCGTCACGTGACTTTTAGGGGCACCAGAAAACGTTCGGTTACCACCCCCCAACCCCATTCAAAGTTTATTGTTTTAATTTTTGTCCACGTAGCAGTTTTAGACCCCCTAAATATCCAAGGCTCCTTTCCAGCCCAATGGGTTGAAATACCCACGCGACGGCATTGGGCCGATTTGTCCTAGTTACGCTACTGGTGTCCTGAAATACCATGTT
Source organism: Omphiscola glabra (assembly GCA_964017045.1). Lineage (NCBI taxonomy): Eukaryota > Metazoa > Mollusca > Gastropoda > Lymnaeidae > Omphiscola > Omphiscola glabra. The sequence continues at coordinate 14,642,438 of OZ024803.1, read as the reverse complement.
TGTTTGTTTGTTTTTTTTTTTTTTTTTTTTTTTTTTTTTTTTTTTTTTTTTTTTTTTGGAAAGACATAGTTGTTTCAACAGCTTGCTGTAATTTCATCAGATAGATCGATAGACGGCCAATTGGCCTTATTCTTTTTAAAACCAGAACTGGTGATAAACATCCCAATCACCAATAAACATCCCAATTACCAATCCTAATATTATATATATTTTTAAACAGTTCGCTGTTATAGGGCTGGGGATTATTTCACACTGCTACCGCCCACCAGTCTCACCAGTCCCACCAGTCCCACTTTCTAATCGTGTGTTTTAATTAGAAGTGAATCAACAAGGATGGAAAACAACAACAACAATTAAGTAAACAAGGAAACGAACATCGGATATTACTATACTATATTTTATAGTTTATTGAACTATTATTTTACTATTATTTTATGTTATTTCAATACTATTTTATTATTATTTTAAAAATATTTTGCTTTTTTTTTGGTACTATTATTTTACTCCCCCATCGGATTGAGTTCAAGTCAATCATTGTTATTAAATGTGAAGAAGAAAATTTTTTTGTCCAGTTTGTGATTCTATTTTACACAACAGCGTACAGTTTCTTTACCGTATAAAGTTTTTGTTGGTCTTAAGCTGCGTCCCGTTCAGCCATTTGTAGTCGTACGTGTAGGCCAGACAGTTGGGAACTTGGAACAAGACACCAAACACCAGGATGACAATGATGGCCGTGATGGCTGATTTCCTACTGTAGATAGAGACGCGCATGCGCTTTAATTGACAGGTCTTTTTTTTTAATATGAAGAAGAAGATGGATTTTGTAAAGAAGAAGATGGATTTTGTAAAGATAAAGATGGATTTTGTAAAGAAAAAGATGGATTTTGTAAAGAATAAGATGGATTTTGTAAAGAAGAAGGTGGATTTTGTAATGGCGTTACATATAATTTAACTAAATTCATGCTTTGGATTATCATAACAAAATGTCAATTTCTGCGACGATAAAATTCTTATTCGGCGCCTTTGCATATTATTATTGTGAACATTTTACATGAAAGGGGTTTTATTTAGCGTTATGAACTTGGTCAGTAAAAGTCCACATTATTTTGAAACATCTGTTGTTGCTTTTTTATTCATACTATCTAAATTCTGCGAATACCGCCGAAAAAAACACTTTGTTAATTCATTTTGAAAAAAAGGTTGTAAATAAAATACACCCAATTAGGCAGGTGAAATGTGAAAAGATCATGTCGCAGACTGTGATTTTCTGGTATTCGGGACGCAACCTAAACCACGCCAAATAAGGGTCGTGCGTCAACTTTGGGGCAAGGAGTGGAGCAATGTTTTGACGAACACCGCTCCGGACACATGCCGTCACTGAGCTGACCTCGCATGGATCGATTTCAATTACGGATAAAACCAGATAAAGCTGGATTTAACTAGATGAAACGAGAACAGCGGAAATTTTTACCAATTAAAAAAAAAACAACAAACGAATTTTAAAAAAAATTGTTTTAATGATGAATAAATTTAAAAAACGAAGTTTGGCTGGTATATCTGTAGAAGAAATCTGAAGTTATTCTGTCCACAAAAACACACGCTATAATTGTAAACATTATTCTGGCTAGTCAAACTGGCCCCTTGTGAAACATTACTACTACTCGCCCACAGACCGGCGTAGTTATCAATCAACACTAAGCTCTATAAACTCAGTTTTTCTTCTAACTGATCAATATCTTTTTTCTTCAGCCTTGTGCTATCGTGAAATGCAGACACACACCCTCTTTTCTTTTTTTTTAAAAAAAAGTCAGTGGTGCTCAAAAGGATGGTTTATTCCCCTATGGACTACCGTAGGCACGCAGTTTCTTAAGAGTATATTATATAAGAATGAACTAGGCTGACCATAACGCCAAAGAAACGAAGCGATTTAAATACGCTCGGATTCTTAAAAACAATGATAGTGATTTTCTATTATTTTACGGAAATGGACAAATTTTAATGCGCACAAAATAAAATATGTCCGCTTAATATTAGTAAATGTTTATGCATTATTATTATTTTTCCTAGTTTGAAAGTTATGGGGGAAAAATGTGATCTAAGAATTACATCGTAAACAATTTTATCGGGAAAACAAAAACATGTGTTGCTTTTTTTGTCCGTTTTTTAGTGCTTTGTTAATATTTCGAAATGAAATTTAATTTAATTTTTTTTTCTCATTAAACACGCAAATAAAGTGTAGGCGGCCTATGTCCTAATCACAGACGTCGATTAAGATCGGCTGCTGTTCCTCGAGGACGAAAAGGCGAAAGAAGAAATGAATTGCCTATTTAGCCAATGCTCTAAGTTTCTTTGATTTAATAACCACGCTTGACAAAAGTGATAATGTATTTTACCACTGTTTAAAAGTAAAATTAATAAATATAATAATGCATTGCTTTGTAAATTGTTAATATAACACAAAAAATTTAGCTTTGTATTTATAACATTTAAAAAGTTTTGACTTTTTTTTCCACTCCAAAAATATACTTTTATTAAATTTATTTCTTAATAAAAACTAAACCTTTAAATATACTTTTAATAAGAAAGTGCCATTTAAGTCAATCAGTGCTGCGAAACTCCATAGCCAAATAGCATTCGCTATTGCACTTATTTCTCATCCACATAAGAACAAACCATTTGCATTGCATAGATTGTGTTTTTGCGTACATAGAGGGCTACAAGAGTTTATTAATTTTTATTAAAATCTGTGGGTTGGAGCGGTTGATACTTTTATTTTTACCCAGGCAGCACAAGATACGCTTCGGAATAAAGGAATACATTAAATAAATAATTAACATTGTTAGGTACATACAAATCGAAGGTAGGTAATAGGATGTATACATTTGTACGTGGATGACAATATCTTTATATCCTATGTGTAAAATACATCTTACATTGTCTCTTTTTAAATAAACATAAGTTCACCAATTAAGAAACTCATTGGCGTTAACAAAACGTGGGTACATTTACATAAGTATTCCCATGAATATCAAAACGAAATCATTTTACACACGTGAAGATTATATTTTGAAAAATGGAAATGGCAAAAAAGAAAAATATATTTTTGTTTTTACTTTGCGAAAAGTAAAGTGGGTGTATATTGTTATGAGATTTATAACATTTGTGTGAAGAAAAAAAAACCAAGGCTGTTACAGACGTGTAAAATGGTCAAGAGATTCTTCTTTAGATAAAATAATTCTTTGTTTTACCATTTCCGATTATATAGTGGAAAACAAAGGTGAAGTTTGGTTAAAATTTTTATGAAGAAATCAGTAGATCTAATTCCGCTAATATAAAATGTATTTAAAATAGTAAATTGAGTTTTTGTTGTAAATTTAAGATTAAATTTTGAAAAGGTTTGTTAAAAAAATATATTTATTATATTGGATCACGAAAAAAGTGGTAATGTAGGCCAAACATTTAATAACTTAAAAACACATGACATTTAACGTATTTCTCTGGCGTAGAAATCAGCCGCCAGTGAAAACCTTTAGTGACAATATGATTTAATTAACCATCTTGTATATATCTTAATTTAAGGTCATGTTTATGGAAGGAAAAAAAGAAGTATTTTTCTGCGATATATTAAACGCCTACCCTACCCATTTTCGCGTATCCGGAAATTTGATCGAAAGAAAATTGATCGAAGGTAATTTGATCGAACGGATATTTGGTCGCATCTTTTTTTCAGTCCAGACGTTAAAATTTTCGTCAAATTTCTTTTTGAACGCACTATACTATATCGTAAAACATAATAATGCGTTCAAAAAGAAATTTGACGCAAAATTTTAACTTATAAATTTAAAAAACGATTCGACCAATTTCCGTTCCAATCAAATTTCCGTCGATCAATTTTCTTTCGATCAAATTTCCGGATACGCGAAAATGGGTAGGGTAGGCGTTTAATATATCGCAGAAAAATACTTCTTAAAACTTTTAATGAAGCTAGAAACGTTAACGCCATTACATAGATACTTCTTTTTAAAATACGGAGTTGTGATGAGTTTTCGCAACAGCGGGTAGAAATTATCGCAAAGCGCCGGCCATTACTATCTCGATAACATCGGGTAATGATTTCTAGTTTTAAATTAAAATAATACCAGAAGCAAATATTTTTACGTTAGTAATGTGCGACGCCACATATATATAATTTAACAGGAAGCATCGTCTCGCATCCTTATCCGTGGACAACTTCAGCACCTGACAAACGCTATCAGTCTCGTGCTAAGGCAGACGCGTCAGGTTGAATACAGCCGTTGTTAAATTGCATTACCTGCATTTTACACCCGGGGGAGAATTTTTTTTCCTAAACACCTACATCCAAAATTTAAAAGGTGCGCGCAACTGTATTTGCAATTTAAAATAAAAGAAACGGAGGAATGCAAAATAAATATTTAATATTTCAACAGGGCCGGATTAAGCCAGTGAGTGGACTCTAGCATATATTAAGAAATGGAACCTTTATTAAAAAAAACAATAAAAAATATATTTAAAAATATATTTTTTATTTGCATTGATATCAAAAGTAACAACACAGTCGTTATTTTTTTAAATATTAATTAGTCAATATTTAGCTTTGACGAATTTGTTGATGACATGTGATTATTCCATTTCACGCAGAAGTTTATGTCCAATGTTCATTAGTTTGAGATTGTTCCATCTCTTTTGACCCCAAAAAGTATGCAAATTTCGCGTGGGGGCCCCTAAAAACGCGGTCTCGTTGCAAGTTTTCTACTAGTTTAGTCCGGCTAAGCTACTCGTTTTTAAAGTCACAAAATTCCAACCATGCATAGTATAATGTTGTTACTTTCTTTTTAAAAAAACATTTTTGAAGAGTTGAAATTATTTTGAATCTGCCCTTTTAAAAAGAATTTTTTTTTTTTTAATATATTATTTAAAATTTTAAAAAAACAACTCAACTAACAGACAGCATTAAATATTTAATTGAGTCCTATCGAATTGGCTAAAAACGATATTTTGTCGCATATTTAGGTGAAAGAAAAGTTATTTAGTAGAATTAGTAAATTTGTCTTCTGTCCCTGGTGTAATTTTTTGTCCTTCGGTCCGCAAAACGTACAAGTTGGGGAAGCACTGGTTTGGCTATCATAGCCTTGAATTGTATAAGCTAATAACGGCTATTTGGATTCAGTTTTAAAAAACTAAACGTTTGCGTCATAACGAGCATAATCTCAAACCCATCTTTTACACTTGAATGGATGACGTACATATTTTACTGATTCACTTATAACTTCGTAACTAACATACGAATGAAATTAAATTTTGGTGATGATAGTATAGCGTTAGTCATCTTAGACATTGGTGATAGGTCAAGGCCAATAAGAGGTTGTTGTTTATTTTAATCACAACATTATTAGGTCCGTGAAAAAACTTGCTCTTTTACGATATTATTCACAGGACATTTACTGTTATTTTGGTGTTTGCCCCATATCCGTGTACATTAATAATATATTGAACCTACTTTAGCCCCTCCAACCCTGCCCCCCCAACCCACCCTTAGTTTTCCCCATTTAGCATTCGGAACTCTCCAATCCCCGAGAGCCGTGAATCAGGTCAGATGTCTAGTTAATCTCGACGCTGACCGGCTTATGTCCATCTTCTGACCACTGGATCTTCGCTTCACACTCAGAAACGTGAAATTACTGTTATAAATAGCTCGTCTATATTCACTGGTGACCCGAAACGTTGATAGTCCAACCTCCACCCCAACCCCCAACCCCCCAACCCCTCCCCATACTTCTGGATAGTATTTGTATCGATGAGTTCATATGGCTAAAATGAAATATGCGCCTACTGAAGTTTTTAACAGTGGTTCTCAACATCGTATTTCAGGAAACTTTTTTAAAACTTTGTTTTCAATTAAAAAATTTTATGTTTAATTTTTTAAAAAATAAAAATTAAAAAAAAAATAATTTTTTTTTTAATAAAAATATTTTGACATATCAATTGTATATTATAAAAAAATAAAACTACCAGACCCATTCGTTGATAAAATTAAAAATACACTTGTTGTATGCCTGCATAAAAATGAAAGCAATAATGAAAAGCCAACCTCTTTACTTCCATCGAACTCCACTGAACTGTTTCAGTATCTAAATTGATTAATGTTGTTATATAATAAAAATTATATATTGATGTATTTATATATTTATACTCTCCTGGACCAATATTAAATAGGTAACGTGTATTTTGTATTCAAAATTGAGTTTAACCCATGGATCATCTTTAGATCCGTTCTTAAGTACTTAGACTTTGTAGAAGTATGAGACCTGTTCTTAAGTACTTAGATTGTGTAGAAGTATGAGACCTGTTCTTAAGTACTTAGACTGTGTAGAAGCATGAGACCTGTTCTTAAGTACTTAGACTGTGTAGAAGCATGAGACCTGTTCTTAAGTACTTAGACTGTGTAGAAGCATGAGAATCCGTTCATTGATAAGCCTAACACCAAATTGATATGGCGAGATTGAAAACTGGTTTTGTGATACAATGCGGTGATACTGTGTGGGGGATACCCTGTGACATTATGTAATAATACGTGATACCGGCTTAGACAACTACGTTTTACATCAAGAAAACGTAAAACGTCTTCCTTAAACACAGCACCAACAACAACAAGAGCAAAGAAAATGTACAACCATATCAGCAAGAAAACAAACATTAGCAACAGAAGACAGAACATCAAGAACAATATTTTTTTTAGAGAAGCTGGTTGTTTCACACGCGGCTCCTCTGTGGGAGAAGATAATTTTAGATCTTTAAGACAGACAGAGACAGTTTGGGAGAAGATACTTTTAGATCTTTAAGACAGACAGAGACAGTTTGGGAGAAGATACTTTTAGATCTTTCCGACAGACAGAGACAGTTTGGGAGAAGATACTTTTAGATCTTTAAGACAGACAGAGACAGTTTGGGAGAAGATACTTTTAGATCTTTAAGACAGACAGAGACAGTTTGGGAGAAGATATTTTTAGATCTTTAAGACAGACAGAGACAGTTTGGGAGAAGATACTTTTAGATCTTTAAGACAGACAGAGACAGTTTGGGAGAAGATACTTTTAGATCTTTAAGACAGACAGAGACAGCAAATTCTGGATAATCACGCAATCGTCTGGCAATCCTAGCGGGATGGAGAGAACCTGTACTCAGGCAACAACACCCCCCCCCACCCACACACACACACACATTTTCAAACAGTATCAGACAGGCGATGAAATCAGCGCAGCTGATGTGACAGACCTAAGATTGACGCAGATACCTTAACGAATGAGACGGGTATATGAAGTCTAGAGTTCAATGCCAGGGAAAAGCATTGGGGGGGGGGGGGGGAATGGTTGTTGTGTACACATTGACCTTCGTAACCCTTGGATACATGGGAGTTTAAAGACGAAAAATATCTCACAAAATGGTGGTCGCAAAGTTTAAAAAAAAACACTTTTTATAAATCATGTTCTGGGATTAAAATGATTGCTATAATTTGCCTTGTCAATATATATATATATATATATATATATATATATATATATATTTAAATATTAATCTCTTAAATCTTGCTCCAAGCATCAACTTCACCATCCTGCGCAAAATATTGAAGGTAAACAACCCCATGCTAGTTATTTCCCTTACGGAAGTACGTAATAAACGGGGTAAGAAATAATGCGTCGTGGGTATGGCGCTCAGTTCACACGTCATCACACAGCTGACATCAAACCAACCTGCACCTGACACCAACAGACACAGTGTTCCAATAATATCAGAGCATACCGGTCCTGAGACAGAAATCATTTGTTGATGTGCATATCGGTCGTGTTGTCGCTTGCGTCTTGACGCGGTCAACATCAGAGTACTCAATAAGCAGCCTTACATTTTGTGTGTAGAAGTATTACGCTCTAAAAGAACTACTCGATATTTTCAAATCGATTACGTTAATTATTTGGCTTATCCAATTCTATTGCTTTTTTTTTCATGGCTCGTCTTGTCAATATATTTTAGCATATTATTTATCTACTAGTTATAGCCCGCCAAACAGTTGCGACAGGAATGCGTGAACTTATCCATCTACTAGATATAGCCCGCCAAACATTGGCGACAGCAATGCGTGAACTTATCCATTTACTAAAGTTACTTGACAAAACATGAACTCGAGTAACGCACATTTAAGAAAGCTAATTTTTGCTACACCCCTTTCCCCCATGCTTCGCCACTGCACACTTTGTATTTCACGCCCATGAACTATATTAAATATTCTGATGTCCTAACCTCTTTTAAACTGAATATTTTTTTACACCATACTTAAATTGAGACGATTTCATTTTCCGAAAAGAAAATATTACGCGCCAAACGCAGTTGCGTTATATAAAAAAATATAATTTAGCGTATATATCGGGAATTATATTTTGCGCGCTATTGAACTCATTATTAAACTATACTTTCTTTCAAACATTTAGATTTATTTGTAATATACTCTCAATCCCAAATTCGCTGATTAGGAAGCAGCCAGAAATGGTAGCTGTCCACGAGTCACACCAGAAGCGTAATATATATAAGAGATAAGAAAGAGTGATCGAACCTATTACCCCCCCCCCCCACACACACACACATACCCTTCACCAACTGCTATTTTCAACCTATGTTTCTGTCAATATGTGGATATGATAATACAAATTTAGAGACATGTGCAGAAATGCTGTATTTTTCTTAACGCCTTAGCTTCGTCATTACAGATACATATCAGTCCCAAGGCTTACATTACACTTACCTGGGTTTTATTTAGGTATTTTGGAATGGGTGCAACTATTTAGAAATAAGGGGGTGGCCCGGGGGGGGGGGGTCAGCAAAGGTCGTAAAATAAAGGGTACTCAAACTTTTTAATCATGGGACCGGTTCACTGTATCCCCAGGCACTGCCGCGTGAAAGCAGGTCATTTAGGGCTACTGGGTCAGCGAAGGCGTGACAGACCTGTTTGTTCGGTACAGCGTGCTGTGGCTGTTGGTGTAAATGTTCGACTTATTCCATATTTGACTAGCACCTCTTTAAAGCAGCCATGCTCAGCTCTGGTCAGCTTCCAGTCAAGACCCTCGCGTCTCATGCCCGGACTCAATCAAAGCCAAACAGGCAAACGTCACGTGTCTAATAAAAAAAAAAGAAGAAAACAAAACAAACCCAATCCTCGAGTTTCTCACCACATCCCCCCCCCCACCCTAGTACCAAGCACGAGTGGTGGACACCGTCCTTCTTACATAAACATGATGCTCCCGCTTGACCTTGCCGCCGCGACCTTCACCTCTAAGGTTCCGTTGACACAACAAACGTTCATGTTCCTCAGTTCCGTGATAGAAAGCCACGCTTCCGTTTAACAACATCTAATGAAATTTTGATCACCATTGACGAATCCGATCCTGTGCAGTGGAGCTAACGAACAATAAGTATATAACAAAATAGGTTGCAAGATTATTTTTAAGCATTATAAAAGTTATAGAAACCGTAGCCTCTCCTGCAACTGTTCAGCATCGCAGTAAATTTAGATAGTTAATTGACAGATGGTTATTCTTTTCGCGGGGTCATGTTCTCACACGATTAGAACCGCTGATATTAAACACAAACACACCCCCCCCCCCCACACACACACTCTCTCTCTCTCTCTCAAAAAAAAATAATCTGGAAACAATCGTGTGTTGTTATCAGCCAAGGATGAATTTCAGATCTCACAGTATTAGAACCGCTGATATTAAGCCCACCATTTGAAAACAGCTGTGTGCTGTTATCAGCCAATGGTGCATTTCAGGGCTCATGAAGGGGAGCAAATAACACCTCCCCTTACAATGAAGTCATGTTGACGGGTCTATGAAAACTGACTACCGCTGGGGGTGATTTCCCCTGCGGTTCGATCTGACCTAAATAACACAATGTTTTTTTTAAATCATGGGTGAAATGAACTCTTGTTGACTTTAATGCGGTGTTTAGTCCAGGGTGGCGCTCACGTGTTCACTCTGGGGTAGTGGTGTCCTTGTGTCACATGAACAGATTGTTTGGGTTTTTGCGCGAGAAATGTGATCTATTTTTAGAGACAATGATAAATGGTACGAGGCAATCAGAACACGTGGTGATAGGGCCGTGCTTACTATAGCATTTATCCTAGACATGCTCCAGGGCGAGACTGAGGGCTGACCAGATGGCTAACCGTTAATCCCAACTGTGATATATGATGACCGACGTCTCCTAAACAAGGATAACTTCAATCCTCGATCACCATTGATACCACGAGACGCTGACCGTGCTATCGATACGGCCGAGCCAAGCGCACGTTACCATGAACGTGGGCCAAAGCCAATGTCCTCTCTGATACCAAAGCCCATCGGCTATCAATTTTAAATAAGTGTGGTTCAAACGAGGTCACGACCTCCCTGACCCAGAGTCCATGGTAGATCTCCCGGATTCCATGGTAGGCCCCCCAGAGTCCATGGTAGACCCCCCAAAGTCCACGGTAGACCTCCTGGAGTCCATGGCAGACTACCAGTTCATGGTAGACCTCACTGAGTCCATTGTAGACTCCCAGTACATGGTAGACCTCACATAGTCCATGGTAGACCTTAAAGAGTCCATGGTAGACTTCACAGAGTCCATTGTAGACTTCCAATTCATGGTAGACCTCACAGAGTCCATGGTAGACCTCTCGGAGTCCATAGTTTTGTGTGCATCTTTACTCCCCCCCCCCCACCAAATACTCCCCAAATTTAAATACAATCAAATCTTTGTCATAGGTGATCATTATATGAACGTTTAGATCTGAATTCTGCACTATTAAATAAATGAGCATTTTTTTAAAACTCGCGCAAATACATCACTGCACATAAAAATGGTAGTGAACAAATTAATCAATTTTGTTTTGACCGATTAATTGATAACTCAGCTTCTATTTCCGGGTTCGCTATCACACTTTAGACACTCTCAGAAATTTGCGCTTTTCATGAACTGTGCTGTTCAATAAAGAGCATAATTGGATTTTGTTGTTGTAAGGATCAAGTAGATATATCCGTGTAAATAAGAAGAGCGTTTCACGATGACCTCATGCATGAACTTTGGTGGGTTTTTTTAAACAATGTAAATTTTAAAAACCCACACACAAAAAACGTACATTTTAAACAATGATGAATAGATGTTGGTCGACTACAAGGCATCATGGACTCTGTATTTATTAATATATTAAATTTAGATTTTTAAGCAACCGGCAACGTCTCTCCGACATCGTCTATCCGGCCACGTCACTCCGGCAACGTCACTCCGACAACGTCACTCCGGCCACGTCTCTCCAACATCGTCTCTCCGGCAACGTCACTCCGACAACGTCACTCCGGCTTCGTCTCTCCGGCAACGTCACTCCGACAACGTCTCTCCGGCAACGTCTCTCCGACAACGTCTCTCCGGCAACGTCACTCCGGCAACGTCACTCCGGCAACGTCTCTCCGGCAACGTCTCTCCGGCAACGTCACTCCGGCAACGTCACTCCGACAACGTCACTCCGGCAACGTCACTCCGGCTTCGTCTCTTCGTTCTCGTGGATGAAGACTGGGAGACGAAGTATTTAACCCAACTGGTGTCTCTGTCCAACTGGTGTCTCTGTCCAACTGGTGTCTCTGTCCAACTGGTGTCTCTGTCCAACTGGTGTCTCTGTCCAACTGGTGTCTCTGTCCAACTGGTGTCTCTGTCCAACTGGTGTCTCTGTCCAACTGGTGTCTCTGTCCAACTGGTGTCTCTGTCTGTTGTACTTTGTACCGACTGTAACATCCTTTTCATTGACTTCGCTTTTGTTCGCGCGTTTCTGTACGGCAAAGTCTAACTGCCCCACTTCCCGTCATCCTATCGAGCTGAAACTTGGAACGCAGACTCGATGCCGGTGACAGCACATTCTATTCAAATGTTCAAATGCAGATTTTCTCGAAAAAAAAATTTGTTTTCATGGGGTTTGGTTTTTATTTTACTCTTGATAGCAACAAAACGGCCACGTCATAATTTTTAAAGCAGGATGTTTTGTGGAGAAGACCCCCAACACAAATCAAATGTTGAAAGGGCTGAAGCGGCAATATTCATAATTGTTATTGAAAAATCAGAAAAAGAAAGAAAAAAATGGTTTTCATTAGATTTCTTGAGCGAGTTGAAAGGTAAAATGGAAGGCGGGAGAAAGAAAGGTTAAGTAGGTGATATTTAACGCCTACCTCTAAAGCAGCGGTTCTCAACCTTTCTAATGCCGCGACCCTTTAATACAGTTCCTCATGTTGTGGCGACCCCCCAACCACAAAATTATTTTTGTTGCCACTTCATGACTGTAGAGTATGTGTTTTCTGATGGTCTTTGGCGACCCCTGTGAAAGAGTCGTTCGACACCCAAAGAGATCGCGACCCACAGGTTGAGAACCGCTGCTCTAAAGGCTTCATGTTCACGTAGTGTATTCGACTCACCTGCATAAGGTGTACGCCTTGAATGGCCAGGCCACAACCACGTACCGCTCCACTGAGATGAGAAGGACGGTGTAAGACGAGACGGTCTGCGCCATTAGCGGAATGGGATACATGTACCTGTAGGATGGACACGTGGGTCAAATAGAAGGCTTGTAAATGAGGATAATTTATTGAGATAAATTGTGGATTCTTCGGGATAAAATGATCAATAAAATATAACTACATAAGGATAATACTATGGTCCATTAAATAAGAATTACTTAGGGATAATATGGTCAATTGAATAAGAATTACTTAGGGATAATATGGTCAATTGAATAAGAATTACTTAGGGATAATATGGTCAATTGAATAAGAATTACTTAGGGATAATATGGTCAATTGAATAAGAATTACTTAGGGATAATATGGTCAATTGAATAAGAATTACTTAGGGATAATATGGTCAATTGAATAAGAATTACTTAGGGATAATATGGTCAATTGAATAAGAATTACACAGGGATAATATGGTCAATTGAATAAGAATTACTTAGGGATAATATGGTCAATTGAATAAGAATTACTTAGGGATAATATGGTCAATTGAATAAGAATTACTTAGGGATAATATGGTCAATTGAATAAGAATTACTTAGGGATAATATGGTCAATTGAATAAGAATTACTTAGGGATAATATGGTCAATTGAATAAGAATTACTTAGGGATAATATGGTCAATTGAATAAGAATTACTTAGGGATAATATGGTCAATTGAATAAGAATTACTTAGGGATAATATGGTCAATTGAATAAGAATTACACAGGGAAAATATGGTCAGTTAAATAAGGATTACGTAGGGATAATATGGTCCATTCAATGGCACACCCATTTGGTGAAAATGGTCAAATATAACTGATATATCTGACAATACAAAGCTGGACCCTTCGATCATGTGATCAGGCTTAAAAGTGCCAGACACAATAGCATATTATCAATGTCAACAAAATCTTTCTCTACTGTTCAGGGAAATTAACGTTGAATAATAAGGCAGTCAGGCATGACTAGGTCAATTCATTGAGGGAAAAACATCATGTTGAATTAAGTTGAATAATAAGGCAGTCAGGCATGACTAGGTCAAATCATTGAGGAAAAACATCATGTTGAATTAAGTTGAATAGTAAGGCAGTCAGGCATGACTAGGTCAATTCATTGAGGAAAAACATCATGTTGAATTAAGTTGAATAGTAAGGCAGTCAGGCATGACTAGGTCAATTCATTGAGGAAAAACATCATGTTGAATTAAGTTGAATAGTAAGGCAGTCAGGCATGACTAGGTCAATTCATTGAGGAAAAACGTCATGTTGAATTAAGTTGAATAGTAAGGCAGTCAGGCATGACTAGGTCAATTCATTGAGGAAAAACGTCATGTTGAATTAAGTTGAATAGTAAGGCAGTCAGGCATGACTAGGTCAATTCATTGAGGAAATACATCATGTTGAATTAAGTTGAATAGTAAGGCAGTCAGGCATGACTAGGTCAATTCATTGAGGAAAAACATCATGTTGAATTAAGTTGAATAGTAAGGCAGTCAGGCATGACTAGGTCAATTCATTGAGGAAAAACATCATGTTGAATTAAGTTGAATAGTAAGGCAGTCAGGCATGACTAGGTCAATTCATTGAGGAAAAACATCATGTTGAATTAAGTTGAATAGTAAGGCAGTCAGGCATGACTAGGTCAATTCATTGAGGAAAAACATCATGTTAAATTAACTTTGAATAATAAGGTAGTCAGGCATGACTAGGTCAATTCATTGAGGAAATGCATCATGTTAAAATACTTGCATCAAATAAGTTGATTTCGAAGACGTATGTCATTACTTGATGAATACCTAATAGGCGCTAATTTTGTATACGAACAATAAGATCTGATTTTAAAGCATCTCATATTATCATTCTTATTACATTGGTCAATTGGCCAATTTTGTACCTTCTTTTTCTCCGTGAGAAGGTGTTGAAATGCGGGAGAGGAGAGGAGGGGGGAATGCCCCATGACAATATCAGTTTTCATCCAACCATCCGTTTAGGCGCGTGTTGTTTGATTGTCAGGCAAAGTATATTTTGATAGATTATTATTTTACAAACAGTTCAAAAGCTATATACCTGTATATAGGTTTGTAGGCGTCTCTGAACTCTCTGCTGATCAACCTGGCGCTTGACAAGATGGTCATGTTCTCGTTGACCATCGAGGTGGTGAGGTACACTGTGTCCAGCACTCCCAGGCAGATGAGCAAAAACGGAGCAGACGATTTGCTCCTAAAAAAAAGAAAAATTGTCTGATCACGTAATGGACTGTGGTCATAGTGAGTAATGGACTGTGGTCATGGTGAGTAATGGACTGTGGTAATAGTGAGTAATGGACTGTGGTCATGGTGAGTAATGGACTGTGGTCATAGTGAGTAATGGACTGTGGTCATGGGTGATTTGAGTGTAAACGATAGAAATCAAATTCAGAAAGGAAGTCTAGAAAGAGAAATGAACATTTCAACGCAAGA
This sequence comes from Omphiscola glabra, assembly GCA_964017045.1. Taxonomy (NCBI): domain Eukaryota; kingdom Metazoa; phylum Mollusca; class Gastropoda; family Lymnaeidae; genus Omphiscola; species Omphiscola glabra. The sequence goes on along the minus strand of OZ024803.1, from coordinate 14,627,390 downwards.
CAATAACCGTGTTCACAAAAAACCGTCCTCACAGAATAGGTTTAACAAATAATAATAATAATGATAATTTAGCTCATAAAGGGTTGTCAATACCATTGCGTTGAGGGATTGTCAACAGATAATATGCTGGACCATTGTTTCACAACCATTTCTATACTACACGCCCCTTAAGAGCTATTTGACTATTCTCACTCCGTCCCCTTTCTGTGAATTATTTGACTAGTCTCGCACCCCGTCTCCAGCAAACCAACCTCTTACAGTTTCGCACCCCTGCCCACCACAAACCAAACCTTCGACAGTTTCGCCCCCCCCCCTTTTTACAGTTTATTGGACAAGTCTCGCGCGCCCCCTTCTCCACCTTACAGAAGTGACGATGAATTTTAAAATTGCAAGTAATGTATTTCAAATTTATTTTGTAAATTTCAAACAGAAATGTAGATTTTAATAACAATATAAACTTGCGCATTATCACTTAAACGAAAATGTTAATCTAAATGATTTAAAAAAAAATAAAATAAAGTATTTAAACAATTCTATAATTTTATCATAACTTAAATTCTAATCTGTCCTCTTTTCTTGTAATCACTTTCCTTTGCAACCGCTGAAATGGCACTTCGCACCCCCCCCCCCCCCCCGGGGGTCGTGAGCCTTCGAAGTTGGAAAATCTATAGCTAGGAAGTGCAAGAAAGCACCAGTTTACTAAAGGTGGCGCTGGGCTCACAAAAAGGTTAGAGAGTATTGTTATAAGTCTCAAACTAAGAAAATTAGTAACGGTGGATAGGACCCAAAAACAAAATATCCCCACTTTTAAAGGTAATTTGGTTAAAATCCTTTCAACAGTAGACCCGAATGCCGATACTGCGGCTTTTCGTGTTTGTGTTTTCCTCATCAGCACTTGACTTTTGCCCATCCATCCATAAGGCAGTTGACTTTAAAGATTGTCCCCCCACACATGTGTAAGGTCACGTGTCATTGAGAGACATAACAAAGACGATGAGGCGTAACTGGCCAGCTGGTGGAGTAGTGAAGATCTTTGTGTCCGTGATATCAATACTAACGATCAAGATTCTCTTCATTCCCTCAGTGTTAAAATATTTATCTGGATCGGCTACATACGGTAAGAGGGAAAATGCGGTGGGTGGTAAATGACGTTCAATACTAAATCTAAAACAACATTAGAAAAATCTCAGCTAAACCATCAGTTCTCTTATTTATTTAACTTCAAGGAAGTGACGTAGATAGGGTTAGTGCCCCCTGAGGCGAGCCAAGTTTTTTGCCCCCCCCCCTTACCTCCCCTTTCACTTAAAAAAACCTCACTAGATGGCCGAAAAGGCCGCCGCTCAATATAAAAAAGTTTCAGTTGGGGGCAGACCACCACCTCCCCACCCCCTCCTACACCACACCCTCCTACACCACCCCTCCTACACCACCACCTCCTACACCACCCCCTCCGCACTCCCTCCTACACCACCACCTCCTACACCACCACCTCTGCACACCCTCATACACACCACCTCCTACACCACACCTCCTACACCACCACCTCTGCACACCCTCCTACACCACCCCCTCCTACACCACCACACCCTACACCACCCCTCCTACACCACCACATCCTACACCACCACCTCCGCACCTCCTTCCACACCACCTCCTCCTAAACCACCACCTCTGCACACCCTCCTACACCAATGTTTCAAAATATAATACGAAGGGGTAACAAATAACATAGTGTGGAATCATTTATATTATCAATACTTGAAGACTTGTTTTTGAAGGCTCGAATTTGTAAGAAACATTGGGTCATCATATAGAGGTCATCATATAGAGAGGTCATCATATAGAGAGGTCATCATATAGAGAGGTCATCATATAGAGAGGTCATCATATAGAGGTCATCATATAGAGGTCATCATATAGAGGTCATCATATAGAGAGGTCATCATATAGAGAGGTCATCATATAGAGAGGTCATCATATAGAGAGGTCATCATATAGCGGTCATCATATAGCGGTCATCATAAAGCGGTCATCATAGAGAGGTCATCATATAGAGAGGTCATCATATAGCGGTCATCATATAGCGGTCATCATATAGAGGTCATCATATTGAGAGGTCATCATATAGAGGTAATCATATAGAGGTCATCATAAAGAGAGGTCATCATATAGAGAGGTCATCATATAGAGAGGTCATCATATAGAGGTCATCATATAGAGAGGTCATCATATAGAGAGGTCATCATATAGAGAGGTCATCATATAGAGGTCATCATATAGAGAGGTCATCATATAGAGAGGTCATCATATAGAGAGGTCATCATATAGAGAGGTCATCATATAGAGAGGTCATCATATAGAGAGGTTATCATATAGAGAGGTCATCATATAGAGAGGTCATCATATAGAGAGGTCATCATATAGAGAGGTCATCATATAGAGAGGTCATCATATAGCGGTCATCATATAGAGGTCATCATATAGAGAGGTCATCATATAGAGGTCATCATATAGCGGTCATCATATAGCGTCATCATATAGAGGTCATCATATAGCGGTCATCATATAGAGGTCATCATATAGAGGTCATCAATATAGGTCATCTCCTCTATTCTTCTTAACAAGCAAATGCACTTTACAAAGGTTGTTAAAAAACGAGTTATCTTCTGACACATTTAGACATGGAGTTATCTAATACACAGCTGGATTGGTTTAAAGAAAATTTAATTTTAGAGAAAAAAAAACAAAATTATTATGCATAGGAAGATATTGCTTTTTTAAAAAGTGGGGAGGGTTGGGAGAACAGGGGGGGGGGGTGGTGGTCTCTTTATCTGTAAACAGGGAAGCAGAGCTCGTTAAGGTTTTACTTTAGGGAATATTCGGTCATGAATGAATGTCACCAGGACTTCCTGTCGATATCTCTGGTGGGTGTGGGAGAGATATTGTCCAACAATTTCTCTGATGTGGGCTTCAAACAATGTGGTTCGGAATTTCCGAACAGAAGTTGCATTCGTCACATCTGCCAGTCATTCCATTTTATTCCCCGCTCTCTTGAATTAAAGGACTCTTTAAAACAAGAATAACTAAAAGTGTTCCATTTATATTACTTTTATTTTGTGTTTGATTAGAACAGTGGTTCTCAACCTTCCTAATGCCACGACCCTTTAATACAGTTTCTCGTGTTGTGGCGACCCCCAACCACACCATTATTTTCGTTTCTACTTCATAACTGTAGAGTACATGCGTTTTCCGATGGTCTTAGACGACCCCCGAGGAATGATGGTTCGACCCCTCAAACTGGTCGCGCCCCACAGGCTGAGAACCGCTGGATTAGAACGTATTCAAGTGATCCCCCCAAAATGAATGTCACGTGTTTATACAATATGTATATATTCGTCAGTCATATATTTTTTTTATAGAGTTACACATTTGATTACCTACCTGAACTGGGCGAGGACAATGATGGCGAAGATGTTACAGATGATGCCCACGACGCACACGGTCGACCCACCTATCCCGAAAAGCCCCACTCTCCATTTCCAAAGATCATTCTTTTCGGGAGTTTGGCTGCCTGCAGAGCCGTTCATGGACGTCACATTGATGTCATTCATGGTCATGAAATGTCATCATAACTGCCGGATATACATAGAGAGAGGCCGGTTTTCAGTTGTCGATTTCCCAAATGGAGGATCCAGTCTTAAAGTTGGCCGACAGAGTGTCAATGTCCGATCTGATTTGTCCACTCCTGAAGCTTCAACTCTCTAAAACACTTGGTATAATTGTATCGGAAAACTTTTTATAAAATGTATTTATTGTTTAGTTTCAATGAGATTTTTCTGTTGTGCAGAAACAACAAAACATATTTTTTTAGTAACGAATTCATAAAGACTGAATACGGTTATCGAACACTCAATCAAAAGACGTGACAAACAGGAAATAGATTTTTCTAAATTAAGTAGTTAGTAAAAACCATAATTGTATGATTGCAGCATCATGCAACAAAGGATACCATCAAAAGTTTGACTGTCGCATGGCAAATATTAGTCTCCATCAATACTTCTGCGACACGCACCCCACCATTAACTGGGGTGTGATGGGGGGGGGTGGAAGAAATGAATCTGACGCCCTCTCAATTAATACTGCCGAACTTCATTTTGATTTAAAATAATGGAGAAATATTGTAACGACATTCACTCACCAAATCTAATCTATTTTTAGAAAAACAGCAAAAAGTGGAGCCGGAGCTCATGAAGTCTTCCCAACGAGCCACGAAGCCACCAGAGAAGGAACGCCTGGCCGGCCAGGGGTGCTACTTTCACACAGCAGCCGGGCCGGACTTTCTAGGGTCTGTATTGGATATATTTCACGCCCTTGTGCCCCCCCCTTCCCCCCCCCCCCGGGAAGACGCTAAGCTTTACAGCAGGTGTTATACAGACGCCCTCTGGAAGGTTTGTGTGGTTTTACAGACGCCCTCTAGAAGGTTAATGTGGTTTTACAAACGCCCTCTGGAAGGTTTATGTGGTTTTACAGACGTCCTCTGGAAGGTTTATGTGGTTTTACAGACGTCCTCTGGAAGGTTTTATGTGGTTTTACAGACGTCCTCTAGAAGGTTTTATGTGGTTTTACAAACGCCCTCTGGAAGGTTTATGTGGTTTTACAAACGCCCTCTGGAAGGTTTATGTGGTTTTACAGACGTCCTCTGAAGGTTTATGTGGTTTTACAGACGTCCTCTAGAAGGTTTTATGTGGTTTTACAGACCCCCTCTGGAAGGTTAATGTGGTTTTACAAACGCCCTCTGGAAGGTTTATGTGGTTTTCTGCGATGTGACTACCTCACACCGCAGCCGGGAAAGAAGGGTTTGCCTGGGAGCAGTACCCTAAGAGACACCAACTAAATTGGTGATCACACCCCCTCCTCCCAGACACACACATACACACACAGACAAACACAGACACACACAGACATGCAAGCCAAAGCAAACCACCCATAACTTCAGCTACGTAGTTTGGGTCAAAACAGTGTATGTAACATTCTGAATTTGTCACAGAGTATATAGACTCCCTAAGACCACCCCACACAGAGTGTATCGACTTCCAAAGACCACCCTACACAGAGTGTATCGACTTCCTAAGACCACCCTACACAGAGTGTATCGACTTTCAAAGACCACCCTACACAGAGTGTATCGACTTCCTAAGACCACCCTACACAGAGTGTATCGACTTCCAAAGACCACCCTACACAGAGTGTATCGACTTCCAAAGACCACCCCACACAGAGTGCATCGACTTCCAAAGACCACCCTACACAGAGTGTATCGACTTGGACATTGGGGACACTAGACCTGAGAAAGAATGCTGGCTGTAAGGTACCCGGTAGGTAAGGATATAATACTTAGGAAAAACAATCCGGGGAAAGGAGCCTCCCGGGGGGGGGGTACAGGGAGGGAAACACCCCATGGACATCTACTGTCGACTTCAGTCGGGGAGGGGGGTACAGGGAGGGAAACACCCCATGGACATCTACTGTCGACTTCAGTCGGCCACTCGTGGGCGGGGGTTCCACGGTTGTTAATTCTATGCAGGTGTGACGATCGAAAGGCACCCGTCTGACAGGGCGCCCCTGGACAACAGACTTAGAACGTGAAGCGAGTTCTGGCGAGCATCGTTGCTGAAACAACATGTGTCACGTGGCCTCAGTAGTACGCTGATGTTTGTTTTTTTAAAATAAGGCCACGTGACCTCGGGTCTGTCGGGGCTGTAGGGGTTATAGGATAAATTGGTTTTGTTAACTCAAAATTACAGCTGTGCATTTATTTATTTTTTTTTTAAATTTTTACGGACTATTAAGAAGTATCATTCTCTTTGCTAACACCTTGACTCGGCACAAAGCTGTCACGCACGCAAGCACGCACATACAAACACATACACGCGCGCACAAACACTCACTCGCGCACTTATACACATGTACACGCATGTACACAAACGCACACACATGTACACAAACGTTCACTACATAGTACAAACACACACACCGCTTCTTTCTTTTAGGATAAAATTAGGAATGCTTCAATAATTGAATTTTGTAAATTTTTAAATTTTAATAAAAAGGAAAGTCGGGTTTATTTGCATAAGTGCAATGCAGAGGAAACGGTTCTGAACCCAGCTCAGTCACGCTCTATCTGATGCACAGAGTTCCCAAGTACAACACAGCACGGACTTGAAATAAATCAATGAATCTCAGATGCAAGATGGCAGCATCATTATCACAAATTTCGCATCAGTCATCATAGAAAAGAGCATTGTTTTAACGAACAAGGACGTCAGTAAACAACAAAGACTCTACTATCGACAAAGATTGTCACTATAGACAGAGACTCTACTATAAACAAGGACTTTACTATACAGATAAAGATTTTCACTATAGACAGAGACTCTACTATAGACAAGGACTTTACTATACAGACAAAGATTTTCACTATAGACAGAGACTCTACTATAGACAAGGACTTTACTATACATACAAAGATTTTCACTATAGACAGAGACTCTACTATAGACAAGGACTTTACTATACATACAAAGATTTTCACTATAGACAGAGACTCTACTATAGACAAGGACTTTACTATACAGACAAAGATTTTCACTATAGACAGAGACTCTACTATAGACAAGGACTTTACTATACAGACAAAGATTTTCACTATAGACAGAGACTCTACTATAGACAAGGACTTTACTATACAGACAAAGATTTTCACTATAGACAGAGACTCTACTATAGACAAGGACTTTACTATACAGACAAAGATTTTCACTATAGACAGAGACTCTACTATAGACAAGGACTTTACTATACATACAAAGATTTTCACTATAGACAGAGACTCTACTATAGACAAGGACTTTACTATACAGACAAAGATTTTCACTATAGACAGAGACTCTACTATAGACAAGGACTTTACTATACAGATAAAGATTTTCACTATAGACAGAGACTCTACTATAAACAAGGACTTTACTATACAGACAAAGATTTTCACTATATACAGATACTCTACTATAGACAAGGACTTTACTATACATACAAAGATTTTCACTATAGACACTCTACTATAGACAAGGACTTTACTATACAGACAAAGATTTTCACTATAGACACTCTACTATAGACAAGGACTTTACTATACATACAAAGATTTTCACTATAGACAGAGACTCTACTATACACAAGGACTTTACTATACAGACAAAGATTTTCACTATAGACACTCTACTATAGACAAGGACTTTACTATACAGACAAAGATTTTCACTATAGACAGAGACTCTACTATAAACAAGGACTTTACAATACAGACAAAGATTTTCACTATAGACAGAGACTCTACTATAGACAAGGACTTTACTATACATACAAAGATTTTCACTATAGACAGACTCTACTATAGACAAGGACTTTACTATACATACAAAGATTTTCACTATAGACAGAGACTCTACTATAGACAAGGACTTTACTATACAGACAAAGATTTTCAATATAGACCTTTACTCTACTAAAGACAAAGATTTTCACTATAGACACTCTACTATAGACAAGGACTTTACTATACAGACAAAGATTTTCATTATAGACAGAGACTCTACTATAAACAAGGACTTTACTATACAGACAAAGATTTTCACTATAGACAGAGACTCTACTATAGACCAGGACTTTACTATACATACAAAGATTTTCACTATAGACAGAGACTCTACTATAGACAAGGACTTTACTATATATACAAAGATTTTCACTATAGACAGAGACTCTACTATAGACAAGGACTTTACTATACAGACAAAGATTTTCACTATAGACAGAGACTCTACTATAAACAAGGACTTTACTATACAGACAAAGATTTTCACTATAGACAGAGACTCTACTATAGACAAGGACTTTACTATACAGACAAAGATTTTCACTATAGACAGAGACTCTACTATAAACAAGGACTTTACTATACAGACAAAGATTTTCACTATAGACAGAGACTCTACTATAAACAAGGACTTTACTATACAGACAAAGATTTTCACTATAGACAGAGACTCTACTATAGACAAGGACTTTACTATACATACAAAGATTTTCACTATAGACAGAGACTCTACTATAGACAAGGACTTTACTATACATACAAAGATTTTCACTATAGACAGAGACTCTACTATAGACAAGGACTTTACTATACATACAAAGATTTTCACTATAGACAGAGACTCTACTACAGACAAGGACTTTACTATACAGACAAAGATTTTCACTATAGACCTTTACTCTACTAAAGACAAAGATTTTCACTATAGACACTCTACTATAGACAAGGACTTTACTATACAGACAAAGATTTTTACTATAGACAGAGACTCTACTATAAACAAGGACTTTACTATACAGACAAAGATTTTCACTATAGACAGAGACTCTACTATAGACAAGGACTTTACTATACATACAAAGATTTTCACTATAGACAGAGACTCTACTATAGACAAGGACTTTACTATACATACAAAGATTTTCACTATAGACAGAGACTCTACTATAGACAAGGACTTTACTATACAGACAAAGATTTTCACTATAGACCTTTACTCTACTAAAGACAAAGATTTTCACTATAGACAGAGACTCTACTTTAGACAAGGACTTTACTATACAGACAAAGATTTTCACTATAGACCTTTACTCTACTAAAGACAAAGATTTTCACTATAGACAGAGACTCTACTATAGACAAGGACTTTACTATACATACAAAGATTTTCACTATAGACAGAGACTCTACTATAGACAAGGACTTTACTATACATACAAAGATTTTCACTATAGACAGAGACTCTACTATAGACAAGGACTTTACTATACATACAAAGATTTTCACCATAGACAGAGACTCTACTATAGACAAGGACTTTACTATACAGACAAAGATTTTCACTATAGACAGAGACTCTACTATAGACAAGGACTTTACTATACAGACAAAGATTTTCATCATAGACAGAGACTCTACTATAGACAAGGACTTTACTATACATACAAAGATTTTCACTATAGACAGAGACTCTACTATAGACAAGGACTTTACTATACATACAAAGATTTTCACTATAGACAGAGACTCTACTATAGACAAGGACTTTACTATACATACAAAGATTTTCACTATAGACAGAGACTCTACTATAGACAAGGACTTTACTATACAGACAAAGATTTTCACCATAGACAGAGACTCTACTATAGACAAGGACTTTACTATACATACAAAGATTTTCACTATAGACAGAGACTCTACTATAGACAAGGACTTTACTATACAGACAAAGATTTTCACTATAGACAGAGACTCTACTATAGACAAGGACTTTACTATACAGACAAAGATTTTCACTATAGACAGAGACTCTACTATAGACAAGGACTTTACTATACAGACAAAGATTTTCACTATAGACAGAGACTCTACTATAGACAAGGACTTTACTATACATACAAAGATTTTCACTATAGACAGAGACTCTACTATAGACAAGGACTTTACTATACAGACAAAGATTTTCACCATAGACAGAGACTCTACTATAGACAAGGACTTTACTATACAGACAAAGATTTTCACCATAGACAGAGACTCTACTATAAACAAGGACTTTACTATACATACAAAGATTTTCACTATAGACAGAGACTCTACTATAGACAAGGACTTTACTATACAGACAAAGATTTTCACCATAGACAGAGACTCTACTATAGACAAGGACTTTACTATACTGACAAAGATTTTCACTATAGATAGAGACTCTACTATAGACAAGGACTTTACTATACAGACAAAGATTTTCACTATAGACCTTTACTCTACTAAAGACAAAGATTTTCACCATAGACCTTTACTCTACTAAAGACAAAGATTTTCACCATAGACCTTTACTCTACTAAAGACAAAGATTTTCACCATAGACCTTTACTCTACTAAAGACAAAGATTTTCACCATAGACCTTTACTCTACTAAAGACAAAGATTTTCACCATAGACCTTTACTCTACTAAAGACAAAGATTTTCACCATAGACCTTTACTCTACTAAAGACAAAGATTTTCACCATAGACCTTTACTCTACTAAAGACAAAGATTTTCACCATAGACCTTTACTCTACTAAAGACAAAGATTTTCACCATAGACCTTTACTCTACTAAAGACAAAGATTTTCACCATAGACCTTTACTCTACTAAAGACAAAGATTTTCACTATAGACCTTTACTCTACTAAAGACAAAGATTTTCACCATAGACCTTTACTCTACTAAAGACAAAGATTTTCACCATAGACCTTTACTCTACTAAAGACAAATATTTTCACCATAGACCTTTACTCTACTAAAGACAAATATTTTCACCATAGACCTTTACTCTACTAAAGACAAATATTTTCACCATAGACATATTCATAATATAAAAAAACTCTTATTAACATTCTTATTACCAAATAATTTAAGATAATTTAGGAATATTTATTTTTAAAAGCGTTTGTTCGGTGACAAATAACCTTGTAAACCCCCCCCCCCCCCCCCCGTGGCGTAGCGAGCTTAACTCGCGCCCGGGGCACAATACCTTTTTAGCGCCCCCACCTTTTTAGCGCCCCCCCCCCTATTCGAAAACCATACAATATTATAGTAAAATATACCATTTGGCACCCCTTTGTGAGTAGCGCCCGGGGCATGATGCCCCCTTGCCCTCCCCTCACTACGCCACTGCCCCCCCCCAAACACACGCACACACACACACCACACACACACAGAGACTGAGAAAGCTACATTGTGATCTGTGAACCCTAAAGTTTTTTCAAATTCAAATACTTTGTGAACTCTTGTTTTGTATCGTCTGCTGAAGTAGGCGTTTAGCCGAAACGCCCTTTTAAAGTATTTTTTTTTTTTTTTTTTTTTTTTTGAAGCATAAACATATGTTATTCCACTATTTCTTTACTTACTTACTACGGCTTAAACGCGGCAGCCCCATATATTACTCCATCGCCCCTTATCTTTAAAAATGTCCATGACAACCTATGAACCAGCCAAAAGATAGAAAGTTTTATTCAGAGCAATGTATCTATAAAGATATTACCTTTGTGTCAATAAAGTGGTTACCCTTGTATCTATAAAGTGATTACTCCTGTGTCAATAAAGTGATTACCCGTGTGTCTATAAAGTGATTACCCTTGTATCTATAAAGTAATTACCCGTGTAAAGGGATTACCATTGTATCTATAAAGTGATTACCCTTGTATCTATAAAGTGATCACCCTTGTATCTATAAAGTGATTAACCCTGTATCTATAAAGTGATTACCTTTTTATATCTATAAAGTTATTACCCTTATATCTACAAAGCAATTAACCTTGACATCATTACGGTTATGCCACTTTTGTCGTCTCGGAGAATGACTTTCTTAATGACACATATTTGTATTGACAGTAATCACAGCATCTGGCAACGTTATTAAAAGTATAAAGTGTGTCGCTAGACCAAAGCCGTTACCCAAAACATCAGGATCCCTTGGATCGATGGGATAAGTCGAGCTTAGGCGAATGTCAGATGTTGTTCCGGTTGGATAAGTCGAGCTTAGGCGAATGTCAGATGTTGTTCCGGTTGGATAAGTCGAGCTTAGGCGAATGTCAGATGTTGTTCCGGTTGGATAAGTCGAGCTTAGGCGAATGTCAGATGTTGTTCCGGTTGGATAAGTCGAGCTTAGGCGAATGTCAGATGTTGTTCCGGTTGGATAAGTCGAGTTTAGGCAAATGTCAGATGTTGTTCCGGTTGGATAAGTCGAGCTTAGGCGAATGTCAGATGTTGTTCCGGTTGGATAAGTCGAGCTTAGGCGAATGTCAGATGTTGTTCCGGTTGGATAAGTCGAGTTTAGGCAAATGTCAGATGTTGTTCCGGTTGGATAAGTCGAGCTTAGGCGAATGTCAGATGTTGTTTCGGTTGGATAAGTCGAGCTTAGGCAAATGTCAGTTGTTGTTTCGGTTTGACATCAAATCTCAAGTCCAGTAGCGTAGCTAACATTTGGGTTGGGCCACCCCACCACCACAAAGAACCGCATGGGTTGCACCACCCCACCACCAAAAAGTGCCGCATGGGTTGGACCACCCCACCACCAAAAAGTGCCGCATGGATTGGACCACCCCACCACCAAAAAGTACCGCATGGGTGGGACCACCCCACCACCAAAAGTGCCGCATGGGTTGGACCACCCCACCACCAAAAAGTGCCGCATGGGTTGGACCATCCCACCACCAAAAAGTGCCGCATGGGTTGGACCACGCGCCACACCAGTCTTCCTGCAGTCATCTGTACACATTTAGTTTACCTTCAAAATTTAACTATTGACCACCCAAGGGGATTAAAATATGATAAATTCTTTCTCTGGCTCGTCGGGTATAGCAGATTTAAATAAAAAAAAATCATGTCTATGTATTTAAATTTGTTTTTAAAAAAATTGAATTATAAGTTACACAGTTAGGGACTGTCTCTAAAAGGTGGCTTTTCAATTCACTTAGGTTCAGCCCCCGGGGGGGGGGGGGTGGCACGTGAAAATCCAAATAGTAAAAAAATATCCTGACGAGACAGTACAGCAGCTCAACCCATCACGCGGTTTTTAACAATATTTTTAACAACAAAAATGTTAAGTTTTTTTTCCTTCTTATCCACACACTATGACCAAACATACCAGATCTAAAGCAACACAATCTCATGTGAGAAACAAAACAACGTCCCGGAAACTGTGGCTTCTCGCTAAGTTCGGTTGTGTTAAGTTGTAATGGTAGCGGATAATGATGATGATCGTATCCAATGCTCACACTGGCCAATGCAACAAAAACTCTTTAACTGTCTTGCTGGGAGGGAACTACATTTATACCTCTGCAAGCGCGATGAGACGGGAAAAGGGGGGGGGGGGGGTGAGGTCGGGTCGGTGTGAGTCCCATTGATGAATTCACATGGCTCAGTCGGAGAAAGGAAAAGGTGGAGAGGGGGTGGTCGAAAGTAGAGGAGGGGGATATTTACAGCTGGTGAGGAATGGGCTACGTGTGTGCATAAATTAAGAGAGCGCTAACGGCTTAACTCATAGGCTGCACCTATAGGGCACTGCAATCGTCTGAAGAAGCCGAGGTTTTTGCCCTTGTTAATCTTTTTCGCCTAGAAATTTGAAAAATGTCTCCGATACATACGTTTTTTTCCACACAAATTCGCAACGCTACACAGCCGCGTGCCCGATCTACAAGTTCTGCTTTATTTCCAGATACCGGCTGATGCAGTCCTCGTAAAAAATATTTTAATTTCTTCAACTCGCCTGGTCTCAAATGCTGTTTTTGCCATGTGTGCATGACATCCGAATAGCATTGATCAAAATGGACCCGGAAACGCAGCGCCGCCATTCGCACCCGGGTACCATTAAGCTCAATGATATTCGGATGTCATTTGAGGTAGTTTATTTTAGTAAAACGGAAGAATTAACATTTCAAACGTAAAGTACATTCAATTATCTTTCATTTGATACCTCATTTGTTCTTACAAACCCAACAATAATATTTTAAATCGTTTTTTAATCCCAACCTCTCAATTCTGGTACCCGTGTACCTATAGCCAATTCGTAACTCCTATTTTTTCTGTTAGATCACGTCTATATTTAGACGTTTAAAAAAACAAAAGCATTGTGTTTAAAGTTATACAAGGTTCAGGGGCGAACCCAATGGGAGTTTTGTGTAGTATGGGATGATTTACGGGCACGGTACACAGTTTTCGTCCACAGGACATTGGGAGTATTTTAGAAGAAAGACAAAATCGTGTATCAAGAACACGTCATCTATAGTGTATCAACAACACGGTCATCTATAGTGTATCAAGTCCATGGTCATCTATATTGTATCAACAACACGGTCATCTATAGTGTATCAAGAACACGGTCATCTATAGTGTATCAACAACACGGTCATCTATAGTGTATCAACAACACGGTCATCTATAGTGTATCAACAACATAGCCATTTATCGTGTAGTAGTGTGCAAAATGTTTGTTTCTGGATACAACAAAGTCCTTATAGTTTATACAATTATAGAATCTGACGACTTATAGTATTTTATAATTTGTAGATTTATATAATTATAGAATCTGTAGACTTATAGAATTATAGAATCTGTAGACAAAAAATTATAGAATATGCAGACTTATATAATTAAGGTCTGTAGACAAAAAATTATAGAATATGTAGACTTTTAGAATTGCAAGATCATAATGGCTTCTTTGTCTTTATAGTAAATCAGTTATTGTCTTCCGTTGAAACCCGACTATTGTCTTCCGTGTTTACATTGCGGAAACCGCTCCTCGCACAAAAAGGTTTTGACCCCTAATCTCGTCGAATGCAGTCCAGCTGCATTACATTTGGCAAATGCACCCTAATGGGTAAAAAAAAACCACAAACATTTTAAGTTTATGCATTTAAATTGTACTCCCATTATTCTCAACACAATCACTTTTGTTTTCCTAGACCCGACGCCCGGTGATCTCCGAAGAAACCCGTGCAAGGTTTTGTTTTGACATTTCTTATACTTTTTCCCCGTTTTGCTTTTGCACTTTTCTTTCGTGTGTTAACCATTAACGGTAACTTCAGAAGTGACCCATATATTCTATTGTATCGCAACAATGTCTTCAGTTTCTGTCTGGCTTCGGGAAATCCTGATTATAAATCTGGCAGACCAACAAGTGCGGCCATATTGAACGATTGCTCTCTGTCGTCTGAGGACTTCCGGAGCTTGGCTACAGATCACGCGGGAGACAACTTTCTGCATTATAAATAAATCCGGGCGTTGAGTTTTTGATTTGTGACCACGGTGTTGTAATGTCGCTGTTTTTGTTATTTGACCACGGTGTTGTAATGTCGCTGTTTTTGTTATGTGACCACGGTATTGTAATGTCGCTGGGTTTTTTATGTGACCACGGTGTTGTAAAGTCTCTGTTTTTGTTAGTACGCGGTTCCAAGAAAAAAATGTCTAGGTTTTCAAAATGTTTTTGTTTAAAGTGCCGATATGCCGTTTCTTTCAATGTATTAGATGGATGCCAAATAAAAATCGCGTTTCGTATGTAAAGATCACAAATGTAAATAAAACACAAAGAATGTGGTGGAGTAACTAGAGCTTGTGACGCACTGGGTGGTCGTTCATTTTACCGCATATAAGCAACAACAACAACAAAAAACTATTTAAAAAAAAAAACACATAGACAAAACAAACAAACAAATACATACAGACAAATATACAAACGTTGTATGAAATGGATAGAAAATGTCACTCCATAAATAAGTGCCGACCTTTCCGCACCCACCTGTTACACCCGTTCCTAAAACCCACATACACATTTACATTTACTGTCACGAGTAATTAAACAACCCTTAAGAACAAAGTTTTGCGTATAAATCATTTATATCCATGCTTTAAATTATTTTAATCTATGTTCATATCTAACGTGCCACCCGCTTTTACACCGCAGATTTATTTCACAAATATTTCAGATAAACAAAAGAAAATATTACTCACCTAACGCACTTGCGATATATATATATATTTTTTTTTTTTTTTTTTTTTTTTTTTGGAATCTCATTTAGCGCGCTTATCGGAAATTTCATTTCGTGAAATCGGTGTCATTATACTTCCTTTATCTTCCCCTTGAAAACAGGACAAAATACGTGTTGGGGGTTGGAGGGTGGGGCTGAAAATTTGAAAAAAAAATATGTTGTCGTCAACGAGCCTTCGTAATAAGTTTCAGCAGGAAATGAGCTATCCGAAGATTTTGCCACACACCCAGCCAGAAAGAAACACACAAACAAACGCAAAGGTTAATCTGAAGATTTTTTTTAAAAAAAAAAGCTAATGTCGATTAAATCTTGAGGGTCGTATTCGATTACGAAAAATTCTATCATCAAAGGTAAAATATGTACGCAATCAAATAATAGATGAAAAAAAATTTGACGCCTCGCAAAATCGCTTCGGAGTTCTCAAGCGAGATGTACATTACATTCAAAGAGATGTACATGACATTCAAAGAGATTCGCATGAAATTCAAAGAGATTACATGACATTCAACGAGATGTGTATTACATTCAGCGAGACGTAAATTACATTCAGCGAGACTGACATTACATTCAGTGAGATGCACATTACATTAAGTTAAGAGAGATGTACATTACATTCAGCGAGATGTACATTACATTCAGAGAGACTTACATTACATTCAGCAAGATGTACATTACATTCAGAGAAATGTTAATTACATTCACAGGCTCTCATCAGAGGAGAATAACATATTTTTGTGTTTCTGTTTAAATAAAGCAGTGGGGGAAAAATAATTACTATTATTATCATGCACAACATCCTTGACATTAGAAATAGGGAGTCGAGTCGCAAAGTCCGCAACACTTGGTGCGCACTGCAATAACAAGGACCCTATTTATGGTGATGCTTTTCCATAATAACAGTAGAGAAAAGAATGATTCGGAGTGTTCACTGGAGCATGCGGATGTAATTAATTCATGGCACCGGGGGAGGTTTACGATGCCGAAGGAAGAAAGTGTTTAGGATGAAATGTTGTTGCTTGGACGAAAGAATTAAATTGATTTAACGATAGAGAAGAAAATGAGATCATGCCGTTGCTGGGTGGAAGACATTCTGATTTGCGGTGGTCGACCTACACTTGAAAATGTCAGCGCTTGAATGGTGCTTGGGGGGGGGGGAGGGGAGGGGGGGACTTATCGCATCTCATCGAAACACCCGATTAAATAGACATCAAGAAAGCCAGTCAAGGACCGTCCATAGTGTACGTCATGCTCCAGAGGTGTGAAGGGTCTAGGAAAGTGTGACAGATTGTCGCACGGGGTGGTGGGATAAAAGATATAGTGTTACGTCACAGTTTTTTGTGGTTTCCTTATCGTACATTTAAAACCTGACAGTGATGTTGTGAGCTTTCTATAGAGGGATGTATTCTGACAGAGGATGAAGTCACTTTTATAAATTTAACCGTTTCACAGTAAACTTTGTTTTTTTTAGTTCGAACGTTTGACGATCATTATGGTGTGTATGTGTGGGGTGGTGGGGGTGTGAGAGTTGTGACAGCATGAGGGAGGGGGTATAAATTATCCCCCAAATTCAAAAATCCCCCATTTAGATATATATAAACAATTTTAGTAATTGCAATCAGCTTCTCGATTGGATTTAAAGGGAGTTTGGTCGACACCACCCCACACACCACCCACCCCCTAGAGTCTCCTACTGTGGCCATCATTTAGGACGACATATGGTGTTTTGCGAGTATCCTGTGTCTGAGTGGGACACACAGACTGAGAGATTGCACGCAGGCACGCAATTCAACTTGTCTGAATCAGACCCGGGGGGGGGGGGGACTCTTTAACCTGTCCCACTTGTAAGACATTCCCATCATTTGACTCCTACACTCCATTGACAAACCTCTGAAGTTCACGGACGTAATTCACAAAAATTCTAGAGGGTTGAGGGGGAAAAAAAAGAGGGGGGGGGGCTGATAAAACGAAGAACTAAAATAGGTGCGGCGCATTCTGACGACAAAAATTTAGCCAAATGGACATTATTTGCCGGATAGACTTGTGCGCACGATTTGTGTAAAAATTTCTAACAAAGTTTATACAGAGAATTTGTTCCATTGGTGTCTTTACCATAAGACATCACTCAATTAGTCAGAGTTACGAGTAAGCTCAGAGTTTTGGAACATCAACTTTGGGTGCACAGTGACCAGGAATTGTTTCCACCCAGGCCATAAAGGAAGGGTGTGAGAAAGTGTCAAACACTTTTATTATTATTTTTTTTGGTGTGAGTCTGGGGAGAAAGGAATGGTGGCGTTAGAATTCGGAGGGAAATCCCTTTAGGTCCCAGAAGGACTTACGCTAAGTTTGTGCTAGGATACATTCATGAACATTATCAAATTTTAACCATTTTTTTTGTTTTCGGGTTTGGTTTTGTTTCTGAATTTCTCCTATTCCCCACAACACTTCACCTCACACCACCCAAAAAAAAAAAAACAACTATTACAAACTTCTTTAGCCCAGTGTATAAAAGACATTTCACAACTGTTGTCTGTTAGGATATGTCTATCCTAAAAAAACTGCAAGAGTAGCCAGTCAACAAGTATACCAAAATTATTCCTAAAGTTTCAATGCAATAATTTTTTTAAGAATGCATGTTTTGATTAGTTTAATACGTGAGTGGCTTTGTTTCATACGGTGCCAGTTACGTTTTGTTCACCGCATATTTTTAATTTTTTTTATTTTTCCATGAAAATCTTCTCCCATCCTGTATAGTGTATGGGGTGAACGTAGTCTGTTTGTGCCCGGTATAAAAACTGGCGGGAAATACGGGAGCCAACGTTATGGCCAACAGTTCAATGGAAGCCAGCCTTGACCTTTGGTTGGTAGTTTACTATCGGGCGTCAGAAAAATTGTTTTAAAGCGGGGAAAACAAGTAATCTGAAATCACTGGATCCGTTAAAGATCTTAATAACTTTAGGATGACCATTACGACAAAAAAAAAACACAATTTCCTATTTGGTTTTGTAGCTTTGGAAAAACTTGAGTTTTCAGCGTTAGTTATTCCCCCCCCCCCCCCCCAATAATAATCGTGCATGCTTAAATCTTGTGCATTCGTCAGCAGATGAAACCCAAACACTGATGTCAATGCAATAATATAAACAAACGCTATAAATAGGATTTTGTGTTATATCATATAGCGACAGGACACTGATATAGTGTTAATTATTTTAGCACCAAAGTGTTAAATATTTTTTTTTTAATTAGTCCGTGAAAATTGTTAGTCCGTAAAAAGTTTGAAGATCGAAAATATTTATTAATATTTTTTTGAAATATTGTAATCAAAAACTATTTAAGAATAATAATAATAATAATAATAAAGTTCATTTGAAAAATCACGCTTCATCCCCAAAGGCTCGAAGCGCGGTACGAAAACTAAGCTGGGAGATAATAACAAGCTGGAAAAGATTGTAGACATCATCATTCCAGCAGGTGTTTGCGAAATAGATGAGTTTTAAAATTTGTTTTGAAGGACTCCAGCGTCTGGCTGTTTTTGAGAGCGTCAGGAAGGGTGTTCCAAATGGTTGGGCCAGCAAATGCGAACGTGCGCTTTCCGTAAGTTTCAAGGCGAACACGCGGTATCGAGAGTTTGCCACTATCGGATGAGCGGAGTTGTCTAGTGGGTACATAAGGCGTCATGAGCGCTTGGAGATAGGACGGCGCCAGTTCATACAAGCAGCGGTAGCACAGAGTTGCGATTTTGTACTCTATGCGAGCGCGGACCGGCAGCCAATGCAATTCTATCAGAAGAGTTTTAGCATGGTCGAATTTGCGTTTACGACGAACAATTCGAGCCGCATTATTCTGTGCTTTTTGAATTTTACCAAGGAGCGTAGCTGGAAGACCCACCATGAGAGCATTGCAGTAGTCCATGCGTGATAGCACGAATGCAGACATCAGCCTCTTTGATGCATCCAACGTTAAGAAGGGTCTGATATGACTAATTCTGCGCAGCTCCAGAAAAATCGCCTTGCAAATCATGTTAATGGGATTTCCCATCGTTAGTGTTCTATTATGTTTCGCATGTTTTTTTAAAAATTCGATTTCTCGGAAAATAGATTTGTTTGTTACGAAAATCGAGCATGTCGAGAAATTTTCCCAAGAAACTAAAGTGATTTATTGACACCAAACAAATTCAGGTTACATGTGCACCAGAACTACGCCTTGCAAACATCCCGTGGCAAATCTTTAAAATTTCCACGTCCATTTCATGTCCCAGAAACTGTCCATAACTGTCAAACCTTAAGATGCAATATGAGCTTAAGTAGCAAAAATAATAATGGCAGCAAGTTATTTTTTTCCCAGTTCTATTCCGGAATGGCGTGACCTTGTGACTGGTTTACAGACACCCGCGCTTCTCTGTTTAAACAAAGTGGGGGGATTTAACTCCAACGACAAACACGGCTTGGGAAAGTGGGGGGGAGGGGAGAGCGGCCTTTGAAACGATGGAATATTTGAAAGCAAACCTTGTGAAGATGGAATCGGTTTTTTGGAGTCGTGGAGTCGATGAGAATAATTAAATTAACCCATTCCGGAACAGAACTGCGTCACTAATTTCCATAAATGAGGCATGAATAACTTTATAGTTTTCGAAATTCAGTTAATGTTAAGAAATTCGTGGAAGGGAAAATATTGACACTATATTATGATTTAGAAAACTTCCTGATATGAAAATCTTTGCGTTGCGTATTTCAGGATAAGTATCAAGATTTAAAACAAAACAACAATAACAACAACAAAAAACAACTTTATAATCGGAAATAAATTTAAGATTCGTTTAAAATTGTGTAAGAAACTAAAGCATGTGATCTAGTGAGTAAGGTGTTGTGTTCGCCATGTGAGCTAGTGAGTAAGATGTTGTGTTCGCCATGTGAGCTAGTGAGTAAGGTGTTGTGTTCGCCATGTGAGCTAGTGAGTAAGGTGTTGTGTTCGCCATGTGAGCTAGTGAGTAAGGTGTTGTGTTCGCCATGTGAGCTAGTGAGTAAGGTGTTGTGTTCGCCATGTGAGCTAGTGAGTAAGGTGTTGTGTTCGCCATGTGAGCTAGTGAGTAAGGTGTTGTGTTCGCCATGTGAGCTAGTGAGTAAGGTGTTGTGTTCGCCATGTGAGCTAGTGAGTAAGGTGTTGTGTTCGCCATGTGAGCTAGTGAGTAAGGTGTTGTGTTCGCCATGTGAGCTAGTGAGTAAGGTGTAGTGTTCGCGAGTTTAGTTCGCAAATAAGCTTATGGGTATTTTATTTGTATGATTTTGTGATTATTATAATACATTTTAAAATTTTACACAGTGATGATTAAATTTAAAATGCTTTTTACAAGTAATCGTTGAACATGTGTAATTTTTGAAGAAAACGTTTATTCAGTTCTAGTGAAGACTTGCCGGCCACATTAAACATTGATTCATGGAAACTGGTTACTGCATTATTGGACAGAGTTCATCATGGCCACTGCCTGCTGCACTATGGGACAGAGTTCATCATGGCCACTAGCTGCTGCACTATTGGACAGAGTTCATCATGGCCACTGACTGCTGCACTATGGGACAGAGCTCATCATGGCCAGTGGCTGCTGTACTATGGGACAGAGTTCATCATGGCCACTGACTGCTGCACTATGGGACAGAGTTCATCATGGCCACTGGCTGCTGCACTATGGGACAGAGTTCATCATGGCCACTGACTGCTGCACTATGGGACAGAGCTCATCATGGCCACTGGCTGATGTACTATGGGACAGAGTTCATCATGGCCACTTACTGCTGCACTATGGGACAGAGATCATCATGGCCACTGGCTGCTGCACAATGGGACAGAGTTCATCATGGCCACTGGCTGCTGTACTATGGGACAGAGTTCATCATGTCCACTTACTGCTGCACTATGGGACAGAGTTCATCATGGCCACTGGCTGCTGCACTATGGGACAGAGTTCATCATGGCCACTGACTGCTGCACTATGGGACAGAGTTCATCATGGCGACTGGCTGCTGTACTATGGGACAGTGACGAGATGAGAATCCCCGACGATTTTAGTTAGGTACCTTTGCTAATTTATGGAAATAGTACAGGCGTGAATGGGAAAGAGTGGCTGGCGTATGAACTCATGCGAGCGAAAGGTACGCGCGTTTGGTAGCGTGGGTGAACGGAGGGCGACTCAGGGGGTGAAAGAAAGGACAGTGTGGTGCCGTGAGCCAGTTAGTAGGACGTCTTTTGGCTAAGTTTGTTAGCGAGTCGTATCGTACTAACTGGACGAATTGTATTGTTTATCGTAATGAGCGTGTGCTAACTGTGAAGTAAAAATAAAGTGTAAAGATTCATATTGAACGTAGTTTGAGTCTACTGTTGTTATTCTTGTGAGCTGGTTAATCATAATCATACTCATACCCCTAGACAACACAACCAAACACTAATTTGCTACAACCGCCATTCTTGACATTGGGGGCCCGCCACTGAACCTGGACCTCAAAGGCAAGTGTACGCTAATTTCTTTTCCCGATCTCCAGTTTCACACACTTACTTATTAAGTGTGTATGGAAAAGAAATAATTTTGCAAGTGTGACTCCTTTCTGTTGGATAATTGTGATCGAAGTGCTTCGGAGTCGAGCGGATACAAATTTGTAGTAAGTGAAAAACTCTGGCACTAATATTCTAGTCATCTTACGACTCGTACGTTCAGTGAGATTGCAACACGTTCAGTGAGATTGCAACTTCATCTACGGCAAACCAAGTTATAACACATTTTTTTTCCCCTTAACAACGAGACCATATCGTACTTACATTGTAAAAGCTCTACAAAGTATAGACTCATTTAGACAATCTCAGCCAGGGTTAACATTATAAAATAACGTCGGACATCGATCGAGTTTAAAGATTGGAACTACAGGGACTGCGGGTGCCCGTCAGAGCTCCCTTCTTTAAACTGAGAATCCCTGCCAGCGTGCGCCAGAGCTGCTATGGTCTAGAAGCAAGGACCTAAGACGACCGCTCCACCCTCACCCCTGTCTGAACTTGATCGCAGATACTTTTAGTGACCTTTGTCTTTGTGGACTCTTTCTTCACAAACTGGATAGAGAGATTCGCCTGTACTGTAAGACTTGCCGCCATTCTTGACAGACAGAGCTCATCATGGCCACTGCCTGCTGCACTATGGGACAGAGCTCATCATGGCCACTAGCTACTGCACTATTGGACAGAGTTCATCATGGCCACTAGCTGCTGCACTATTGGACAGAGTTCATCATGGCCACTAGCTACTGCACTATGGGACAGAGCTCATCATGGCCACTAGCTGCTGCACTATTGGACAGAGTTCATCATGGCCACTGGCTACTGCACTATGGGACAGAGCTCATCATGGCCACTGGCTGCTGCACTATTGGACAGAGTTCATCATGGCCACTGCCTGCTGCACTATGGGACAGAGCTCATCATGGCCACTAGCTACTGAACTATGGGACAGAGCTCATCATGGCCACTGGCTGCTGCACTATTGGACAGAGTTCATCATGGCCACTGCCTGCTGCACTATGGGACAGAGCTCATCATGGCCACTGACTGCTGCACTATGGGACAGAGTTCATCATGGCCACTGACTGCTGCACTATTGGACAGAGTTCATCATGGCCACTGGCTGCTGCACTATGGGACAGAGTTCATCATGGCCACTAGCTGCTGCACTATTGGACAGAGCTCATCATGGCGACTGGCTACTGCACTATGGGACAGAGTTCATCATGGCCACTAGCTGCTGCACTATGGGACAGAGCTCATCATGGCCACTGACTGCTGCACTATTGGACAGAGTTCATCATGGCCACTGCCTGCTGCACTATGGGACAGAGTTCATCATGGCCACTAGCTGCTGCACTATGGGACAGAGCTCATCATGGCCACTGACTGCTGCACTATGGGACAGAGTTCATCATGGCCACTGGCTGCTGCACTCTGAGACACAGTTCATTATAGCGACTTGTTGCACCAAAATGACACAGTAATTCATCCAGTAATAGCATTGTTATAAAGAGTTACAGGAAGGAGACGATAAAGATCCCAGGGCTTTATTCATTTCTAGCGGAACCAGGTTCTGAAACGCATATGAAATCCGTAGTTAAGCCGAGGTTAAATATTTTACAGAGTTTTCAAACAACCTTGAGTTGGGAACAGAAATAAACGCGTGTGGTGGGGGATTTAATCATGAATGTAAATTTTAAACAAATACAAGACCTGCCCTGATTGGAATACTTGGGTTACCACAATCTGTCATGCGTGACCATGTTATCACCTTGTACGTAGTTTTCTATTATTTCCGGTTCAAATGAATGAAATAAAAAGTGTACTTTCTTAACCTCTGGTAATCATTCCAATTCCACCACCCCCCCCCCCCCCCCAAAACATTTCCCATTTTACACTTTCGAGTATTTAGTAAATGTACATCATGCCCCCCCCCCTCCCAAACCCAAACAGCCGGCAAATTTAACGGGTCCTATTAGTCGGAGGATTAAAATCTGATTTTTTTTAAGCAACAACGGTAAATGATATTTAGCAGCGGTCACTAAATCTAAAAGATCATTAATTCATTCATTATCGTCACTAAAGGAGTTCATTGATGGATGGCTTCTACCCAAGCGAAGTACTTTAGATGTCTTTTGTTTGAATTCTTAAAATTGTAAAATCTTGTCTCGGTTAAAATATGTATTTAGTAAAGGGATGAAAATGAATGTGTACAGTGAATTTTAAAAAAAATCCATTTATTTCGATCAATAATAGAATCGTATTGCATCTTACTTGTGTATACTATTCCCCAAACTCCGAAAATAAGAAAAATGGCTCGGCCTTGGTAACCTTGCTGCATTTCTGAGGATGGATGTTCAAGGCAGAAAGCCTATAGAAAGTATATGCCATAAGATCGCGCTCTTCCTATGTACAAGAGGATGGATGTTCAAGGCAGAATTCCTAGAAAGTATATCCCATAAGATCGCGCTCTTCCTATGTACAAGAGGATGGATGTTCAAGGCAGAAAGCCTATAGAAAGTATATCCCATAAGATCGCACTCTTCCTACATACAAGAGGATGGGTTTCATGTTTGCACTTCCTTCAAACTAGCATAAAATATCTGAGCTAAATTGTGTGGAGTATCGGTTGGGGGTTGACAGGTTTACATTCAAATATAATATGGGCGGCAGCTCCAGTCATGGTACCTGGTGTATGCTTGTTTGGCATTGGGTGAACACGCTATGTGGAAACACTTTTTTTTAAGCTCCAAAGGTAGCCCACACTGGTAGCACCAAGGGAGTAGCCCACAAAGGTAGCCCACACTGGTACCACCAAGGGAGTAGCCCACAAAGGTAGCCCACAAAGGTAGCCCACACTGGTACCACCAAGGGAGTAGCCCACAAAGGTAGCCCACAAAGGTAGCCCACACTGGTACCACCAAGGGAGTAGTCCACAAAGGTAGCCCACACTGGTACCACCAAGGGAGTAGCCCACAAAGGTAGCCCACACTGGTACCACCAAGGGAGTAGCCCACAAAGGTAGCCCACACTGGTACCACCAAGGGAGTAGCCCACAAAGGTAGCCCACACTGGTACCACCAAGGGAGTAGCCCACATTGGTAGCCGCAAGGGAGTAGCCCACAAAGGTAGCCCACACTGGTACCACCAAGGGAGTAGTCCACATTGGTAGCCGCAAGGGAGTAGCTCACAAATGTAGCCCACACTGGTACCACCAAGGGAGTAGTCCACATTGGTAGCCGCAAGGGAGTAGTCCACAAAGGTAGCCCACACTGGTACCACCAAGGGAGTAGTCCACATTGGTAGCCGCAAGGGAGTAGCCCACAAAGGTAGCCCACACTGGTACCACCAAGGGAGTAGTCCACATTGGTAGCCGCAAGGGAGTAGCCCACAAGGGTAGCCCACTCCGGTAGGAACAAGAGAGTAGTCCACATAGGTAGCCGCAAGCGAGTACTCCGCCCTGGGCTGTCTGCCCTTCCGCCCTTCCCTTCCCACGCAAGAGCATAATGGGCGCACTTGATGGCATAGGTGTGGCAAGGGGTGGTTCACCCGGGCGGCACTTAAACAAAAATTAATTTAGGGGGCGGCATTTTCGGCAGATTTTTTAAATTATTTTTTTTTAAATATTTTGTTTTCTTTGGAATTTCCCGCTCCTTAAAAGGTGCCCCTCTAGGCAGCCGCCTTTACTTATAGCTGGCTCTGCAGACGGGTAGCACACTCGGGCAGAACACATGGTCACCACACAAGGGTCAGTAAATGTCTCTACACTTCCAGACGTGTTGGATCACTGCGGACAAAGCCATGACCTAATACAGAAATTCAACAAAACAGGAAGTGCTGTGAGTTTCAGTTACACTGTGTGTTCCAAAAGGGCCGTGAAATGTTTGAAGTATGAGTATCAACTGAATCCTGGCAAAATCACTGTGTATTTGTCTTCTCTAGAGACTTCGGCCTACCATATTCCTTAAGGGGAGATTAATATTTTGTTATAACTGAAGCTGAATAAATAGGAGATCGGTAACTTGACACCACGTCTCCATGGCGACCAAATCCTGTTGGATTTAATGACCCTGATGAGCCAAGTCATTAATTGTGCGACATTACCGTTACTCCAGTGAATGTATGAGACCTGGGACTGGGCAGAGGACGCCATTTTGGTACGGCTGACATTTAGAGTCGTGTTCTCTCTATGATAATTTTTTTTAAACAAAATTTAAAATCTGCAAAAACAAAATTTTAAAGAATTTTTAAAAAAAACATTGTTCATGAACCATTCTTTGAGAACTATAATGATTTTAATATCAGGAGTGAACTTTTGGGGATGCAGGAATTGCCAATACAATCTTTACAGAAATCAATAATACTCTATAAGGAAATACAAATGAAATCACAGCCATAATTTTTTAATGGCAATCAGGTCAAAGCATGGAAATCACTCTCGTACAAGGCAAAATCAAGTGGCAGCAAAAGAGATTGCATTAGAAAATAGTCACTAGTGCTCACGAGTTGGCTATATATTTTGCAACCTGATTGAACTAGTGAAAGGACCTGTTGACTGTCTAACATCGGCCCACTAAAAGCCGTCTTGTAAGGCAACTTTTATCGTAGAGTGAGAGGAACGGTTAAGTTTGAATAGGATGCCATTTTCTCCCTGAAATGTATGGCCGGACCAGGTTCGTCACTAGGGGGTGAGGAATGGGGCCAAACGCCCAAAGCGCCACATGTGGGGGTCCCGCTCTGTGGGGATTCCGCGCGTTGCCTTGTAATGTTACATATTATACTTATTGCCAGGTCGGGATAATTCATAGTTCCTAATTTCAAGTCAACACAATGTTCGCGGGTACAAGATAATCTCCTTTTCTCGTACTATCCGTCCAATGTCAATCATGGGATAATCCTGATCCCAACGCCTTCGCGTGGACCATGAAACACCTGCATCTGCAGGGGCAGCCTCGGATATTCTAGGAGCCGAAAGTTGTGAAGCTGAAAAAAAATATGTACCTGTAATTTTGAATGTACGGGGCACAAAAGTGAAAAGTGGCAGGGTCTTTCAAAAGACACGTGACGTCCTTGTCGCAGGGTCTTTCAAAAGACACGTGACGTCCTTGTCGCAGGGTCTTTCAAAAGACACGTGACGTCCTTGTCGCAGGGTCTTTCAAAAGACACGTGACGTCCTTGTCGCAGGGTCTTTCAAAAGACACGTGACGTCCTTGTGGCAGGGTCTTTCAAAAGACACGTGACGTCCTTGTGGCAGGGTCTTTCAAAAGACACGTGACGTCCTTGTGGCAGGGTCTTTCAAAAGACACGTGACGTCCTTGTGGCAGGGTCTTTCAAAAGACACGTGACGTCCTTGTGGCAGGGTCTTTCAACAGACACGTGACGTCCTTGTGGCAGGGTCTTTCAACAGACACGTGACGTCCTTGTGGCAGGGTCTTTCAACAGACACGTGACGTCCTTGTGGCAGGGTCTTTCAACAGACACGTGACGTCCTTGTGGCAGGGTCTTTCAACAGACACGTGACGTCCTTGTGTCAGGGTCTTTCAACAGACACGTGACGTCCTTGTGGCAGGGTCTTTCAACAGACACGTGACGTCCTTGTGGCAGGGTCTTTCAACAGACACGTGACGTCCTTGTGGCAGGGTCTTTCAACAGACACGTGACGTCCTTGTGTCAATAGGGAAGCTGATTGTGTTGCGTGTGATTTTTAAAAATTTCTGCTAGCCATGACCACGCGCTATGACGTCTTGCATTTTCCTGTCAACCCCGGCACCTGGGTCTTGCAGAATTTGTCTTCGCAACCTGACGTGGCTATTACACTTGTCAAAAGTCTAATTTATTTCTTCAACGAATACAGGGTATAGATGGATTTGTATCGTCCATGATAATTGCAAGTGAAACAGATTCAGAAACGAACATGGAGCCGGTGTGTAATGAACGTCGCAAGTGGCGAAGAAATAAACAGTGTTAATATAACTCTGGAGAAGAGTCACGACAGTCGTCTGAAGAATCTTTCAGGGTAGAATATTTCCTGCGGTTAGTAGACCAGACGCTTTGGATTCTTGAAGACGCGTTGCCAACAATTGCAAATGTAAGTCGACATTTTTGGATTTCTATTTCCCTTTCAGCAACTCCATGAATTCTGGATAATTTGAGCAACGATTATGTTGCTTGAGACTTAACCTTGAGAAACGGCGATTCGCGTGATATTGGCGACTTGGGCTATTAGAATAACTGAAGTTTGCGAGAGTAATGATTCCAGTAGCAGTACGAACATCATTACATTGTGTTCAATTGCTTGTGTCGCTGCCAGGTTTTTGTTTAACAATGCGATCGCGCTCAAAATAATACTGAAAGTACTGGTAAGCTCATCAAGTGCATGGATATAAATATAAATAAATATATATATACTATATAAATTATTTATTTTTTAAATTTAAGTTAAAGCTGAACATCATCAATGTCTTAAGCTTGATTGAATGGATTTGTCAACATTGTTCATTGAGCGTGACAGTTTTACCACACTTGACGAATTATCCTTTTTTTCAGTTTAATTATTTGCCCGATTATCGTGAAGATTTTTTTTTTCAAAGCTTATTATTCTCTTTAAGAGAGAGCATATATTTTATCCAGCTTTGTGTTTTTCGGAATTAGCTATGAACAGTCGAGCTGGATGAGCCATTTGGTCAGAAATAATTCAACTATTACAGTTGCAGTATTTTTTAACAATAGAAATTCGATAAACTAAGCGAGGCAACAAATATACTGTGCGCCGTGTCCCATTATGACCAGTAACAACCGATATGACTAAGACGGGTCTTAATTTCATATCGGTCAGGGTATGTAGCGCCAAAGCTCCACCCCCCCACGCAAAATTTAATTTGCCCAAGTCTCCGCAACCCCCCCCCCCCCTAGCTCCGACTCTGGTCGGACTTTCGGGTGAGGTTCCACTGCGTTACACTTCGCGGCCCATCTTGGCGGGAAGCGTGGCGGGTGGTCTATAAATAGCTAAGGATAAGGCCACCGGTTTCAACGTGAAAGAGGAGGAACTTGGCCTAAAAGAGTCCCTGTCTCCTTGGTGGAGGCTGTCGAAGGTCGGCAAAGCTCTTTGAGAAATGCAGCGTTGCTTAGGCCAGGTCTTGGTTTACAATATCCAGTTACAATAACAAATCTTAATAAGGCTAAAGTCACGCAAATTACAAGTTAAAATATCGCGCAGCAGTCGTCCGAGTTTTGCTTGCTGCATTTTTACAGCAAAAAGTTTAACTATCTATAGCAGCGGTTCTGAATACGTGGGTCGCGATCCCTTTGGGGGTCGAATGACACTTACACAGGGTCGCCTAAGACCATCGGAAAACATTTATACACTACAGTTATATAGTAGCAACGAAAATAATTTTGTGGTTCGGGGGTCGCCACAACACGAGGAACTGTATTAAAGGGTCGCGGCATTAGGAAGGTTGAGAACCACTGCTGTATATAGATCAATACAACAGTCGGTTTTGATATAGCACACAGTCCTGGTGGAGGCTATTCCCTGGTCACCCTTTCGCCCCAATTATCTCGTTACCGAATCTGAATGATCACTAATTAAGTCATTATCACTAAAGGAGTTCATTGCTGGCTGATTTCTAGGCGAGAGAAATATTTTCGATGTCTTGTGTGCAAACTGTTATAAACAATTGTAAATTTTATCTTGGTCAAAACTTGTTTGTATTTATGAACTGTTAAAACATGTATGTATTTATGAACTGTTAAAACACGTATGTATTTATGAACTGTTAAAACATGTATGTATTTATGAACTGTTAAAACATGTATGTTTTTATGAACTGTTAAAACATGTATGTATTTATGAACTGTTAAAACATGTATGTTTTTTTATGAACTGCAAATTAATATGTAAAATAGGATTTTAAAAAACATTTCCATTTCTTTGGATCTATAGAGAATGTTATCTTTTCTTAACTCATTACAACGTAGAAATCACCGGGAAAAAAACCCCTATTAGAGGGCGTCCGACACCTCATCGGGATGGACAGGGGAGTATATAACGACGTAAGTGCGCCACCCCGACCGATAGAAATGTCGACTGCAAGTAATTTAAAAAATCAGCACTATCGACCGACCGGATGTCCTTAGGTAAGGATGACCCCCGTAAAGCTAGCCAGTCGAGTGAAGTTACGGACAGTGGCCGTCCTAGCAGGGGGATAGATCTCCAATGTGCCTCTTCGCAGCTCCATAATTAGGTGACTCTCGGGCTTGAGGAGGAGGGATGCTTTGGGGAGGGGCTTAAGAGCTCTGGCTCGACGGCTTTCCTAAAGCACATATAAGGAATCTCAAGGTCAATCTCTACTTGTGCACTGGCACAGGAAAGGTGTGTAGGGGGGGGGTCAAACCCTGGGGAATATTTTTTATATATAAAGGCCCAAGGAGATATTTACATGGGGCATACAAAATCCTGGCCCGCCCCGCGTGACACTAATCCTAGTTACGCCACTGTGCACAATCCGTTATATAACCTTTGCTTATACTTTTTATAGCCTCGCCTAATGGATGGAAATACAATGGGATGCCCACAACTTATATCATAATAAAAAGTCTATGATACCGTATCTATTAAAGGTGGGTTTGTATCCAGTTTAAAATAGTTTAAAGTCATGATACAATAATGAACGGTTATCAAATACAAGGTGTAAAGTCGTGATACAAATCATCATCATCAACAGAGCTACATCTCATTGAGGGCTCTTGATCTCATTAAGGGCTCTCGCTTGCTCCACTATATCCCTCCACTCAGACCGATCAATTATACAATACACTAGTAACGGGCGCACAAACAAACAAAAAGTGGGGGGGGGGGGGTAGCACGTGCTTTATTTCACCTGCACCGTCTGGCGGCACACCGGTGTGTCGCCAAAACCACCGGTTGCCGAGCTCTGCTTTACTTCATTAACTGGAGGCACACTTTGAATATTATCCGGGTAGGTCTATTGTGTAACAAACAATATTTCAAAAGATCCGCTGAGCGTCCAACTGATGGCCATTAGCTGACCAGGAACACAGTGATCCACTATCATCATTGTTTGCATGTGAGCCGGTACGTTTTTGCATAGGGCTCGATCAGCTGGTAGGTTTTCGCATTGGGCTCGAACAGCTGGTAGGTTTTTGCATTGGGTTGGATCAGCTCGTATGTTTTTTTGCATTGGGCTCCTTCAGCTGGTTAGTTTTTGCATTGAGAGCAAGACATATCAATATCCATAAAAATACCGCTGCAAAAATATTCACGACATCAACGAGATTGAGCTGCTTGAGCACATCAGAGATAACATTAAGGAGACGGCGCTCAAGCTGTGTGGGAAGAAATATTAAAATCAAGATATGGCACAGTTTCTCTAACCTTGGGTCGTGACCCCAAATGAGGTCGTGAACGGTTTTTGTGGAATTTAACTAAAGAAATGAGATTTAATAGAAGAATATTTGTAATAAGGTGGTTAAGAATTTGTGAATAATTTCATAAGACTGTATCGATTTTCAATTTTGTTTTGCTTCGTGTATCAGCGTAGCGGGGTACCTTATTTTTTTATAATATGGAGTACAAACTTTAAAAAGTTTGGGAACCTGTAAAGATATGGGGTAGCTAGAAATATAGAATAGGACAATACATCTGATTTTCTTTTTGACTGAAATCTTTCTATCCGCGAAGTCAACTAAACTAAAAGCGGTGACACATGAAGTTGGCCTCATAATCGGAATTTCCAGATGCTCATCAAGCAGGTCAGCCAAACCTGGTCCAGGAGATTTTTGGTCGACCGTCAGGCGTTGATGAAAACAACCAACAGTATGACTACTATGTGGGCTGTTAAAACGGAAGTGATTTTAGAGCGAAGTCCACGTATATTTTAGAGCAAAGACCACGCACATTTTAGCAGTGAATGGGATCAAGTGTGGACTGGGAATACATGTAGTTTGCAGGAATTAATCGCTCAATGCTATAGATGGTTGAAAAAAAGATCGTCAATGATCTGTGCTGAAGTATGAGTGCTTCGGGGTATGACGGAGAAGATGTGCTGTGCAGGGTGTGACGGAGGTGATCTGCTGTGCAGGGTGTGACGGAGATGATCTGCTGTGCAGGGTGTGACGGAGATGATCTGCTGTGCAGGGTGTGACGGAGATGATCTGCTGTGCAGGGTGTGACGGAGATGATCTGCTGTGCAGGGTGTGACGGAGATGATCTGCTGTGCAGGGTGTGACGGAGATGATCTGCTGTGCAGGGTGTGACGGAGATGATCTGCTGTGCAGGGTGTGACGGAGATGATCTGCTGTGCAGGGTGTGACGGAGATGATCTGCTGTGCAGGGTGTGACGGAGATGATCTGCTGTGCAGGGTGTGACGGAGATGATCTGCTGTGCAGGGTGTGACGGAGATGATCTGCTGTGCAGGGTGTGACGGAGATGATCTGCTGTACCAGTGGATCACCGTATCCGGAAATTTGATCGAAAGAAATTTAGTCGACAGAAAATTGATCGACGGAAATTTGATCGAACGGAAATTTGGTCGAATCTTTTTTTTAGCTTACACGTTATAATTTTGCGTCAAATATCTTTTTGAACGCATTATTTTATTTTACCGTATAGTATAGTGCGTTCAAAAAGAAAATTGAAGAAAATTTTAACGAGTGAACTGAAAAAAAGATTCTACCAAATTTCCGTTCGATCAAATTTCCGTCGATCAATTTTCCGACGACGAAATTTCTTTCGATCAAATTTCCGGTAACCGTGGATCACGTTGTAATCGCTTATAAAGGGTGAAAGCGGACTCTTTGTTCAAGTTGCGATATCGACATGTTGTAAAAGTGGGGGAAATTTGAAATCTTGTAAATGTGGCGCCACTTTGAAATCTTTTACAGGTGGAGAAAAAGAATGACCCATTAATTCGATTTAATGAACTGCTGTAATCCGGCTTCCAATTAAATTATTTCAAAGAAGTCATCGCCAAGAGGTCACAGGTCAAGGCCATGGGCGGGAATCGATCAACTAAACTAGATTTTCTCACTATCATCAACAAGATGTGTGTATGATCGTGTGTGTGAATGTCTGAGCGTGAGATAGAGTGTTTGCTCGTGTGTGAGTAACATAACTTAGAAGTGCTTCCTGCACTAACGAGTCCGGGCCTTTTAGCGATGGAATTTCCACACAAAGTTTTTTGTCAACAAAGCTAGGAGGTGAGATGTAGAACGTTGTTGTCCCGGGGTGTTTACTGTAAGGGAAATAACGCAAGGGACAAAACAGGGACCCTTGGGGATGGTAAATATCGTTGTTCCAGGGCGTTTATAGTAAGGGAAATTGAGAAAGGGGCAAAACAGAGACCATCGGTGCACTGACCTTGACACTGAATAAGAGAAGGGTCCTGTTTTGTTTACAGAATTGCAAGTGGTTAAAAAAACACTCCAAAAGATGATGTTTAAATATGTGTTTAAACAAGTTGATGTTAAATAAATGTTGAAAAATATGAAAATTGGTTTTAAGCACAGAAAATGTCGCGGGGAAAAAAAACACTTCTGGTAGTTTGTCCGTCGATTCGATAAGGACATTTTAAATAAATTGTAAATTTTGCTGAGCGCTGATTCTGTCGGCGGGTACGCAGATGGCTGATGACACCGATTCTGTCGGCGGGTGCGCAGATGGCTGATGAAACCGTTTCTGTCAGCGGGTGTGCTGATAGCTGATGACACCGTTTCGGTCAGCGGGTGCGCAGATGGCTGATGAAACCGATTCTGTCATCGGGTGCGCAGATGACTGATGACACCAATTTTGTCATCAGGTGCGCAGATGACTGATGACACTGATTCTAGATCTTTGACGCCGACGGTGACAACGTACCCCAGCCGTGTTCTTGAGAATAACGCTAAATGACAACCTTTCACCCAATAACACTCACACCCCCCCCCCAATAAACACACCCACTTTACACGCACACTTTCGTAATAAACTGTGACATGCTTCGAAAGTTAAGGCGCGTGCGCAAATAACGCGCTCACATATAATTGCACAGTAACGGAGTTGGAGCACCATTTCGATATGGGTACCACTTTATATCCTCACAAGCTCATTCAAATACTTCAATTTACCTGTAAAAGGTGAACTTTTCCTTGTCTTTACTTTATCTCACTTTTTAAATATATTGTGCGGATCGGTGGTTCCAGCGAAGTGTCAGGAGGACATTGTCACTGGCAGTTTACAAGCGAAGTGTCAGGAGGACATTGTCACTGGCAGTTGACAAGCGAAGTGTCAGGAGGACATTGTCACTGGCAGTTGACGAGCGAAGTGTCAGGAGGACATTATCACTTGCAGTTGACAAGCGCAGTGTCAGGAGGACATTGTCACTGGCAGTTGACAAGCCAAGTGTCAGGAGGACATTGTCACTGGCAGTTGATATGTTGAAGAGATGGCGAATTCATGTGTAATGAAAGTTTTTTTACGTAAATTATTTTTTTTTCAAAAATACGTTTGAGGCATGAGTTGAGCGAATTGGTCAGAGACAACATCTGGAGTGAGCTAGCTGCCAACACTGCAAAGGTCCTTGTTTGGGTTGGGGGGGTGGGGGTGTGTGTGTTCAGATCGATATATAATCTCGCTGTTGTTATTGTAATGGAGATCTTGACAAGGCGTGACACAGATAATAGTGCCCCCACTGTTTGAAGATTGATCGAGCGATCAAATGTGAAACCTTGGTGTCTGTTGACTGTTAATGCCCGTGACGGGACATAGGGACATAACGTATAGAAATGTATGGTCATATTTTTCCCTGAAGTTATTTACCAATCAAATAGATATTAATAGTCATTTCAGCATGTAATTTTTCTTTTATTTATATTCAATTTATCTTTTGTTTATATCTAACCAGCCACCCATCTCGATAAAACTGTGCAAATAAATAAAATAGATTCTAATCTATCTCTTGTAAGTTTTATCATTATTATTATTTTAAATAAGCTAAGGATTATAAAAAATAATAATTCTTTAAGCCAGTGTTTCTTTCAGAAATTTTCCCCCGAGGGGGCACTTTTGACGTTCGGGGGTGGGGGGGCAGTGCCAGTTTTTCAGTGGCCAGAGGCGTAGCTAAGGGTGGCAGATTGGACATATGTCCCCTGGCGCCAGAATAGCGGGGGCATCTAATGGGCTATAGTGTTAATGGATGAAAATAATAGGTTTCAGTTTAGGGGGGGGGGGGGGGTAAAATGAATCTTGTCCCCTGTCATCAAAGACTCACGTCAGTGACGTAGAAGTGGGGGGCGAACATTTGGTCTTCCCAGGTGTCATTTTTTCTTTAGATAGAGCGGCGGGATTTTCGGACATCTGCAGAGTTTCTATCGAGAAAGGTAGCGTGGCAAAAAAGTTAACCCACCTAGGGTGGCGCTAACACTAGGCACGCCGCTGGGCAGTGTATATATCAGCACCAAATTTGGCTGTCATGGCAAGTAATTTTTATCGGGAAGTAGAGCAGCAGAAAATGTGTGATTGTTTAACAATCAAAAGGTGCATTTTGGAGTATACATGATTCGAATGTTTTGATAAGACTTTCATTTGATCGGGGGAAATAATTTTTCAAGCGTCGGGGGAGGCATTATGGCGACCAGTGCCAGACACAAACTAAATTCATTCTGGTTGTGGTGTCCGAAGAAAATCATTTGACACAAGATTAGATTCAACCCGGTAGTCACAGTGATCGACGTCAAGGAAAAAAAAAGGGGGGGGGGGGTAGCAGAAATTGAGGAATCCGAAGAGTTTGAGCAAAAATGAGGGCAGGGGTCACTTTAATTTAAAAATAATAAATTCAAAATGCAGTGATGCATTGTGGTGCAAATTTTTCTTCTTCTTTTTCTGTCTATTAAGGGTGCACGATCAATTTATTGATCATTATGGCTCCTATGAATGTAGATGGGATTTGCAATGTTACTGTTCCTGGTGTTGATGCGGATATTTCACTGGTGACAAGAGTTACCTAGTTAGGTTATCATGCACTGTAATCAATCTATCTTTAAGACAATGTGTGAAGGGGCATTTCAAACTTTCATAGATTTACTGTTAGATGTCTCGTAGAAAAATGCTAAGAATACATCAACATACACCAACTAAATGTGGACTACAAATCAGGTTATAATAGCATAGACAGGAAATACATGAACAATGCTGTGCTGGAACTTGGAGTCCTTAACAAACTTACCCGACTCATACATATGACGATGGATAACTACAAAAGTAGAATCAAAGTACAGAGGGAGTACTTGAGGGAGTTCCCAATCAATCTGGGCCTCAGACAAGGAAATCCGTGTATCATTTTCAACATCACTTTAGAAAAAAAAGCATTAGAAACATACGTGTGAGCATCTGAGAGGTGTTACAGAACAACCATAAGGAACTTTCTAAAGCCAGCCACTGCAATACCTGGCGTACACAGACGATGTAGCGCTACTTGGTAGAAACAGCATTGATGATATAATTAAAACTTTCAGGGAACTTGAAGATGTGACGGTCAAAGCTGGTCTTGATGTAAATAAAGCGAAGGCAATATTTATGATAATGTCAGGAAATACGCACTGATGACTTCATCAATATGAACATCTACGTCTCTGAGAGGGTAGCTACTTTCAAATATCTAGGGTTGACTAAATAAGCAAGAGGAAATACAATCGGAGGTGCAAGAAAGAATAACAGCATGCAACCGTTCTTATTTCAATTTACAAAAGCTACTGCAAAGCAAAAATCTCGCTAAGGGAACAAAGAAGGCAGTATACACGACTTTATCACAAGACCAGTAGTGAGACTTGGTTCCTACCAGAAAAGCAGAGAACCTGCTAAATATATGACCCGATGATAGACAATTTTGTTTTGGGAATCCGTACAAACTAAGAGCTATATCAATTGTACAAATACACATCCATAGTCACAACAATATAAAAAAAGGCAGACTGCCCTGGGCAGGACACATTGAAAGGATGCCAGTTTCTGGAGCAACAAAAACGATCTACAGGCAGAAACCTAGGGGCAGACGGCTCACCGGTCGACCAAGACTGAGATGGATTGACGATGTAGAAAAGGGCTTACAAGGGGTTCGCACATGGAGGTGTAAAGCGATGGATCGATTCAAATGGAAGAATGTGGTGGAGCGGGCCAGGGCCCTACATGGGATGAAGCGCCACTGATGTAAACATTTCAGACATTTGGGTGGTAGGCGCTAGAAATAACGATAATAACAGGACATCACTAACTCTTCCACCAGCACAATATTAAATAAATTCAGTCCAGTTGGGAGCCCTTAGGGTATGTTTTTTATCGAGAGATACTCCTTAGCTTAGACTCGCCCCTTAAAACTTTATAGGCCTCGGAAATTTTTTGATAAATTCAAAATGCAAGAATGCATTTTTTTTTTTACATACCGTAGTTAAATTTAGTTTCGCATCATTAAACACTTAACTGTAGAGCAACGGGAGAGATGCTAGTTAATATTTTATGTGTCATTTGACCTAAGAGCCATCGTGTGAGGTCTGCAACCCACATAGCTGCATGGGGCCTAGTATATTTTAGGGGCTTAAAGTTGGGCTGTAATTACATTAAATTATCAACTTTTACTGCTAGGTAGGGAAGGAAAAAAACGAAAAGTAGCACGGGTGCCATAAAAAGTCAAGTGACGTCTCTACTTGACTAAGTGTGGTATGCAAACATTTTTTTAAAATTGAAAAGTAATGTATTTTCAAAGTTATTATTTTAAACTATTTTTGGGATCAAATACATAAAAATAATGAATTTACTACAAAATATTTTTAAAATTAAGAAAAAAGAATTCCTTCCAAAAAAGGTATCCATCCCAAAAAAGAAATGCTAAAATAGTTTTACATTTTGAACGAAAAAGAAAAACCAAAAACATACGTTTATTTAAAAATATTTCCAAGTTTCACCAAAGTCAAAAAGAAAAAAAAAATTCTGTACAAAAGGCTAAAGACTATATCTTTATGGGTTTTCAAAATTGGTATTTATTTATAAATCATATGTAACCAACATAATTGTTCAGAAGTCAAGAACTGTTTACAAAAGACTCATATATTTATTAATGTGTGATTTTTTTTTCGTATAAAATTAAAGTTTCAATTCTCAATATTCAGTTGATTGAAATGTTAATTAGATTTTTAGACTACTATAATTTGCTTCAGATCATTACAACTTGTCTCTTCGATATTATGCTTGAAAACAATTTTTTTACCAATTCCATATAATTTTTTTTAACTACTACCACTACTACGTTGTTTAAATATATATTATATTCTTTCTACTGGATTATCATCTTAAATTTTTTTTTTTAAATAGTTCAAACAGCTGGGGAAGATTATTTATTATTATTATATTATCAGAGAAAAGTCATTAGGGATTTAATAAATAAAGACTATTTTTTTTTTTAAAATCATTTTACTCTGTTCCCGAAACTGTGTTAAAAAATTAGAAACACTCGATTTAATAATTATGATGAAATGTCCACTATTTGTATGTAACAGGTAAATTCCTAAGTTTTTGTTTTAAAATTATTATTATTTTTAAATTTTCATTTGATCTATGTCAGCATACATCTATGGAATCTACTACATTAAAATGTTTGCTAAAAATGATTTTTTAAAGCATGATGCTATTATACAATATAATTTGAAAACAGATTGACTGAGATTGCACATGTTTATTTCTTAGCAAGAACTTTATTTAATTTACAGACATTTATATCGATGAAAAGGTAGTTTAATACATGGTTATTAAAAAGTCTTTCAACTTTTGCAGTTGCAAAATATAATTAAATAAAAGATACCTATATCTGTGAATCAGAAAAAGTAAGATTTTAGCTTATGATCAGGAGCGGCCAATTTTCAAATCAATACCATATTTATAACCGATTTCTGCGAGCCTGTAACAAGATTAACCTGAACGCTATGGATCATCAATATATATCGAACAAAGCGATATTTTATTTTTTCCAATAATTGTAATCGATTAAAGGCACACATTTCAATAACTTTTAAAAATTTTATAAAAATTAAATTTAAAGTATTTTTTTGTTTTAGTTATTTATTTTTACACATTTTCCCCCGGGTGGGGGGCACTTGACTTGCTCCGGTGGGGTTCTGTCCCCCCGGAGGTATGCCTGAAAGAAACACTGCTGTGGCGCTGTGCTCAAAAGGAAAGCAAAATAAAAATCCAAATCATTGGGATTCTTATAAAGTGCGTTACTTGCATGCAGGTTTCGTCAAGTAACTTCAGTAGATGGGAAGTTCACACATTGCCGCAGCCATTGTTCGGATGGGAAGTTCACACATTGCCGCCGCCATTGTTCGGATGTGAAGTTCACGCATTGCCGCCGCCATTGTTTGGATGGGAAGTTCACACATTGCCGTCGCCATTGTTTGGATGGGAAGTTCATACATTGCCGCACGCCAATGTTTGGATGGGAAGTTCACACATTGCCGTCGCCATTGTTTGGATGGGAAGTTCACACATTTCCGCCGCCATTTTGGATGGGAAGTTCACACATTTCCGCCGCCTTTGTTTGGATGGAAAGTTCACACATTGCCGCACGCCATTGTTCCGATGGGAAGTTCATACATTGCCGCCGCCATTTTTGGATGGGAAGTTCACACATTGCCGCACGCCATTGTTTGGATGGGAAGTTCACCCATTGCCGCCGCCATTGTTTGGATGGGAAGTTCACACATTTCCGCCGCCATTGATTGGATGGGAAGTTCACACATTGCCGCACGCCATTGTTCGGATGGGAAGTTCACACATTGCCGCACGCCATTTTGGATGGGAAGTTCACGCATTTTACGCCGCCATTGTTCGGATGGGAAGTTCACGCATTGCCGCCGCCATTGTTTGGATGGGAAGTTCACACATTGCCGCCGCCATTGTTTGGATGGGAAGTTCACACATTGCCGCACGCCATTGTTCGAATGGGAAGTTCACACATTGCCGCCGCCATTGTTCGGATGGGAAGTTCACACATTGCCGCACGCCATTGTTCGGATGGGAAGTTCACACATTGCCGTTGCCATTTGTTTGGATGGGAAGTTCACACATTGCCGCCGCCATTTGTTTGGATGGGAAGTTCACGCATTTCCGTCGCCATTGTTTGGCGGGCGTTTTCTAGTTAAGAGAATAAATTATTGTAGTAACAAAACGTACGCTTGTAATAAACAATAACATTAAGGATTACTCTAGGCGAAAGCTAATACGCTTGGGGTTTATTCTATCGAAAACATTTTTAGAACCACCGGACTCCTACACTGTTAGATCGTAAGATCCATGTGTCATCAACTCTTGCTATTGTACATTTTTAACTGCGAACACAGGACCGAATTTAGTCTTGCTGAGGCCCTAAGCTATACAAAGTCCAGAGGCCCCCCTAACGTTTGAAATGACATGAGGTGGTCAAGGAAAAAAATCAAAAATATATAGCTGGCAGATTACGAGGCCCTAAGCTGTAGCTTGTTTAGCGTATACGTAAATCCGGCACTGGGTGTACCCGTCAGGACCATTTGAGACGCGTCGTATTTTCTCATGTTCTACAAGAAAAAAGAATGTAACCAAGATGATAATTATAAGGCGATGATGATATCCGACAATTTGTCCAGAATAAAGGCGGCCTTCGCGTTCCTATTATATCTTCGTTTATTTGAAAGAGTGTGGAGCATGTAATTAACTACCTGACGCCACAGTGGCGCGTCGTTGTCATCAGTGCACGGACAAAGTTAGATGCATTTTTTGTTAAATGTTTTTTTTTAAACTAATGCGTTTCTTGCAAACTGGCCATAGGACCTTTCTGCGGCACTCTTGTATATTTAGCTTTTCCAAGAAATCGTGCAACACATATAATTGTTTAGTTCTTGGAAATGTTTAAAGAAACTCGTTTGACAAATGTGGACTGATACAGGGCAAGTGACGACCGATTTTTAGACTTGAAGAATGTTGTCAGCTTGTCCAGAAATTTTTTTTTCTAGAGATACATGTTTTTGTAATGTTGAATAACGTGAGGACCCAACACAACCTGATCTTTCCCTGCACAACAATTTTCAAAGCTCTGTAATGTTTAGCTCCAGTTGAATACAATCCCCCCCCCCCCCCCCCAATAATCTAAATCTGTTGTGGTTTATTTTTGTAAATAGTATGATACTCTTGTTGGTTATGTCATTATTTAACTTATTTTTGGGGTTGGTAGCAGGGCCGAATTTAGACTTGCTGAGGCCCTAAACTATACAATGTCCAGAGGCCCACCTACCGTTTGAAATTACAATGAGGTGGTCAAAGAAAAATTTAAAATATATAGCGGGCAGATTGTGAGGCCCCAAGCTGTAGCTTGTTTAGCGCATACGTAAATCCGGCACGGGTTGGGAGGGTGAAGGGGGGTAGATAGGTTATTGTGCCGTGCAGCGCCAGGGAACGACAGTTGTTTGTTAACTGACCTTGACCACCTCATTTGAAAGCAACAAAAGTTCAACCTAAATTTTTATTTACTAATTCTGTCGCCGACACTGTCACATTAAAGTAAAAACCAAAATGCCGTTGGTGACCTTTGCCTTTGATCAACGGCCTGGACTGTGTGAAAAACTTAAGAAGCGGTAAAGAGAAAATTATCACACAAAAAGCTTGACACCTGTCAATAATAAATTTCTACTGGTGAATCACATTAAAATATTTTAGAACCCCTTAGACCCGAGTTATATAAAGTTTCCGTGTCCGCGCAAGCGACCTAAATACAAAATTTCACCGTGTTATTGAGACAACGGCCCATTTCTGAGCTAGTCTCCGAGTTCATTAAAAAAACAATCCAAAAGACTTCATTAATATTTGTGCCGAATCAATGACTGACCTGATTAACCAACATCTTTCACGAGTAAAACATCGTTGTACAAGTACAAAATAGTCGATATAGAGTCTTAATGTAGAAGTTTTAATAAAAGATTTACCTGAAGCTGTAGCAATACAAAATTTTTACTCGAAGCAAGATAAAAGATTTGGGGGCAATTCGATTATTTCGTTATAGTCAGTTTGTTTTATTGAAATGTAGGATTGAAAACATATGACGTCAGAATCTTTATTGAAAACATCTGGCGTCATAATCTTTATTGAAAACATCTGGCGTCAGAATCTTTATTGAAAACATCTGGCGTCATAATCTTTATTGAAAACATATGGCGTCATAATCTTTATTGAAAACATCTGGCGTCATAATCTTTATTGAAAACATCCGGCGTCATAATCTTTATTGAAAACATCCGGCGTCATAATCTTTATTGAAAACATCTGGCGTCATAATCTTTATTGAAAACATCTGGCGTCATAATCTTTATTGAAAACATCTGGCGTCACAGTCTTTATATACAGTTTAAGCGTAGACTATGTGTGGTTGTACAATTTGAAGAACACAAAAAAAATACGTGGTTTCATTTGAGACACACCGGTTTAAAAAAAAAAAAGTAATTTTCCATTAATAAAACATCACTTCGTATTTTTGTATAGGACTTGATATAAGTTGTTGTTTTTAATTACAGTTGAACTCATTCGTTATCGCATAGTAAACACATTACTTTCGTATAAATTAACATCGCCAACATTAAATCTCTCGACTAATCTCTTTCTTGGCACTCCAAACCCCACACCACCAATGTTTATTTTGATCCCCAACCCGTTGCGTGAAACCAAACATTTCTTAAGACCTGACACTCCGTGACGCTCTCAGCATTACGTGGCGGACGTCAGGTGGCGCTGCACGCGTTGTTGTTGCATTCGGCCTTTTTTAAATACGCACGAAGCATTCTTTAGTGGATGAGCTGAGAGATTTGTTCGGTGCCCTGCAAGACCCTTTTAATGATCAGTTGGGCGTACGGGGTTGACCACCTTTCAGTAAAATTTACGGGCAGTCCTTTCAGAGTTTAACCTCGAATGACATGAAGTAAAAGTGCGTAACAACGTTGGCGTGTCAGGGGAGTGGGGGTGGGGGGGGGGTTGAAGACATCTTGTACAATCTTTTGAGCTTGAGGAAAAAAAAAATTAAAATCAAAAGCTATCTCAATGTGTGTGATGTGTTTTTTGAAACTTGAATGATAACGATGATGAAATATTCAACACGGTTGAAGAGGCCCTTCATTAAACTCCAGTTCAATAAGACTCAAATTATATCAGCATACGGGTAGGTGAGAAGAAAATAGCTTCATAGTTGCAACGTGTTTATTTATTTTTTTGAATCTCTGTAATCTAAAAAAAAAAAAATTCCGTAATATTTCATGGAGATTTAGAAAATGTGTAATGCAATTTTGAAATGATTGTGTTTGACGACGCTTTAGTGATTTGGCACAGGGGCTGCCAGATTTGTTTAAAAATTACGGAAAATTACGCAGATTTTTTTTACATACAAGTAATTTCTTTTTATCGACAAATTCTTAAAGGAACATATTAAGCTAAAGAAAATAATAATAATAAAATTCAAATGTATCCGCGACTATGTTTTCATTGTGTCCATGTATGACGCTATGCCATGTGACCATGCTGCTTAAGCTTCTTTTATAACGTTATTCATTGGATAGCGTTCTTTTAACTGTTAAATTTATGGTCATACAAGTTTCAAGCAATAATACAAAAAAAAAAAAAAAAAAAAAAAAAAAAAAAAAAAAAAAAAAAAAAAAAAACAGTTTGAGATTTACCGTTTTGTTTCGCATCAAACAATTTTTTTACGACGTCTTATTGTTTTACTGACATCCTTAAGTTCTTACGGACATTTACGTGCATCCTTAAGTTCTTACGGACATTTACGTACATCCTTAAGTTATTACGGACATTTACGTACATACTTAAGTTCTTATGGACATTTACGTACATCCATAAGTTCTTACGGACATTTACGTACATCCTTAAGTTCTTAAGGACATTTACTGACATCCTTAAGTTCTTACGGACATTTACGTACATCCTTAAGTTATTACGTACATTTACGTACATCCTTAAGTTCTTATGGACATTTACGTACATCCATAAGTTCTTACGGACATTAACGTACATCCATAAGTTCTTACGGACATTTACTTACATCCATAAGTCTTACGGACATTAACGTACATCCTTAAGTTATTACGGACATTTACGTACATCCATAAGTTCTTACGGACATTTACGTACATCCATAAGTTCTTATGGACATTTACGTACATCCATAAGTTCTTACGAACATTTACTACATCCATAAGTTCTTACGGACATTTACGGACATCCTTTTAAGTTCTTATGGACTTTTACGGACAGGTCATTTTAGGTCAAATTTTTTACGGACTGTCCATAAACTTACATGTGGTTGGCAACCCTGGTTGGACGAGGAGATTTTTTGCAGTACTGCACAGCTATTATACGATCCATTGGCAGAGCAACGGAAAAAAGGTTTAAAATAAATAGCAAACCGTGCATTACAAAAGTGGGGACGTTTTAGGTGTGTGAATTAAGTAACAATT
This sequence comes from Omphiscola glabra, assembly GCA_964017045.1. NCBI lineage: Eukaryota > Metazoa > Mollusca > Gastropoda > Lymnaeidae > Omphiscola > Omphiscola glabra. The sequence continues at coordinate 14,582,629 of OZ024803.1, read as the reverse complement.
TCAGTTGTGTGAATTAAGTAGCAATTTCAGTTGTGTGAATAGAGTAGCAATTTCAGCTGTGTGAATAGAGTAGCAATATCAGTTGTGTGAATAGAGTAACAATTTCAGTTGTGTGAATAGAGTAGCAATTTCGGTTTTGTGAATTAAGTAGCAATTTCAGTTGTGTGAATAGAGTAGCAATTTCAGTTGTGTGAATTAAGTAGCAATTTCAGTTGTGTGAATAGAGTAACAATTTCAGTTGTGTGAATAGAGTAGCAATTTCAGTTGTGTGAATTAAGTAGCAATTTCAGTTGTGTGAATAGAGTAGCAATTTCAGTTGTGTGAATTAAGTACCAATTTCAGTTGTGTGAATAGAGTAGCAATTTCAGTTGTGTGAATAGAGTAGCAATTTCAGTTGTGTGAATTAAGTAGCAATTTCAGTTGTGTGAATTAAGTAACAATTTCAGTTGTGTGAATTAAGTAACAATTTCAGTTGTTTGAATTAAGTAGCAATTTCAGTTGTGTGAATTAAGTAGCAATTTCAGTTGTGTGAATTAAGTAGCAATTTCAGTTGTGTGAATTAAGTAACAATTTCAGTTGTGTGAACTGAGTAACTATTTCAGTTGTGTGAATAGAGTAACAATTTCAGTTGTGTGAAATAAGTAACAATTTCAGTTGTGTAAATTAAGTAACAAGAATGCAGTGACATTCAGCACTTTTAGTTGCTATACTGATAAAATATAAATTTGGAATAGAGCATACACACACACACAAACACAAACACACACACACACGCACGCACACACTCACACAAACAATTGCCTTGTCAAATTGACCCGACTATCACAATAGAAAAATAATAATATTTTCAAAGATCAAGTAAACGCTTTATGCAAGTTTTTTTTTAAGTCCTATATATTTAAGCCCACCTACAGATGGCCTACAATAAGATGGCCTACAATAAGATGGCCTACAATAAGATGGCCTACAATAAGATGGCCTACAATAAGATGGCCTACAATAAGATGGCCTGCAATAAGATGGCCTACAATAAGGTTACTGGGTGAGATAATGGCGCCAATAGGTTTGAACTTACACCAAAGTGATTGTGAGAAATAGCAGCAAAATAGTAAGCTACAAAAAAATCGTTCATTGGCTGCTCGAGTCATGTGACATCCCATACAGAGGAGAGAGACAACATACAGCTCAGTTAGGGCAAACGGTAAACAATATGTATGGTCCCATACCAACCAACCAATAGCACGACTCAATTTGACGGTATACAATAACAGTCGAGTGTAGACTGTCGGAGGTATCAGGCGTTCTAGGTGAGCTGGCTGTTCTCAGTGGCCGTCACGACAGGGCAGGGATTCTAAAACTGGAGAGGCATCGAGACGTTTTGCTTTACAATGATCGTCTCTTGTGCATTGCAAACATAATTTGGAGGAGGGGGGGGGGGAGTCCCTGCAGAATCCTCATGGGACTTTTGGAGAACCTCTGCCACTTTTCGGTTTTTGTGAACTCGTTGTTGATGGTTTAATTTCCCACCCCCCCCCCCCCCACACCCACACACACATCATAAATTTAGGCCCCTTAAATATCAGAGGCCCCTTGCGCCCGCTGGGTTTGCAGGACACATGAAACAGTAAGCAGTGTGTGGGGGGGTGTCTTTAGAGAATTCCATGGCAGAGCTTTTAAGAAAAGAAGATGCTGTGCTACATTGTGGACGTATTAGTCAGATATAAAACTATTCAAGTCTTTGACAGTTTACAGGAGGGCTGAACGTAGGAGCTATTACAGTGATTATGCATCTGACAATTGGAAGACTAATGAGAACGGCGAGAGTGGTTGAATGATGGAAATGGAGCTTTGTCTTCTGCTTGTTGTCATCCATTACCATGTAGGACATCCAACGGTGCTCTACTACAGGCCTGCACAACTCATGATTTAAGGCGTGCCGTAAGTTGTGCAGGTCTGATCTAATGGATACTATGGAACGAGAGCATTAATATCATATTAAATATAATATACTCGCAAAATGTAAGGAATAAATTAGAAGGCGTTGGGGGTGGGGGGGGGGGGTTGTGAACACCCTAGACACCCACACAGAAAGTCTGATTGACGATGCCCAGCTGATGCGATATGCCTGTAAAGTCGGGGCCCTAAAAGAGCAATAGCTCGGTTCCCTAAACAGAATGTAATATTTCAGGAGGAGTATATGAGGCAAGGGTGCCGATATGAGGATGGGGTGGGAGAGTTTAGCGAATGGGGTTTAGCGGAGGCATTGTGGGTAAAAGAAAAGAAAGAGGGTATGGATCAGGAAATTGGGATGGGTGGCAGGGGTCACAAGAAAAGATAAATGGACCGGGGGATACTTTAACAAATGATGGTAATTGGTAAATAGAAAAGTCCAAAATGTACAAGGTCGAGATGTGGTTTGGGAGAATATTTACAACAAATATTGGTCACGTCTTCTGTAATCTGCCATGACTTTCCACGGAGGAAAAAAAAGGTCACCGGAAGTTGGAACCCGTGCATTAGGTGAAAACAACAGCAGCCATCACGCCACAGTTAGTGGTGGGGTGGGGTGTAATTTGGAAAGATATTGACCCACTTATACAACAGTTACATATACACACACACACACACTATTTTTCACACTTCGTTAGAATGGTGTTGCCGTGGTTGCTGTCACGATCTACAGATTGAACTAATCAGCGGTAGTCTATAAATAGTTACAGACGTATTGTTTAGGACTTCAGTTGTTCAATATGTAGGTAATGAACAGCGTGGAGATAAACATGGCGTGATTTAGGGTGACTTGCCACGAGCTGTTTAGAGGCTATTTGTGTCGTATCCGGAAATTTGATCGAAAGAAATTTCGTCGACGAAAAATTGATCGACGGAAATTTGATCGAACGGAAATTTGGTCGAATCTTTTTTTTCCAGTTCACGCGTTAAACTTCGTCGAAATGACTATCTGCTACTTTCACTTGTCATCGCAGCACTGGTATTTCAATTAAAAATTCATTTTCAGACGATTCAACATAGCAAGTGGTCAGTTTAGGAATGGGCAGCAGTTACTCTTCTTCAGCCGCCACTAGTCCACTCGTATATTGAACCAGAGGCGTATCTAAGGGGGGCAGAGGAGGACAGATGTCCCTGGGCGCCAGACTAATTAGGGGTGCCAAAATGTGCTTCGATATTATTTTATTGATGAAAAAAATTGGGTTTGAGAGTTGAAAAAAGAAAAGGAGGCTCTTTAAAATAAATTTTATCCCCGGGCGCCGAACACTCTAGCTACGCCTCTGTATTAAACAGCTTCAAACGCATCTCCTGATCTGATGTTCATAATGAAAACGATCAATGCACTCAAGCATCAACCTCTTTTTTTCCTCTTACAGAATGGGTCCAGCGACTCTTGGATGCTCCCCTTGCCACTACCTTCTTGAACCTTAGTTCATCTCACTAATGAAATTCCAAAATTGGTCTCATTATAAATGTGCTTGGGTGAGTACATGCTCCACTGTTTTACTGCTCTTCTTGTGCAGAGACAGTCCTATGTGTGATTACATGCTCCACTGTTTTACTGCTCTTCTTGTGCAGAGACAGTCCTATGTGTGATTACATGCTCCACTATTTTACTGCTCTTCTTGTGCAGAGACAGTCCTATGTGTGATTACATGCTCCACTATTTTACTGCTCTTCTTGTGCAGAGACAGTCCTATGTGTGATTACATGCTCCACTATTTTACTGCTCTTCTTGTGCAGAGACAGTCCTATGTGTGATTACATGCTCCACTATTTTACTGCTCTTCTTGTGCAGAGACAGTCCTATGTGTGATTACATGCTCCACTATTTTACTGCTCTTCTTGTGCAGAGACAGTCCTATGTGTGATTACATGCTCCACTATTTTACTGCTCTTCTTGTGCAGAGACAGTCCTATGTGTGATTACATGCTCCACTGTTTTACTGCTCTTCTTGTGCAGAGACAGTCCTATGTGTGATTACATGCTCCACTATTTTACTGCTCTTCTTGTGCAGAGACAGTCCTATGTGTGATTACATGCTCCACTATTTTACTGCTCTTCTTGTGCAGAGACAGTCCTATGTGTGATTACATGCTCCACTGTTTTACTGCTCTTCTTGTGCAGAGACAGTCCTATGTGTGATTACATGCTCCACTGTTTTACTGCTCTTCTTGTGCAGAGACAGTCCTATGTGTGATTACATGCTCCACTGTTTTACTGCTCTTCTTGTGCAGAGACAGTCCTATGTGTGATTACATGCTCCACTGTTTTACTGCTCTTCTTGTGCAGAGACAGTCCTATGTGTGATTACATGCTCCACTATTTTACTGCTCTTCTTGTGCAGAGACAGTCCTATGTGTGATTACATGCTCCACTATTTTACTGCTCTTCTTGTGCAGAGACAGTCCTAACGTTTCTAACAGAAAGAAGGGAAGACAAAAAAACAACAACTCAACTCTTTTGCCATAGTCACTAATTTTGTATAAAAAGTACGCCCTTCGTCTGCAGGTATTGCTGGGTAAGTACGCCCTTAGTCTGTGGGTATTGATGGGTAGGTACGCCCTTAATCTGCATGTATGCCTGGGTAAGTACGCCCTTAGTCTGAAGGTATTGCTGTGTAAGTACGCCCCTAGTCTGCAGGTATTGCTGACCAATTTCCTCAAATATATCAGACCAAAAGTAAAAGTAGCAGCGAAACGTGATATCACAGACAGCAGACAAGATACTTTTTGTTATAGCTCGTGTATCCTAAATTTCAAGATGGTCAAATAGAGCGTCAATAACATCCACACATGGATGAAACGTGTATTAAACTAATTTACTGGAACGCTATGAGTCGGAGAGTGATGAGCGCTCCAGCGTGTTGTTGATAGTCTTGTTCATGAGCGCTCCAATAAGTTTCCTTCATTCATTGAAGATTACTCTTCTCGTTGACCACGGAATGGCATATGAGCTGAGACGAGAAATAATCATTCCAATTTTAAAGTTAATTCAAAACAAAAAAATATATATTGCATTAACACACGAATTCATTGTTTATGTTTTGTTTTTTTTCTGATGTAAATGACCCGCTTCGGAGGTCGCAAACTTAATTAAGTTATTTCTCTGATGTAATGGGAAAAAAAACTAGCCTTTAGTGGCAATAGAAGTAGTTTCCAAGAGGGCAGCAAATGAATTGTATATATCTCTAGTGGCACCCTTTTCTTGTGACACTCTGCTCTTCTGGCATTATGTTCTGGTGGCAATCTACGAGTATGTTACCCGGTGCGGCCCGCTCTCCCACCCCCCAGGCATGCCACTGCTGTAAATGGTTCAAATACAGTGTCTGTTTGGGGGTGGTTAATGATAGACTCCATCACAAATAGTTGCTTGTATAATGTTGCCTATTTGCGTGTATAATGTTGAATGTTTGCATGTATAATGTTGCATGTTTGCGTGTATAATGTTGCATGTTGGTTATGGGACCATGGGATTGTGTCACGTGATCATTATCACGAAGTTTCCGTGGTGATTCCATTTCCTTAGTTGTCATCGGGCCTCGGAAGCAGGGGCGGAGAAAAAGAATTTTAGGGTTTGAGTAGTGTCGTGTCATGTTTGAAATTGTGTCGTCAGTTTTTGAGAATTTAAAAATGTTTAATTCCTATAGTGAACGACATTTTGAAAGGGGAAAAAACAGTACTCTAACGTTTAAACATACTATGTATTGATGAGCTTAGAGGAAGATGTCAGGTCCTTAGATTGCACTGGGTAATAATGTCAAGCTGAATGACATAGTGACATTTCCTTCAAGATTTTGTATTTTATCAAGGGGCAAACGATGTTTAGTGGGTAGACAATATATGACCATTGGACCAGTTGTTCAGAGACAAAGGTTTCGTGAGTAGCCAAAATATGAACATTGGACCAAAACATGAACATTGGACCAAAGTATGAACATTGGACCAAAATATGAACATTGGACCAAAGTATAAACATTAACCAATACATGAACATTGGACCAAAGTATAAACATTGGACCAAAATATGAACATTGGACCAAAATATGAACATTGGACCAAAATATGAACATTGGACCAAAATATGAACATTGGACCAAAATATGAACATTTGACCAAAATATGAACATTGGACCAAAATATGAACATTGGACCAAAATATGAACATTGGACCAAAATATGAACATTGGACCAAAATATGAACATTGGACCAAAGTATGAACATTGGACCAAATATGAACATTGGACCAAAATATGAACATTTGACCAAAGTATAAACATTAACCAATACATGAACATTGGACCAAAGTATGAACATTGGACCAAAATATGAACATTGGACCAAAGTATGAACATTGGACCAGCTTTGCAAAGACAAAGGTTTCGTGGGTAGCCAAAATATGAACATTGTACCAAAATCTGAACATTGGACCAAAATATGAACATTGGACCAAAATATGAACATTGTACCAAATTATGAACATTGGACCAGCTGTGCAGAGAATAATATATGGTAGAACACCCTGTGGACGACGACAGGAACGATGCTCCCTTTCAAATTCTAGAACATTTAATGATTTCAGGACTTGATGCTTCATTTGTTAAAATGACACAATTTTGGGGGGTTTTCCAAGCATTCCTCATCAAGGTACAAGTGCATATTATAGGCTATGCAATGTCCAAAATAATCCTATGTAACTGGGTACATAATGCGATAACTTTATAAGAGAAACCCATCACATGTTTAAAAGAAATTCTAGTCCATTGAATTCAGAAATGACTAGAAGTTCAGCTTTTGGTTGGTTCCAATAGAAATAGAACTGCAAAAGACATGACGTCATTTATTGGTTTATTTCCAAATTTGAATCTCTAAAGCAGCTACGCAATTTGGAGAGGCTCGTCGACAGGGGTCACATACGAATATTCACAAACAGTTACAGTTGGGGATGACCCAGGAATGGCACGTAGCCCATTGATGTCCAGGTCATTATCTTTGAAAGTGGGGAAAAAAGGAGGGGGTGGAGTCGGGAGGGACTTCTGACCACGGGATGTAAACAACGTCATCTCTAAACTGTATTGATGAGAAAATAATTTCTTAGTCTTTTTTCCACGGTTTGATGAAGCTTAGAGTAAAATGACGGCTCGCGTGACAAGGCATCTTATCGTTAGTTACTCCACTTGGGGTGTTTTCATCTCTTTGTCCATGGGATACGTTCAAATTTTTGAAAAAAAAAAAAGCAGTTTGCCAGTGTTTGCCGCCTACTTTTACCACTTTTGGGTTGGTACAGAAATCATGTTTGTTGTTTCAAATCTCGATTCCAGTATGTTCAGTAGAGTTAACTAAAACAGACCCCATAATATAATTTTTAAAATAAAATGTATACTTTTACTCTGAATATTTTTTTCCTCTCAATTCACGGTGGCGTCATCAGATCCATGTTTACTTAGCCAAACCATGACCACCACAAACGAGGTTAGAGCGGAAATGATCTTCAGCAACCCATTATGCTCTTTTCTCTCCGATAATAATTTTTTTTCCTTCGTGATCTTACCCCATATTACAAAGAACCGGTGATTATTTTATTTTATTTGTTTCCCTCTCCGTGTGTATTATGTGTATTATGGTATCGCTTTCGATATCAAGAGAATAATTCCAAGGGCATTTACTAAAGCATAAACACATTTTTTTCAATTAAAATTACACAAAAACTGAATCCAGACACAGGGACGTCATTTCAATTTTTTCAGAAAAGGGGGGGGGGGGGGGGGGGACGACTAAAACTTGATCGGTTTCTTAAGTGTTTATTACGCCACAGTACCAGGGCCGGATTAAACCATTTTTGTGCCCAAGGCACAAACCCACATGGGTGCCCCCTTCTGCCCGTGGCCCCTGATCTTTCACTGACCGTGACCGCTGGTATGTTCAATATTATTCAAAGAAAACAGTTGTTAACAAATATGTTTGTAGTTTGTACTACTATCACTTATATAAAACCTACAATAAAGTATTTCTGTATTAAAATAAATAGTTAATAAATTTTGAAATAATAATAGTCAAAAATATTTTATTTTTTATTAGATGAAAAAATCAAAAAGATTTTGTCATTTACATTGTAAAGATTTTTTTCCTAGATTTACATCTATCGAAGTTTTTGAGTATATCGTCAAAGTTAATTTTGCGCAACACATCTGCTTCGATCATAAGCAGAGATAAGGAATCGAGCCTTTCTTGTTTCATTGTTGATCTATTTGGATTTTTTGTACGTTTCAACTGAGAAAAAGAGCGCTCAGTTGAACAGTTAGTAACCATTAATTTTAAAAATATGAGCAAGGCGATTTCAACATTTGGAAAGGCACACTCGATGTTGTCTCTAACTATTACTTTGTATAATTCTCCATGATTGAGCGTGTTGTTTTCCGATTTTGATGCAGGAAACTTGTGGCGAATATATGAATGAAACTGTTGTGGTTCAGTACATAAATTATTGTTAAGATCTTTAGGATAAGCATTTATTAGTTCTTCACAACACTGAGATGTTTGTGATAGTGATACATCGACCAAACAAGAAAATCGAACTGCTACATCATTCTACACCGGGTGGTATTATTTTTGCAGCTTCTTCAAATCTTTCAAATTCATTCCTAGATTTATGCAAGTGATATGCTAGTGAAGAATACAAATCAGCACACGTTTTCAAGTTCACATGCTCATTTTGTGTCTATTACTAAGGGGTTCCCGGTCGAATTAATTAATTAATGTTATTATTTTATTATTATTTATTGAAAATATAAAAATGGTTTAAATTTTGTTATAAAACTTCCCAAATTTTTTTTATTTATTTATAAGCCGAGTGAGTCAGCATTTTGCTCATTACCATTTACCAGGAGTTTTTTAATTTTTTTATGTACCAAACTTGAATTTGAATTTTTATTATAATGTATTTCTTCATGTTCATAACACTTATTCAATTTTCAGTTGTTTCTGGACTTAAAGGACTTGTGGTGCCCCCAAACGCTTGGTGCCCAAGGCACGTGCCTTGTTTGCCTAGAGGTTAATCCGGCCCTGCACAATACATAGCAATTTAAATAAAAACCTGCAAATTCAGGGGGGGGGGGGGGGAATGCCCCACCCTGCCCTGCCCTAATGACGTCCCTGTTCAGACCTCAAAATCCAAGGTTGGTATTTAGTGGATCAAAATTATTTCTCTTTTAATAATGTGGATATTTTGATATAAATTTATATCAGATTATAACTGAGGCTTTTGGATTTTAATGAAAATAATAATAAAACATTTTTAAAAAATAAACACTATCTCCAGTATCGTCCTCGTCGACAGCAAGTGGAAAGGTGGCGCAAGAAGAGAGGGGATAAAGAGGCCGCCCGCCCTGAGTGGCGTCATGAGGGTGTCATTTTCGTCCATTTCATATAATGTATTGATTTATGTTCAATGTGTATCATTTAGATGTTTTGGTTTTTCGCGAATTAGGGGCTAAATGCAGCAAAGTCATGGACCGTGCCCCGGTCGTCACCCACTCCACTAATAGGAAACCTTTCATCCCTGAACAGTTCTTTGAAACAAGATAGCTCAGCACTCGTGAGATCATTGTACTAAAATGCTACGACGCATTTAACGTTTGCGGGAAAATATATCTATTTTTTTTTAAAGAAGAAGTTTAAAAGAAATTAACAATGCGTCTAAATTTAGAAAATTGTAGGTGGCCCAGATAAGGTAGCCATTGATATGAGCCAGCCTCCTCTGTGCCCAACCCTATGCTCAAAAGTTGGGGATTTAGTTTAAGAGATTTTTTGTTTTGTTTTTTAAAATGCGAAACCATCTAACAACGATACTGCATCACGCAATCTGGCAACCAGTAAACATGCCGGGATGTCCGTGCACCGAGCGTTGTCGGTTTTATTGCTGTGATGTTTTTTAACGAGCACGCCTTTGTGCCGTACGCTGAAGTCCGAATACATTTTGAAACTATTCCGTAAATTGTTATTTAATTAATTGGACGTTAAAATGGTGTAAATGTAACAGTAAACAAGAGGCGGCGGGCAAATTAGGACAAGTGACCTTGAGGGATCAATAGGATGTCACTGGGTACTGACTTCAAACAATAATTTCCCCTTTAAATGCAATATGCACTTCATTTCTTTTTATACCACAGGATTCTCTTGAAATTTGAAAGGCGTTCTTCCAGGCCCCACTTCAGAGGCGTAGCTAGGGTGGGGCAGAGGGGGCAGATGTCCCTGGGTGCCAGACCAGTTAGGGGCGCCAAAATGTGCTTTGATATTATTTTATTGATGAAAATAATGGGTTTGATGGTTGAAAAAGAAAGGGGGGCTCTTTAAAATGAATGTTGTCCCCGGGCGCCAACCACTCTAGCTACGCCTCTGCCACTCTTTCAAATAAAAAAACATACTAAACTGAGCGTACTAATACAAACTGTTGATTTGTATGTGTTAAGTATAGAACTGTCGGTGTTATAAATTATATTAGTTGCACCTCTCTGAGATCTCTACAGGCTTGACAGCAGTTACACCCACTGATATGACACCCATCCATTTATACCCTGGGCTGCTGGACGCCTTTGACGTGGGAGGGACCCAATCGATTGATGATATCAGAAATAAATTGTATTAAATAGAGCGAACGCGATGAACTCGGTGATAAAGACTTTAAGCTCGAGAGTCAGTCGTAATGGGAGTCAGTCGTAATGGGAGTCAGTCGTAATTTTGACCAGAATTTAAGCGGTCTCTGCATCACATTTTTAAGACAAGTAACTATCCCTAGTTCGGATCCTCCTTTTGATAAGTGTCTTTTGAAATTATTGGTTTTGCAAAACTAATGATAATGATAGTAAAGATAAAGCATGTTTTTCCGTGTTATCAATTATTAAAAGAAATCTCGCCTGGAGATTTTCTTATTTTGGATGCGGCAATGAAAAGGATTAGCTTCTAGAGCAGTGGTTCTCAACCTTTCTAATGCCGCGACCCTTTAATACAGTTCCTCATGTTGTGGCGACCCCCAGCCACAAAATTATTTTCGTTGCTACTTCATAACTGTAGAGCATGTGTGTTTTCAGGTGGTCTTAGGCGACCCTGGGAAAGGGTCGTGCGACCCCCAAAGGGGTCGTGACCCACAGGCTGAGAACCGCTGTTCTAGAGCATGAACTGCACTTGATTCACCCTGAACTAAGGATAGATAATCAACAGATATCAATCAGGGATAATGACCTAGCGTCGCTGTTTTCTCTAATCGTTGCAACAACGCCAGGTGCTGTACTGACTCTGTTAAGAAAATATTCCCTTTGCTTGGGATACTTAAATGGTTCAAACATAATTTATAATACAGGAGGAGAAGAATACGAACGAATTCAACTCGTGCTATACCACGCCTGGTCAGTTATATTAGGCCTTTATAAGATCTCGTAGAATTACTTTTCCATACTTGGAATAAAATTACAGACCGTGGAACGGTCTCAACATTTGCGCACCATAGAAGCAGAGGCGTAGCTAGAGTGTTTGGCGCCCGGGGACAAGATTCGCGCCCGGGGACAAGATTCATTTTAAAGCGCCCTCTTTTCCTTTTTTCAACTCTCAAACCAATTATTTTAATCAATAAAATAATACCAAAACACATTTTGGCGCCCCTAACTAGCTGGCGCCCGGGTACATCTGTAACCCCCTGTCCCCCCTAAGCTACGCCTCTGCATAGAAGAGAGTCGTCACGTGACTTTTGGAGGCCCACCTTCCCCCTTTTCGGTTGAATGCCGTCACGCACTGAAGAGGTGATGGTAAAAATGTATTTCTACCTCACAACTTTGGCTCATTAAATATCCGAGACCCCCTTCAACCGAATGGGCTTTCATGGCTCACGAGATTACTCTGCCATAAAAGATATATATTATATTTCTTTTTTACTTTCATCACTTCCCAAGTTATAGAACATCAAATTACTTCGCACAATTTTGGATTCTGATGACCTTCCAAAAATAAAATTTAAAAAAAATCAGGAGATGTGGTAAAAGGAATCTGGCTCCATCACTAAACATGACACAATGACGTCATGGATACATTAATATTCTATGCGTACACAGGTTTTATCATTTATTTAAAAAAACATTTTCGGTCTCCTTGTCGAGAGTTTAGGTTTTATTTCAACTTTGTTCTGTCGTACAATCTGTAACAGCGCCTCCCCCCAACCTCCCCCCCCCCCTATGGTTGTATTACAAGCTTCCGCGTTGATGTTAACGCTTATTGCAGACAATCAACTGCTCGCATCAATAAATCATGGCAGGCTTTGAGATAGCCCTTTGAAATTTGATCCTCCTTTTTAATCAGTGTCTGACTTCAAACGTGCGGACAGCTCCCATGTAATGTTTAGTTCTAATAGAAAACATGGCGATTGGATCATAAAGCCTAATTCTTTTTTTTTTATGGTTTCGTCATCAGTAATGCAACATATCAAACCGGATGTGACATTAACGTGCCATCATAGGTCGAAGGTCAAAGGTTGAATCACATGTAGTAAACCTCACAAGTTTTGGAGTTTGTGCTGCAAGAAATGTCCCAATGTATTTTATAAATCATTCCTTTATTTTTTTTCTAAAACCAAAATGAAAAAAATATTAATGTATATATATATATATATATATATATACACACACAGACGCAAAACCGGTTATGACGGCATGTGTAGGTGCATGTGTAGATGACCTGGAATCCCTTTCTGAGATGTCCCCTTTATCTCGACTACGTAGCACCAATTTTCAATGATTCCTTTTTATTTCAAACCATTGCGATGAAAACATCATTCCTAAAACAACCCGGATGTGAAATTGATTCTGAGGGTCAAACGTTCTTTTCGGTGAATCCGAAGTTTCACAATTTAGTGAATTACTCAACCAATGATCCCGCCCCTTATCAACATGTAGCCACGGTGCCAAGACTAGACGTCTTGAAATTGAATTAATTGCACTCTGGGTATTCCTGGCTGCTGTTCGGGAGTTTTATAAAAGCTTACAAACCAGTGTTAGCAATATGCACTGATTCCAAGAATTTATTTTGGTAAGACCTAAAGCTGAAATATCCTGAATGATAAGAGTAAACCAACAAGGGAAAAGAGCGGGGTTTGTGTGTTGTGCCTCTTTCGTTCGAGTTCTTCTTGTATAGGTGGGCGCATGTGTGTGTGAGAGAGAGAAAGAAAGAGAGCGGGAGAGAGCGAGAAGTGGAGCGAGGGAGAGAGAGTGGGGGAGAGAGAGAAAGCGAGAGAGAAGGGGGGAGAGAAAGGGAAAGATAGTTGGGTGCGTCTGTGTGTGTGAGAGAGAACAAGAGAGAGGGAGAGAGAGAAGTATATAAAGGGATAGAGAGAGTGGGGGAGAGAGAAAGAGAGAGAAAGAGAGAGAGAGGGAGGGAAAGATAAAGAGATAGAGAGAGAGGGGGAGAGAGGGATAGAGAGATGCATTGAGAGAGGGGGAGAGAAAGCAAGGGAGGGAGAGAGGGTAGAGTTAGATAGGGAGAGTGGGGGAGTGATATAGAGAGTGGGGGTATTTGAGTTAAAAGATCGAGTATATCGACATTTTAAAAAAAAAAGATATTGTAAGTTAGGCATTTGGTGTATGCTGTGATGTAAAAATGTACACCCGTCAACACGAGCGCCCGTATTAACATACACCTAGTCATTCTATTGTATAGATGGGTATGCTATAACTGGATGTTTGTTTGTATACGTTTGTCGACACCGGCAAACAAATCAACACAAATCACGCCACTAGTAGGATAGTAGAGAGTCGAACCGTCAGCCTCACATGTTGGCCCATTTAAGAGAAGAGAAAGAACTCTTTACGACGAACCTCTGCTGCTTACGTTTTCATCCTCCGTGTTTAAGGCTTAGAGTACCAAAAAAAAATTTTTAATTAGAAAAAAACAAGTGCGATTTCAAAGTCCCAAAGTCGATCTGACATTGAATTCGTGTCATTTTAATTCCTGTAATTGCTGGAATCTGTGTATTGTCATTTGTTATCGATTACTTTATCAAGAGACGCCCTCGTCCCCATGAATATTAAAACAAAATTCTATTCACATTAATTTGATCAGGCCCGCACATAGGAATTTCTGGTCCCCAGGCAGCTGACAAAGTTCGGGCCCCCTTTCGTGTTTCCAACATGTGCGTATATTTTAAAACTCAAAAAAAAAAAAAAAAAGGCCGGGCCCCTATCTAACTCGAGCCCCTGCCCCTGACAAGTGCCATGGTTGTATCCCACCACCCCCCACCCCCACCCCCCCAGGCGCGGGTCTGATTTGATTTGGCTCAAAAATGTGCTCAATAAGAAAAGTTAGCTCTGATGAAACTAAAATATCGCCACTTGATTCAAGACACGAGGTCTAACTAAATTAGGTCAACAGACAGCGGTGTATTGCCAAATTCGTAACAAAAGGGTTCGCAGTTGGTGTGTCCCCCTTATGCCATATCGGTCACCGCCACAGTCAGTCAAATTTATTATTTTGAACTAACGGTTCTCACGAACCTGACCGAACCGGCTCCAAACCACCGCTGTCAACAGATAACTGTGTAACGTCCTCTAAAACCGAGTCACTAATGAAAAGAGATTTTTTTTTAAAAACACAACAGAGTAGCTATCAGATGACAGTTCTTATTATTAAAACTCTTATCAAACATTTTTCATTTACCACCACAGCAATGATCAGCTAATTGGGGGAGAAAAATAAAATAATTCGTTGACATAACTCAGAGGTTCCCAAACTGGTGTACCACGGCTTCCTCGCAATCGTGCAGTGATGTGTGTGTGTGTGTGGGGGGGGGAATTAATTAAACATTCGCAGCGTCGCAAACCACTCGTTACATTTTGACGTAATGCGCCTTAGGAAAACCTGGCTGCAGCAAGGGCACCGTGAGTACCGTGACTCAATAATGTTTGTGAAGCTCTGGATTAAATAAATAATAGTTGTACAATAATCCTGTACCTTGTGCAAGGCAACGTGCTTAAAGAAAGATGAAAATGACTAAAGGTTTAAAAATATTATCCCTTATATCTATATTGCTTGGGGTGTGTCCTGCTTCCTTTTCATAACCGGCCCTCCCCCTACTCTACATGTTTTATATTAATAGTACTGAGTGATGGGGGCAAAAGGACGCCACACAGCGACCGTCATGCGTGACGGTTGAACTCCGGTAAAAGTTTGAATATTTTTTTTCATTTATGGAGAGGTGACTATCATATCGTGTCCTGTCAAATTGGATTGAAAGTGGACATAAAATCATGAAAATTGTGTAATATTTCGCGGCGACTTGCAAGGAAGCCACCGTTCCAAAGGGCAATGCAGCGCTCATTCTGAGAACCACTGGGCGACAGACGCCCGAAACAAAGAGACACATTTTTATATACTTTGACGTCATAATTGTCTATAAATAGGACTTTTTAAAAATGGGTTTGGGGGGGGGGGAATGTTTGAAAGCTGATTTGTACTAGCACAAAGAGAGGGGGTCCCAAAATGTATCTGTGCAAAAGAGGGGCTCGGTTGAACATTAAAAATTTGTCCTTTTACAAATCTCTAACTTAGCAACAATCTTTCCCTGCTATGAAAGCTGCCGGATTATTTATAAGGCGTAGGTTAGAATCCTCCAGAAAGGAACTTCTAGACAATGCGTCAGCCGATAGCATTATTTAAACGTAAACAACATTTTCACAATGTAGGGAGGGGTGGGGTCGGTACAGCCCAAAACATTTAATAGGTGATGTCAATATAATAAAATGGGGAAGGAGTGACTGACATAATGTTATGTTGAAGTTTTTTTTTTTAAAGGGCCCACGACACACATAGGCTATAAAATAGCCGCCTTGGGTGAGCTCCCAGCAGTTGCCAATGATAGAATGACACACATGTCACACACACACAATTCATTTAATGTTAGGCCTATGATCTAACTTTAAAACAAAATTAAGCAAAGAATATTTTAAAATATATATCCGTCTCCATTTAAAATCTTCTTATAAATAATAATAGTGCTTAGGCTTAGGCGTAATCATCCGTAATGATAATGTCACTATTAAAATTATAGTTAATTTTATAATTAAATTTGTATAATGTTAGGCCTATGATCAACAAAAAAAAGTAGCCTAAGAATAATTTAAAATATATATCCGTCTCAATTTAATATCTTCTTATAATAATATTGCTTAAGTGTAATTGGGCTTGTGTTTTATAATGACTATTAAAATTTTAGTTAAATTTATAATTCGAATGTTTTTTAAATTTTATTATCTTCATTAACGGAAAATTCTAAGGGAGATCACTTGTTGGTTTCTGATGTTATTAACTTTCAGTTTCGCATTTTTCTACTCGTTTTTTTTTTTTTTGTGTGCAAGATAGACTCACAGATTCCTAAAAATAAGGATGCCGCTCTAGTTCTGATTTTAGAAGCTGTACGTAATTGCATTTTCAACTTTTGTCATTTCCATCTTTTTATCATGACCTTTTTTTTTTCGGAAGGTTGTTCATGATTTTGAGGATTTTAAAAACATTTTGATTTAATGGAGGATTCCAAGTCAAAATCAATTCTTATTATCATTATCTAATGACGATAATATTAATAATGTAATTGTAATAAATAATTAAATAATTAGACATTAGACTAAAATTCATATTCAATCCTATATTATACTATATTATATACTCAAGTATGCTCAGATTATACTGTATTATTCAGTGTATTCCTAACTAATACTATTAGTCTTAGTATTAGATAATATATAATATTATAATAATGTATTAACTGTATTATAAATATAGGGCCAGGGCGTAAACTAAGTTACTAACACTGGCACTGGTTTTTGTGACTTTTGGAATATCAGAAGCAGTATCACTCTGTCAGTCAGTGGGCAGCAGGTCAGATTTACGTCCAAGTCCAAAGTCAAAGGCTTAGCCTTACCACTTACCTTACCATGCCATATCCTTATTATCATCATAGTCATACATCCCAGTTTGATAGCTACCCTGCTGGTTGTCCCATTTCTGATTATTCTAGGACAAATATTGTGAACATTATAATTCATTAAAAATAATAAAAAGTATTTTTTCAGACCTTGCATGATACCCAGAGGTGTACCTTGACTAAGTCTAAAGCCGCCTGAGGCAAACTCTCAAAATATTGTCCCACTATAATTATATAATATTGGTTAAAAATAATTAATAAAAATGCCTTTCTGGGCATTTTCCCTCTTCACCCCCAGCTAGTAGTTATTATTAAATATTCCCAGTTTCCACCCTAAAAATTATATGAAGACTAAATATACATAGAAACAAGTCTAACATTTGTGGCACCAAAATATGTGCTGACTAGTGTAATGAATGTATGATACTGATATGTTGATGAAATTACTTAAATATGTTGAGATTATTATTATTACATGGGTTACGGTGGGCAACCTTTCTTTATAGAGGGCTGTCGAGTATTTTGATCCCTTGTCAAAATCGTATGGCTCGTGATGAATACTTTTCTAGGGTCTACGAGGGTAGAGATCTCCTTACTCGTACAATTAATCAAACTATTAAGTACGAAGCGTGACACAATACGTCCATTGGGTAATACTCTTTATTATATGTTGTACGTATCATAAGGCATGTAATGGCAACTCCAATTCCGGAGGTACACAACAAATCAACTCGTTCAAAGTAGCGCTCAGTCAGATTCTCCACACCCAACTCGTCCGTGAAAATTATTAGCCTCTCTCTCGATCCAGCTAGTCCTCTCCCCTTTTATCCATTCAACCTCTAATGTAATCATGCTATTGACATCGCTCACATTCATTCATATTCCTTCACATTCGTTCGCAATCCCAAAATCACAATACACACACTGCCACTGATTTCATGACCTTGACAAGGGCCACATTCAAATTATTTGTTTTTTGGGGGGCAGCATAATATTTTCTTAAATGCGACTATAAATTGTCTTACTTATATGTCATTAAAGATGTCTTCAAAAATTCATTTAGACTTAAGTTAAAAAATTAGCAATGGAATAATTTTAAAATTTGATATGACGATTATTATTATTAGTTTTCCAATTTTATCATTATTAACATTCAAAGGCTTTCCCAATTTGTACATTATATGAACACATTAAACCAGTCATCAGAAGGTCTTGTAGGCTGCTTAAACATTGATGCAGGCTACATGTGGTCGCAGGTTGCCAACCCCTGTATTAAAATATACTTAATTGTATTTGTATACTAACTTCATATTATCTGCTATCCTACAAATGACAATTAATTTATCCCCAAATTCTTGAATATATAGCCTAAGAAAATATATATGAATATAGATGTTTGTAAATTTGTCATTTTCACAAAGGGGAAAGGTGAATAGGGGGGTGGGGGAGACAGCCCAGGGAGATTTTGGGTTGGAGAGCATGGGGATTATAGGAACTCGCCATAAATGATGGGTTGTAAGGGGGGGGGGGGCTCTAGTATTAAAATATGTATGTAATATAAATTGATTTTATGAATTATTTAATCTACCTGTACAGTCAATAATTTAGACATGAGTTCCTCTAACAAAATGGACTTTGAGAAGGAAGTACAAAATGTTGTCAAAGAGCTTCGCTCTGGACGAGGCACAAGTCTCTATGGTGCACTGATTATGCTGCGTACTACACTTATCAAGTCAAGAATTGCAGTTAATCAGTTACTGAAGACAGACTTTGTGGAACTGTTGGTTCAGCTGCTGGAGGAGAAGGCACATCATGTTAATCACACTAAAACAACAGACATTGTGCTAAGTATATTGGCCAACTTGTGTATGGAAGAAGATTTCAGAGAAAAAGTGAGTACCAATATTAAACTTTTATGAAAATAATGTACACTGAACACAGAAAAAAAGTTCAATGCAGTTTATTCACACTGTTTTAAGATTACATGATTGAAAATTTAATGAATGACAAGTTTTAATTTGTTGAGTATTAATCAAATATTTTAAATTTTTTTTTTTCAGATTGTTGGTTGTGATGGCCTCTCTGTGATAGGTATGACATATTTATTATCTTTTGTCTTTGAATTAGAAAACAACAGCTTTCAGTTGCAACACATGAAGTTCATTCTGATAAACGGGAATTAATATAATATCAGCAAATTATGACAGCCATTCAATGCTCTCTTACAAATAATCTGACAAATAATTGTTTTTGGATAATGCAAATTACTCCCACTCTCTCTGGACACTTGATTATACTTGATAAAAATATATGTTTTTTTAACTTGCAGCTCGAGCTACAATGGCTTCTGAGCAAGAGAGCATCCAAAATAGGGGTATTCGGGCACTAGCCAATCTGTCACAGGACACTAATAACAGTGATATCATTGTTGGCATGGAAGTCCCAGTATTTGTTGCTAAGCGTTTAATGGAGACTGAAGATCCAGAATGTCAAAGCACTTACTGCAGAGCCCTGAGGCAAGTATAATAATTTGTTCAGTAAGAAAAGTATGAATGCTTCGTATGACTAATGTTGTTTAAGTGAACCTAATGTCGGCTATGTGGTGCAGTGGTTATGTTGTCTGCCTCAGCTGGTGCATAATTGAACTTAGTAAAGCTCCAGGTGCTTTAACTGGCTGTGTCATGGAAATTGAATTATCTTATTCCAAAATTTGCTTTAGGCTGTTGGGACAAACACCAAAGGGAGTTAAAAGATTGGTTGAAGATACACAGGCAATACAGGCCCTGGCAGCTCTTCTCAAACTGGACAACAAAAAACTGACACTCAAGAGTTTAAGAACGCTGGCAGAATTTAGTGCAGTACGGTCAGTTATTACACACACACACACATATTTTTATAATTAGTTTTCAGATTTAACATAATTTATCTCCTATCTAGAAACAATAAATTAACGATGAAAATCAGAATAATTCTTTAAAATGATTCTATTTTTACGTCACACTTTAATTTATTTACATTTTAGAATGATCATGATTATACTGTTTTAGAATGATCATGATTATACTGTTTTAGAATGATCATGATTATACTGTTTTAGAATGATCATGATTATACTGTTTTATAAGCAGGACATATTTGTAGAGCTTCTTTAGTCTATATTCTTCTTCCCTCTGAAATATACTTTTTTTATTTTTTTGCTAAGATCTAGCACAATCTCTAACAAGATTTAACTTTAAAAGTCAAAATTAATTACCTGTGATAAGTTTTTCAAAATTTACTCTTTTATTGTTAAATATAATTTGTATTCACTTTTTGTTAAGTTGCTGATGTTAGCCTAATAATGACAATGTGTTGTTGGTCACAGCTGATAAGGGTTTACTTAATTATTTCAGATAAACTTTTATAAATAAAGTATTTTTACTTTTATTGTGCAATACAGAGGATCTGCCTTGAAAACGATTTAAAATATTTATTTTTTAAAATTTCCAGTTGTTGTTCAAGCTTCACTGGTCAAATTCTAGCAGCTAATGTGCTGGAAGAACTGGTGGCTCTTGCTGATGATGATGACAGTGACACAGCATACTTCTCTCTCTCAATTGTCCTGCGGCTCTGTGACCAAGAACATATCCGACCTGCGCTTGGCTCTGCCGGCATGATCTCGCTCCTGGTGAAGCACATGAGCAGCGGAAGAAACTTTGTCAACAAAGTGCTGACACTGAATGCCCTCTGTTTGTGCACCAAGGAATCTGTCAACAGGGGTAAAATCCGAGATGCCGGAGGGCTTGAGTTGTTGGTGTCGACACTGCAAGTGGACAACAGTGTTGGTTTGGCAGATGGACAGTTCTCTGTCCTCTATGACAGAATCATTAGCTCGCTTGTCAACTTCCTGTACAGCGATGACTGTCTTGGGAAACTCCTACAACTTGGTCTTGTCAAAGTCCTCACGGAACACCTCATGCGGTGCTGCCAGTTCTCATTGAATAATGAGAATTTAAGAAAGGACATTTCCGTTCTGGTAAATGTGATGGAGCAGCAGAAGCAAGCGGTTGACGAGAGATCTGAAAGCAGCGGGTATATAATCAAAGAGTCTGGTACTTATGGGAAAATGCAAGCAAACAGCTGTGGTGCTATAGAACAAAGTGAAGCCAAGTCCCCATTCCACACTGCCACATCCATGGAAAACAACGCTGAAAATGGTGCTTTCTCTACAAAATCATGTGAAAATAGTGACATTCATGTTGGGACCTATTCAGAATCTGATAATTATAGTGGTCATGATACCAATGTTGAAGGATTGGATGAGACAGAAATGGTGGACATGAATGATGATCCTCTTATTATCGACAAAGACCGACTGACTGACAGTGAAGGTATAGTCATTGGTGAAGAGATGGCGGCAGATGAGACCAACACTTTGTCCTCGTCAGATGACACAGTGGACCTGCCGCTGCCACCCAACTCAACTTCCAGACACACATTCAGTATTAACAGTCCGACTTATCAGGCAGAGACCTCTTGGAAACTGGACGACTTCACTTCTGGGGTGACGTGTAAAACATTCACACCTGAGCAAGACGCCCACAGACTCAGTCCAACTGCAGCGTACACATCACAGGCCTCGCCTTACAGCCCCTTAAGTGCAGGGGCCTCTTATTACTCCCCATCTCAGTCATCCCCATCACACAGCATCACACATTCACCCCGCCAGTCATCATTGACATGTTCGCCTGCGTCCAGCAGTGACAGTCCAAACTGGTCACTCGCCAGTTCTGAAAGCACCAGCTTGGCGCATTCCAACAGACATTTCAGCCCCCGGTACCACTCCCCGAACCGTTCTCCAGCGTCGCCTGGTTATCAGAACCAGTTCAGTCCACTCAGCAATTCTTTGTCGTCGTCTCCCAGCATGCTTTTTGATGAGAGGGAGCCAGAGAGCCCAGTCTTCAACTCACAGATGTCTCTGGTGGGTCAGACGGCCAGCCAAGGTTATGCAACTCCTCCAGGAGAAAGGTCACAAAACAAAGCTAATAATAACTTATGGCATTCTCAAGAAGACTGTTGGGTTGATTCATCTACAAGCAGCGCAAAATTTCAGGTAGTTCCACTCAAAAATGACTTTAGCAAGCTTGTCAATCCGGTGTATTCTGCTTCAGAGGATGAGGAGGATGAATCTGAAAGTGTGAGCCATTCTCAAGGGAGTGGAACCAGCGTACCCCCGCTTCTGACATCCTGCTCGTGGAACAGAGGTCTTGAAGTGGGCACATCCAAAATATATATGTCAGAAAGTTCAGAGCATTTGGAGGAAGGGCTAACAGCTTTACTGAACAAAACCAGCCCCAGATTTAGTGAGAACTCTCTCAGCGACGACCATGAGATCAATGATAAAATTGAACATTCTTCACAAGAATATGAACAAAAGTATCAAGGGCCAACTTCCAGACTAAAAGATATCTCAAGCAAACCATCACCTAAACGCGGAGTCGGAGTAACGAGTTTGGAGGCAGTAGGAAAAGGAAAAGGCAGAAAACGTCGAAAGTTGAACCAAGAAACAGATGACTGTGTCCACTCGCCAAATCCTCATGGGTCTGTTCCAGTCCCACGGTTTAGTAATGATGTTGATTTTCCACCTGTTGCTAGTGATCAAAGTGTAAATGTATTGTCTAAGGTTCCTCAGAGATTGTCCTTAAAAGATAATGTCAGGCCCACAATTGAAAAGCCAGCTGCAAGCGCAAGTGAGAATACGATGACTCACATTCAAGGAAAATCATCTTTGCCATCAGTAAAATGTTCCCCACATTTCCACAAACACTTTTCATCCTCTTCATTTTCTCCAACTCTTGTTCAGGCACTGAGTCCTCTTCCATCAACCTTGCCGCTTTTGTCCAAAAGCGGGGCATCACCGCTCACAGATAGTCCTTACAGATCACCTTTTTCAGACAAGGCCTCCAGCCCCAGACCAAGCCAGGAAGGTTTAAAGGATTCTAAGATGCCAATTGTTAATATGAGGTTGTCAAATTACAACGCTGTGCAACACTGTAAAGCATCTACAAACACCAAGCAAAATGTATCCTACAAAACTTTAACAGACTCTTGTAACACTAACCCCCATGACTTAGCCAGAATGAACAAACACTGTGCACAAAGTACTGATGGACGAGTAAAAAAAATTCTTCGAACATCCGAATGCAACATTTTGATACTTTTATCTCGCATTTCTCTTAAACCCAACCCGAATGAATTCCTCACTGAGGCAAGCATAATGAGCTGTTTATTGGCATATCTCAGTCGTGCTACAAACCCCATCAGACGCTGCAGTAGGATACTGGACCGGCTCTGCGGCAACCCGCTGATTTTTGAGAAACTTATTCTTTTACAAATGCCCGCTCTGCTGGTGAAGTATCTTGTCCTGGAAGAGGACGGCACTTTCCCCGCTGTTATGTTCTGCACAGAATGGGAGAACCAGTTTGGAATACTTCAAAGAAGTAGGATGAATGTAAGCGACCTCTTCCCATCATCTCAAAGCTCGGATAGCACGGATTCACCGGCTTCAGAATTAGGTCGGTTAATGGATCTGGAATTTGGGGGTGACGCCTACAGTCGAATGGTGTCCTCCAAGGCCACTTCTGTCAGATCATTTTATAGAGAACGGCCCAGCCTCTCTGTGGAGAGCCAGGCAGCTAGAGATGGCTCCAGCAGTGATGACGTGTATGAGGCTGGATGCAACAGGTCGCAGGTTCGAGTCCAGCTTGGGCTGAAGCTGTTGCACAGCTTGGGTTCAGTGGCCATGTCCAACTTTGGCAGAGGAGAGATCCAACATGCACTGACGCACAGGACACCGCCCGATAGGCTGGCAAGCTTGATCAGCTTACTCTACATTCCTTTCGGCTGGTATGTCCTTTTTAATGATGATCACATTAAATGACCATAGTTTTTAAAATAGCTCCTAAACTTTCAATTGATCATAATGCTACACACCCCATCCCCCCCACCCCCCGGGTGATGTCTCAAAAAGTGCATCTACAGATATTGTAAGAAAATCTATCACTAATTTATAAGAATACAAGTATCCATTGTATCAATTCAGCAGCAAGTATTTGAAGAAAAATTATTTTGCACACAAAAAAAAATATTTTTTTTTAATAAAAAAAAATTATCATTAGTATTTAAAATTCATGTTAAAACTTTTAAATAAAATTCAATAAGCTAACACCATATTATGGAAGTTGGTTTCCGTAACACCCATCAAATTGCCAATGCTCACATTGTTTTGTCATCTTCAGTGAACATGCCCCAACCCGCCGGAGTTTCATCCGTCAGTACAATTTGTGGGATCAACTTCTGCCCTGCCTTTTCACCCCGGAAGCACCCAGGGCCAGGGAAGCCATTGTCGCTGGAGTGAGCCTCAACCTACATCTAGAGAGCCCGGCTAAATGCGTGAGACTTGTACCGAAACTTTTCTTAAATCATGGAGCCGCCGAACAAAGTCCTCTTTCAGAGGCTGTCATAGCATCAGATGGACAGTCCACGCCTGACAACACGAAGGGCAATACAACCAAACCAGATGGTGAAACTGTTGGTTCAGAGAATGAAGAAAAGTCTGGGGTTGGCATGGGTGGATGTCCTTATGCCAGAAAGTCACATGATGTAACATTTGTGATTCATGAGGGCAGCACGACTCACAGGTATAAGGTCAGCAAGCAGGACATGGTTCAGAAATCTAGCATATTTGCTGCCATGTTGGCAGGTTCATATATTGAGTCCACCAAGTCTGAGATTGTCATATCTGAGGTGAATCCAGCTGTGTTTGAATTCATTGTTCATTATCTGCACGGCTGTTCCATAGGCTGTCGGGTTATAGACTCAATAACTCCAAAATGTGCAGCCTCTGCTGACAATAGGGAAAACAAAAAGCAACAACCAAATGCAATTTTAGAATTTCAGATTTTGGATGATAATGGTTGTAAGCAGGTCACAGTTGACACAGTGGATTCAAACCAAGGAAACAGTAGTGGATTACATCGGCAGTCTGTTGTGTCTTCTGCTACCAATGAAGAAGTCCCCTGTGATGCTGTACCTGAGGTGACATTGGATAGAATTTCCTTACATTCCAAGAATGACCTGACCCAATCTCAAGAATCACTAGACAGCCTGACACTTGAAGATAGAAATGATGGCACAGAAACTTCCCAAAGCCACTCTGGAATACTCACTTCTGAAAACAACCTTGACAACAATGAAACTGAAAAGACATCCCCATCTGAGAGAGGAGCAGATAAATTATTACAGCTGGTGAATAAGTGTGCAGACATTCTTGTTGTGGCCGATCAGTTCCTTTTAAGTGATCTTTTGAGTTACGTCTGCTCCATCTTGTCTCATGCCTGCCTTCAGCCCAACACGTGCGAGACCATCTTCCCTCTGGCCTGCTTTTATAAGCTTGATGCCCTGGCTGCCGACTGTATGAGAGAAACTCTCCTGTCAAACATCTCTAGTCACGAAGCTGCGACCATTTATGTTGATCTGGGTGCCAGTGGATACAAAGATCAGGCGATAATGGCTCTGTCAAACTTGCTGAACACGGCTTTCAAAGATTAGAGAAGCTCTGTCTGTCTTTTTGTGTAATGACAGGGTTACCTAAATGTTCAGTGGATCAAAGATTTGAGAAGCTCTGTCTGTCTTTTGTGTAATGTTCAGTGGATCAAAGATTTGATGATAAAGAGAGGAATGTGTTCGATATATATTTAAATAAATAAATAAATATAGAAAATAAAAATCACTTGGAATATATATTATATTTCTGCCTGCTACATTACTGTCACATACAAAAATGATCAACCTGGTCAGTATTAAATTTGGTTCATCCAAAGCAGGGGGGTCTCAAACTATCCTTGAGCCGCAGGAGGTAGAGTCAGAGTGAGACTGGGCCGCATCAAATATTCCACACAAAAATTGATTACAAATTCAGTAAAGATCAACTGTTACAATCTGCTCAACCTTAATTAATAAAAAAAAAAACATTAAGTCATTAAGGGTTCTCAAGACCTAGGCTTCACTTACTTCCTCCTTATTCTTGTTGCCAGGGACTTGGCAGCGCTTCTTCTTTGCTCTTAGGGAGATTTAGAAACGAACATAATAAATGAGGCTGCAGTAGTATGAGAGTGAATTCCCGAATAATGACGTATGAAATATATATTGCTCGATTATTTAAAATAATAATGTTACATGTGACCCTCCATGATGGTTTCTGTCGTATGTCATCAAAGCTAGTTTTGGGCTAGCGTTGAAAAGATTAACATTAACAATGACCATTTGGCTGATATTGAATCAACAAACATTTTTCTACGGTTTAAGTTACATCAAATAAATCTACATTAATTATGACTAAAACAATAACAAATCACTCACTGCACATACTTATGCTAGTTTGCTCCAAAAATTTGGCCAAAAAGATATTAATACTCGAATATTGAGCATGGCGTCACCCCTAAACTCCACCAGTAGACCTGGCCGTCACATTGCATATTATTGATAACAGCATTTTATCCATAGCCTTAGTAAGGAAATAAAATTCCCTGTGATCTAATCTAAAAATATTCAGCTAATAAATACTATGAAAATAAAGAGCTTCTGGTAAACAAAGACGAAAAAGCATAAAATAAAAATACAAATGCTGCAATTCCCACTAGCGATTTTAAAACTAAAACATGTTGAAACATAAGGGAGGAGCAGGCAATGTTTATGAGTTATTGATGTGAAGGAAGATGCAATTGTAAGGAGAATGAATTTTGATATATTTATTGTAGAAAAGGCTTTTTTGATTAACCCAATTTGGAAATCGACCAAGCTGACAGGCTTGGAATTTCCCTCACTCGGCACAACTAGCTGCAATTGTAATAGGGATTCTTTGATACTCAGTCAGATTGCTACGATTTACACAATGATGGTTGTGCATTACCGACTGACTTTTTAAATTTTGATATACCATACTTTGGCCATGTTTGTCTCATAAAATGCTATAAAATATAAACTTTTACTCCGAATTTAAATCGGTTTTTACCATTATAATCAACGTCCAAATATATAGGCATATGTACAAACATTACAAAAATCATAATTAGACTAGTCTGTGGGATTCGACTGAAACCGTCACGGAGGGTCACATTATTATAGATATGAGAAAGGGGGAAAACACGCTGGCAGCATTAAAACTAAACTTTCCCATCAGGTAATGAGCCGCAAAATATCATTTGAGACACCTGATCTAAAGAAATCTGAATTACAATATGGAAATGATAGCTCTTGGTGCTTCTGTACTGTCATAATTTCTATCTAAATTGTCTAACTGTGGTCTTTCATATAAAACATTTTTTCCTACATTTATCAAATCAATAAATGCAGATTATTTTACTTAAATTATGATATAAATATAATGGATTTAAATTCATAAATATTTTCTGCATATTTTCTTATTGTGCTGTATATTTTCATATTGTGCTGTTTTCAATACGCAAGCAATTTATTTAGTTATAATACAGGGATTGATAATGACATCTTTGGTTAACATATTTTGAAATGCTGGTGGTTTATACTGGTAAGAAGTGTTGATGATTATGATTACAACTTATCCACATTTTGATATCATTCTGACAATTGACCTGTGGTATTTTTGACATCCAAATATTTTTTTAGTAGGCATACCATACTATTATTAGTAGGGAAGTGTCTTTGATTACAAATTATAGCCATTTCCTTCTAATATTTTGTTTAAATTGGTCTTTTTGTTGGATTTGTCAGGGGTTTAATATAAGACACAATTATATATATTTTGGACTTCTACCAGTACCAGAGTTTTTAAGTCTCGTATAAATATCACCATTTTAATTTTTACAAATACTGGCAATAATAATTTTTTTTGTAGTATGATACCATTTAATTAAATGTGATTTCAACTCATTTAATTTTATTTTCACAATTACTTTGCTTCCAATTATATTAAATTATAAGCTATGAACTAAAAACTGTCTGAAGGCTGATTTCAATATGGAGGCCCATCTCCTTGCTTTTTGGAGTAATTTTTCAATATATAATGAGACTTCTCAATTTACTTTCAAGCGAGTGCTATTGCTATAGTAAATTGTATTGCCTTTAAAATTAGGTTTGTGACCGGCCCAATTTATATGTAAAGTTAACACCACCAAATAATTTTATAATTTTTAATCATTTTAAATAAAACCTTAGCTTTGAATTTTAAAAAAAAAATATGCATGTATCTTCTATATAAGAGCCCACATAAATTGATCATTCTGGCTCCTAATCCTATGCATGTAGGTGGGATTTGAAATTTTTCTGTGCCTGGTGTTGAAAATTGAAGAGGATATTTCACTGGTTGAAAGGGCTACTTGGCGGGGTTTGGAATGCCTGAGGCAATAGACCCAAATATGTCAAGTGTCTTCGCCTCAACTGTTCCTTTTGGAAGCTTTTTGAAATGGAACTGTCATGGCCCATCGCTGTCTATAAGGGAGAGAGAAGAGTTTCATATTAAATACTTGAGCAGTGGAACAGCCCATTATTTATCTTGTACATAATGGACAGTCTGGATAGTTATCGTTCCTCCAATGGTGACCAGCCCAGTGTTTCCAGCATGCTGCCAACACTAGAGGTATATCTGTAGCCGTTCAGGACAAAGCGTGCTGCACGTTGCTGGACGGCGTCAATAATTTATAAATTGTTAGCATCATAAGTGCTAGAAAACTTCAACAATGATAGAAAAGTAAATAATATTGCTAAAACTAAAAGGGTTATGAAATAAAGTTTAATTAACTTTAAATATGGAGAATATGACAATGTTAACACTGGTTGACATATTTTATTTTTTCAAGTGGGATTTTTGATAACCCAATAAGCTATATTAATTATGCTTATTAAATAATGAGCAACCTGATTATTCATTACTCTTACCAAAAACAGAGTAAAAAATAATTGGACACTAGTTTTATGACATAATTGAGATCACATTTGTTCAATTTAGTGCAGTGGTGTAAATGTTTTAATAGTATAGTAAGTTTATTGTTTTGGAAGCTGACCATTTGGTTTTAATCTTGATATTTTCACATCATTCTCATCTTTTGGTTTCCAATTTACACTAAACTAATCCATTATGCATAAAGTACATTATCAAAGATAGAAAAGCTTTTTCATCTAAAAGTATCAAAGCTATTGCTTTAACTTTATTCATTCCTAGAAAGAGACCAAGTTTCCTCAAACCTCTAAGATTTTACTTTTACCTCAAATGAGAAGCCAAGTGAATACCGGTACCTTTAGTCAGTTGTCAGTCACATGTAAATAATGCATCATAAAATTAGTTTAAAATTATATTTTACTAATTTACCAGTAATTTACTTTTCAAATTTATTGCATCATTTTAAATTTATATTAACTCTAGGAATGTCATTACTAAATTTAAAACAATTTTTTTGGTCTTGCAATTTGAAAAGAAATCCATGATAAACAAAGGTTCTTGGGCAATCACTCATTAAAAAACAAAAGTCAATAACTGATATGAAACATTTATTCTTATTCATGATGTTCAATAGAAAGCATATATGCATAAAACATCATTAAGTTATCTTGAAAAAAAAACAAAAACATCACAATTTTGAGAAGAGTGATCCTACAATAACAAGACATCACAATATGAGCTTTTACACTGCTCAAGACTGGTCAACTGTATATACATGAACATGCATAACATAAAACTAATTTAATGAACAGATAACTTGAATGAATGAAACAAGATCTATTTCTCAGCAAAAGCTTTAAGATTCTGGAGGAAGCCAATGTACTGTTTGTTCTCATAGGCTGTGCAGAAGTCAACAAGTTGTACAATAAATTCATCATTAATTCCCCTCTCATCCAACATGTCCATCAATAAGTCAAACAGTTCCTGTGGCAAAATTAACATAGGTCCAAAATGATTAACATTTTAGGATTCCAACTCAATAAACCATAAGTAGTTTAGTCATAAGAAATAAACAAATTATATATAACAAATTTTAAGCTCACTTCTTATAAATGAACAAATAAAGCATTAATTTTTTAAAATTTATTTAGCATTACCATTCTCTAAATAGAATAAGTTAATGTCAATAATAATGAATGCTAGTAATTAATTTAATTTCATAATCAAAAATTCATTATATTTATTTCAAGCGTTTTCAAATAAAAATGAAAAAGATAATTCTCAAATTAATTTTACTTACAGCATCCATTGTTGCTGCAGATACAGAGAAAGTTGTATCTTTCCATTCACCTCCATGGATGGCAACCTCTTGTATCTCAAACTGATCATCTTTACAAAAGTAAAAAAAAGTTTTACTAACAAATGTCATTATAAGACCAAAAATTACAAAATGTGAACCTTATAATTCTCATGGGAAATAAAAAACATATGGGGAGATAGAGGGACTGAGGGAAAAAAAAAAGTTAAAGTAGTGATAGCTGATAACTGAAAATTACACCCAAAATTTTGGAACATCCATTTAAATTGGTAATTTGGTTTTCAAGCAGCAAGGTTGTCACTAGTAATCTCGAGGATGCATGATTTTTTAACTAGTGAGAAAATAAAAGTAGGGGGGGTGTGGCCAGACGCATTTGGACGCATCCGCCGAAACCCACGAAGGACGCATTTAGTCGCAGCCGTCGGGAATAAGTTAACCTTTAGTTGTAGGACAATGGAAGCCCTTACCATATATAAGTTACACCTTTATGACAATCCGAGTTAGTCTTTTTTTTTAAAAATGCTACATGCAATTGAAAAAATTCAAACCTATTTGTTCTGCTTGTTGTCCTTTAGCATATTGGCTAGCATCCTCAAAATCATGTTCTTGGGCAGGGAAGGAACACTGTAAAGCAAATACTGTACCATCTCCTTTACTTATTTCTACTTCAAAAGGTGGTCTGCAAATCATCTAAAAATATAATTATACACCAATGCACTAACAAACAATAAGAATTTTTAATCTTAAATAAATTTACCATATTACATTTATATTGTAGATCAATCTTTTAAGTAGGTAGTTATATATTTTGGATTTATATAGTCATTTAGCATGTACCAACATATTGTTATGTGTTATATCAAAATAAACATACTCATAGATATCCAAAAGTAATATTAAAAAATACAGCTTACAACTTGATGGCCATGCCCGACCAAAATCTTAGTAGGTAGGTACCCTTTTCCTTAAACTTCCTTTACATAGCTGCAGCAAGCTGGCTATTGATATAGCTGCAACAAGCTAGCTATAGGAAAAAATAGTAATTATTAAGAACTTACTTGTGGTGGTTCATCTTCCTTTTCTGTTGGGCTGTCTGACATGATCGAGTCAACTGATCCATTAACACTTAATCGCACTACAATCCTGTAAGAATATATGGATTAAATCTAGATTAAATCTAGTGAAGTCTGATAAATAAAAAGGAAATGATACAAAAAAACTAAAGCATAATTGTCAACATAAACATTTCATTCAAAGCTGTAATTTGAATGGTCAGTATACCAAAAGATGTTTTTATTTTCCCAAGTCAAACTTATATGAATGTGTAGAAATTTAAGCCTAAATAAAAGGATGTTAACACACGGACAGAAATGGAAATAGGAAGCAAACTAATTTATATAGAGTGATTTCCCCCTTCCAATCATTAGCATTTTTAATGACGATTTTGCCAGCTGCCAAGATACCGGCTGTGACACTACTTAAAGGGATAAAACGGCAGATCATTGACTGGAATAGGAACTGTTAGTGTTGCTATAAACAAATTTATCACATGATAAATTTCATGGAGAGAGTTCCTACACAAAAAATAAACTAAAATTTGGTATTAAGAAAAATATTCACTATCAAACTTAAAGCCATAATTAATTTCTTAAAATCACAGACATTTTAAAATCATTAAAAACTAATATGTTTACATAATATTCATAAATCATACTTTTCTTTTCCAGAAAGTTTTGTTAAAGTTACATCCCCGCCATCTGTCTGGATTTCAAAACCAGGAATGGCTGGCAAACTGCTGGTAGCCCTAGACTTTTCATAGCTTATTTCTTTGTCAAGGAATTTGGAAATCTCTTTATCAACTGTAATAAATAAAATATTGCAAAATTATAAACAAGATGTGCCAATAATTAATGAAAAGATTACAGTTTGTTTATGAATTCAAAAACTTTAGACACTAGATTAGCTGACAAGCTGTTCAACACAACCTTCACAAATCATAAAGTTAAGGTTTTCACCCATAAACTGCTCATTGTAAAGGATTTTGAATCAAATACTTGAAATAGCACTCATGGAAAATAAAAATCACTTTGTAAGTTGTCTCATTTTCATGCCAGTAATAATGCTGAACTGACATTCAGCCTTAAGACGACAGACATATTGTTGCAAGTAGTAAACTCCCTTCTAATACATGCCTTATCATGATTTTGATCAGACATTTGGACCTAACTCGTAGTAGACTCATAACCATGGTCAGCTTTAGTGTGCCCCCCAATGTCAGGCTGACACAAGTTGGAATTAGTTGGGACTTTGCTGACTGAGGTTTTAATGGGTTCCCCATTTCTTGTGCAGAAAAAAATTTAGTGGTGGGTTAAAAGATGTTCTCCCTTTAACAATTTTGAGTCTGGTAGGCTCAGTGGTCGTCTCCAATGCTCATTGCAGACTGCGCGGGTTGACATGAGTTTGGACTAGGCCATGGGACTTAGCCATTCTGCAAATTTGTCCGCAGGTTCAATTGGCAATGTACTCACTTGTACGTGTGGTCAAGAGTCAGGTCACATCTCATTTGTCAGTGAGTTTACTTGTCAGTGAGTTTAATTGTCAGTGAGTTCACTTGAGATGCAATCATCCTAATTCATTAACATTTGTTAATATTTAGCAGCTTAAAAAAATATGTTTTAAATTTAAATAAATTTCAAAACTGAGTTACTTCCCTTTTCCCAGGAAAATAAATGAAATACGGAAGTAGCACTGCCGTAGGGAATGAGTTAATACTGATGCCTCTCAATCCGACTTGTTTATTTTTTTAAAACCATACTTCAACAATATAAATATTGCCTTTGGTCTGTGACTGTGAAAATACCTAGCCACACATCAGCTGAATAGACAAACAACAAAGTAATTGATCCACAAAAATACATTTTTTGCTAAATTACGCTCTCCGTGCCATGGCTTGTGTGTGCAAGGTTCTGTTTTTGTTGATCTTGTTGTTACTTGAGTTGAATTTTCCTTAATATGGAATGTTTTAAATTATGATTTCATTGGTTGGTTAATTATAATATTTAATTTTCTGGCATTTTGGAAAATGTGGTTTAACTCATTCCCGACGGCTGCGACTAAATGCGTCCTTTGAGGGTTCCGATGGATGCTTCCAAATGCGTCCCGGCGCATAGCGACACACCTCTCTCGTTTTTAGTTTAAAATAGCAATGAAATCTCGCATCCATCGAGACTTCCGGTGATGGCGTGATTTCAATTTAAAAACCGGATGTTTTTATCTTGTTTCACTTTAAAACTATGTGTGCTTTAGTACGGCGCATCTGTGTCTAGCATGTGTTTGTCCAACGTGACAAAAATAGATTTTTTGGCCCTTGTTTATTATTTTTACGCCGCTAATGTTATATTTTTATTTAACCTTATTCATTCTTTGGTGCATTCGTCCTTAATTATTAACATTTATTAATATTCAGCAGCTTAAAAAATATTTTAAAAATGTAAATAAATTTCAAAATCGAGTTACTTCCCTTTGACCCTTTTCTCAGGAAAATAAATGAAGTACGGAAGTAGCACTGCCGTAGAGAATGAGTTAATTATTTAAAAGTGTAAAAGTGTATTCCATGAAACTGTAATTTGAGTTTATATTATTTTACAATTATTTAGTATTGTTTTTCTTCAATTTTACAGTTTTCTTACCATAGCCAGTGTGTAACGGTAGCTGTACACAGAGGCGTAACTGGGTTTTTGGCGCCCTTGGCTAATTTATTTTTTAAATAATAAAAATAAAAAAATTAGAGATTCAACGGCGCCCTTTTGAACAGGCGCAGGCCGGCGCCCTTGGCAACTGCCCCAATGCCAAGCCGTTGTTACACCTCTGGCTGTACACACAACACGTCTTTTAGTTGAGGGTTAGTTTTGGATTGATTTAGGCCTAGGGTTAGGAACAGGGTTTAGGACTTTAGCAGACGTGGCGTGGCGAATGTAAATTTACCTTATCCTTATGTTTTATAATTAATAAATTTTAGAAAAATTCCTATAATAAAACAAATAAAAATACATGACTATGACAAACTAATTGGAAAACCCTAAACTAAATACGGTAATCCCTTATTTTGACGCATTTTATTATTTCTACAGAAATAAAATAAAAAATCAATTTTTACCTCATGGAACTACATTAAGACACTTCAGTGGATATTATAACATGTATTTATCGTTTACCGAATGTTTTGTCATTGGTTTTAAACTGAAATTTTAATATAAAACATGTATTTCCAGTGTCTGTCAATTGTTAGTTTTGTTTTGGCCCATTTAGCCGGTGTGCTGCCAGATTTTTTGCCAGTCTCAGACCACATGTATTATTCATACGGTTAAAGTAATGTAAAAATAATGGACAATTATGTCAGATTCGGGGCATCAGCTTACACTGGGGTGTAAGGACCGGGCTCGAGAGGGCTCTCTCGAGCGTTGAAGGTCCCGTCGTGATGTCCAGACACTGTAGGCCGATTTAATGCGGGCTGTGCCAGTATGAAGGTTAAAAATGTCATAGCTTGTTCAGCTGTTCAGGGGTCGCCTACAACCATCAGAAAAACTTATTTCTGAAGTAGTAATTTAATGATTGGGGGTCACCACAACATGAGGAACTGTATTAAAGGGCATTTGCATTAGGAAGATTGAGAACCACTGTTCTAATGGATTTCCAACGTTTTGTTTTTATGAATCTGATAATCGGCATCACGCCCGCTACGCTCTCCCTTTCCCTCAGACCGTGATCATCGGCATCACGTAGCTACCAACAATCAAGGTATTGATAAACATATGGAAATGTTCAATTTGTGGTTTGAGGAAAAGTATACGAGATGGCTCATTTTTTACCAGGAGCCATCTACCATTATCTAAACTAGTCATTCTCATGTACTGTTTCGCCAATGATTTTCCTCAAGATGCTACAAAGCATGAGTCACAAATACAGAACCAAAACACGGTGATTGACTGGTTTAATTTTATTTCGAGAGGATATAGGGATATATCTGAACCAGCATGCAACTCAGATTGGTGGCTTTGATGATAATGGGGAGCCCATGGTGGTTGAGCTTGACAAATCCAAATATTTTCATAGGAAATACCACAGAGGAGCGTGGCGTCAAGGCCACTGGGTTTTTGGTGGAATAGAAAGGTCCACTGGAAAATGCTTCCTAGTGGAAGTTCCAGACAGAACAGCTGGAACCCTGGAAAACATTATCGTCCAACAGGTTTTGCCAGGGACACACATAACAGATGGATGGGCAGGCTATAGAAACATAGGGCAATTGTCCCATGGGATATTCATGCATTCCGTTGAGGTGCATGAAAGAAATTTTGTTGATCCCAACGATCCAGAAGTGCACACACAAAACATAGAAAATCTGTGGATGCGCGCCAAACGTAAACTGAAAAGACAATACGGAACAAGTGAGACATTGTTTCCATCATATTTAAAGGAGTTTCAGTTCCATTGCAATATCACAAAGTTTAAGGTGTTCAACGAACTTTTGATTGTGTTAAAAGGACGATATCCTGTTTAAAGCATTTTAAACAGTTCAGTTTTTTTCTTGGACTTCTCAGAGCATTAAAGGTAAGATCTTTTTAATTTATTTGTTTTGTACCATTTAGTCTTTGTGTTACCGGTAGCTGAAGAGGACTTTTGTCGACGTCGTTGTTGTATACTTTATACTTAAATCTCCTATCGGATTGTTATTGCTTTCAATATTTCTATAATGTTCCATGATACACATGAGGGCCATCCATAAATGACGTCACGCACATTTTTGAACCCCTCCCCCATCATCGCAAATCGTCCCAAAAAGTTAGCCCCCACCCTCAAATATAACGTCACAAATCTCTGCACCCCCCTCTATAAAAAGTCACTGTGTCCACTAATGACCTTTTAAAGAACGAAGCGGCTATTCGCACTCGGGTACCAGAAGTGAGAGGTTGTGATTAAAAAAAACTATTTAAAATATTTTCGATGGATTTGTAAGACAAAATGAGGTATCAAATGAAAGATAATGGAATGGACTATACGTTTGTAAACTTAATTCTTCAGTTTAACTAAAATAAACTACCACAAATGACATCCGAATAGTATTTAAATTTAGTCAAAATGGACCCAGACACGCACCGCCGCCATTCGGACCCGGGTCCCATTAGACTTTAAAGAAATTCACCTCCCGTAGATATCAAATTACTGCACCCGTGTCAGAAACATTTCACTATAACAGTGGTTCTTAACCAGAGGTAAAAGTACCTCCCCAGCCCTGAGGTATGGAAGACCAGAAAATAGTATTCAGTGGCGTAGCTAGGAGGCTGCGGACCGCACCGGGTGACACCATCTCAGGGGGTGACAAAAAGTTGAAAAATTGCGTATATACAGAGCATACACTGCTTACAGAGCATACACTGCTGTGTCTAACCGAATATCCATAAAACAATTACAGATGACACGTTCATTTTCCACCCATGTTACCAATCAAAATGCTGTTTTATTTAAATTTCAAGGTTGTTCGTCGGCAATTAGGTTACCTTATTATAAGATCAGAAATCCTCCATTTTGAGAGCATTTACAAAGATATCCCCCCCACCCCCCCCCCTGCGGTCAACCATTTTCGTTCTATCCCACTTCATGTTGTAGGCCCCCTAGTCCTAATTCTATTCTATGATTCCCATGTCCACATAAATTAAGAATAAACGTCCTATTTATTGTAAAGAAATGTGTGAATTAATTGAAAAACCACATATCTGAATATCCAATTTTTTAGTGAAACAAGACCTTTATTTCACAGTAGTAAACCGATAAAAGATACCTAAAATATGTGAGAACTTAATATTTAAAATTGTTAGCCCACCACTTGTTTAGAAAGAAATATCGGACATCTAATTTTAATTAAAGTAGGTACTTTGACAGAAATTTTAAATATTGTCATATTGAAATAAATGATGCACCATTTTAAAGGGCTAGCTATAAGGTTTACAAAAACACCAATTTCATCTTTCTATCTTTTATAGAAGTGGAGTTATGATTTTTTTGGTGATTTTTAAACCCTCCTTATTTATCTTTGTATTTAACTAAAAAAAACGTGTGACCCACTTTCCAAATTTCTGCCTTATTTTGCTCAAAACTTCTTTATTTTAAGAGATAATGCTACCAGATTTTCAGGACACATTATCAATGCAATATACAACACAATAAACATCAAAACTTTTATATAGCATCAAGACTATTATTTTTTTTAAATATTTATATGAGGGTATGTTAAGAAAAACAAACAGTAAAAAGGAAAAATTAATATTTGTAAAGGAAAAAAAAAAAAACATTATTATTAATGTTAATTGTATTTTAATGAATTATATGCTTAAGTTAAATTTTAAATCAATTCTTATATTTTAGAAAGTTTAGTAGAAGTCTTTTTTGTTGAATGTATAAGATTATAAATAAAAACTACGGTAAATATCACCTGGTTCACCAATAAGACTAATACCAGTACTGGGATATGTGAGATTTAATTTTAAAAGGTAATGGGGATGTTCTGTCTATCATTTTCTATTTAGACTGCTCTTCAAACTGATTGATCTTTTTTATAAATCTACAATCTCTCTATACTTTTTCCAAACATGCCTCCTTGTCGATGGAAATTAACATTTTCTCTTGTGTCTGAATGAAACCTAGAAATAACATCTAATCATATTCATATCCTGAACATACACAATTTCTTACTGCTTTTTAATATTATTCAAGTTTTTTGTTTAATAACTATTAATTTCTTTTACTTTTATATTATTAGAAATAATAAATAGTAGCCTATGCCTTTTGCCTGCTTTACACTTTAATAAAAAATAATTACTATGATGATGTTATTTATTTTAAATTATAATTAAATGCCTTATTAATATTTTTAAAATACTAACTTCAATACTATTATGCCTGTAAATGTAAATGCAGTTGTAATAATGAAATAGTTTTAGTATTATTAGTAATATTTGTACCAGTCCAGTGACAGTAATTAGTATTATTAAATTATTTATTATTTGGATTAGACTTATTAGTTAAATGTCACTAACTAGAGAATACCAATTATTATTAAAATTATTAAACTATTATTGATTCAATAAAGAAGATCCGATAAAACATTACGCCATTCATTCATAACATTTCTTAACTTTGATATTATACAAATTATTATTATTATTAGTTAGTTATTAATATTAATGTAAATCAAGGGACAAAACTGGTCCGAAATTCAACAGACTACACAAAACAAAATTTTTAAAAAATCTTTAATTTACTGGGTTGCATTCATTTCTAATAATATTGTAAAAATGTATCCAACTAATTAACTGATAAGTGTTCCACGGAATTTTGAAGATTAACAATAACAGTCATCTTTTTTATATCTTCATATTTATATATTAATGACGAAGCCATTTCCGACAACCCAATTTTTTTTAATTGAGGGGGGATAACTAATGAAATACTCAAATTTCAAAAATTCGATGGTGCATAACTTTTTTCAGCGTTTGCTAATATTAATGAAATAAAGTTATTCCTCTTTGTGAAAAAATCAAGCTCTGGCGGGGTAAAGCGCTATGCGGCGCGAGCTTGCATTAAAAAGTTATAATAATAAATACATATCGATCCATAAAAATAAATCCGTTGCCACTTACAAAATACACAATGTAGGCATGTCAAAGGTCCACTCGCGCATGCAGTCTGCGCATACCAAAAATGTCGAAAAAACTTGTTCTACAATATGGCGTACGGCTACACGGTATCTTTGGAAAATTGCTTTCTACGTCACCTTTGTTTACTAAATATTGCTTTCCTCATCAGTGACGTGTCAGTTTTTGTGTTCCGGTGTTTCTAGGAAATTTTAGCAACGATTTATTTTCTGTGTCACGGACAGGATTATCATAGCGACTCGGTAAGCATATATAATAATATACTCCTCAGGTAGTGAAAAAAATTTAATGGTATCTAGATAAAGTTAAACTACATTCAATTAGCAAGTTTAAACATTCTTATGTTATTATACTTCAACAAGTCCCAAAAAAGTTATGCTGCCCCTAAAGCGGCATGGGGTGGGGATGAAAATGTCGCCATATTAAATAATTAAAAGTTAATTATTTTGCGATCGAGATGCCGGAAATGGCTATTATTAAGTATTATCACTGTCCATTATGAATTGATTAGTAATTGTTGAATCCCCTAACATCCGAATAATACTTAAGTAGTTTCAAATGAATAATTAAACAAATTAAATATAACATTTTTATTGAACTTGAAAAGTTTTTATTTGGGAATCAGACAGAGGGTTGTCATTAGTTTTAATTACGTTAAAACTTTTGCAAGTGTAGGTTTACACATTTTAAATTTAGCGTTTGTTTTATTGTTTCATACAAGTAATCATAGCATTAATAATTATTCTCATTAGACTAATATTCATATTCATAAGAGAATAATATCAATATGATTTGAGCTAAACTTATTATTACAAAAATAATATACTATAATATTCTATATATAGGCTATAACTTATAACTATAAAAAAATATAGGCATAGTTCTCTAGGTTCTAAGTCAGTATCAGTAGTAGTTAGTAGATACATTTTTATTTTATTTTGATACTGTCCTATTCGTGGCATAACGAGTTTGCTAATGCCTATATAAATAGTAATAATAATATTATATGTTAATAGTTAATAATTTTAATTACCAGTATAAGCAATAGAATTAGAATAATTAATTTTCTAATTTTTAAACTTATTCTCAGTTGGTAACTACCATGTCTGACCAGCCCAAGGTGAGCATTTCTGATTTTGACAACTTGGTGCAGAGCTTTGCTCTAGATGCAGTGACAAAAGTGTATAGGAATGGTTATGCTGTATTTCTTTATAGCAGCAGCACCAATAAGAAGGTAGGCATGAAAGCTGCTGTAACTTTGCTTGATGAATGTTTCCAGCAGGTTGATAGTAGCTACCAGTCAAACAAGAATTCTGTACGCTCCAATTTGATGTTATTGGAAAAGAAGCTCCAAAGTCTTAAAAAGCAATTAACATTTAACTGGAAAAATATTCAGAATTTTTTGTTGCAGCCATTTAATCCACCAATCAACAAGAAGAAAAAGTTGGTCAGTTCTGATGTTACAACTCCAGAGACAGGCATGCTAAATGAATGTTTACTTCCACAGGTAGCTGAGCAGCATAATAGATTTTTTCCACAGGTAGATGAGCAGCAGAACAGTTTAGTTACACAGGTTTCTCCGCAGTACAGTTCTGTTTCACATGTAGATCAACTATATTCAGGACGTTATATTTGAATAGTGTATTAATAAAAATTCTATATTTCTTTTCAGGACGTTTTCAGTATCCTTTCAATTAAGTAGTA
Source organism: Omphiscola glabra (assembly GCA_964017045.1). Lineage (NCBI taxonomy): Eukaryota > Metazoa > Mollusca > Gastropoda > Lymnaeidae > Omphiscola > Omphiscola glabra. Next base: position 14,541,982 of record OZ024803.1, on the reverse strand, counting down.
GCACTGATTTATTTCATGTAATTAGTTTATTGTAGGACCTTTAATTTAAAAAAAACAATCAAATTAAAATTATTTTTCTTTTCAGGTATTTTTAAATTCCCTACAGGACATGAAATGACTATAATTAAAATATACATTTTATTTGATGTTGTTGTTACTTTAAAATGGAATAGACCTGCAATTTGTTTGTTTTTGATGTAAAAAAAATTATACATTGTACCAAAAAAAATTTTTTTAACTTTTTTTTTTTTCACTTTCTCTGCAAAAACATTTTTCAAAATAAATATTTATTATATAATGTGAAACTTTTGTTATTCATTGTGTTGTATATTGCATTGAGTATATCTACTGAAAATTTGGTACCATTATCTAGGTACTTTGACAGAAATTTTTAATATTGTCCTATACCCATAAATAATACATCATTTTAAAGGTCTTGCTATAAGCTTTGCAAAAATACCAATTTCATCTTTCTAGCTTTTATAGAAATGAAGTTACGATTTTTTTTGTGAATTTTTTTAACCCCTTCTTTATCTCTGTATTTAACTGTAAAAACTTGTGACCGACTTTCCAAATTTCTGCCTTATTTTGCCCACAACTTTTTTATTTTAAAAGATAATGCTACCAAATTTTCAGGAGACATTCTCAATGCAATACACAACACAATGAACAACAAAACATGAACATAACATCAACACTTTACATATTGGATAATTTTATTTGCGGGTATGTTAAGAAAAAAGTGAATAGAAAAATGTAAACAATCATTAGTTATGAAGGAAAAAGCGAACAAATAATGTTTATTGAATTTAAACTAATTTTCTAAAGCTAGTGTTAAATTTTAAATCTATTATTATATTTATAACAAGGTAAGTATTCTTTTTTATATATAACATTGAATGAATGTATATAATTATATATAAAAATTACTCAAATAAAATAATCCATAAGTTATAAAGACTAATCAATTTAAAATGTAATGGTGATGTTCTGCCTGCCATTTTCTACTTAGACTGCTCTTCACACTTCTAGGTCTTGTTGATGAATCCCAAAATCTCTCCTTCATAAACTTTCTCTTTGTCATCTGTGTCCGTACATGCCTTATTGTACTAATGTAGATGGCAGTGGAAGGAATTCTACAGCGATCTTCAAAATAAAATAAAAATATTCTCTTGTACATGAAAGAAGCTTAGAATTAACATCTAATGCTTTTCTATGTCCTAATAAAAATATAATTACTACAACTACAATGATGTTGTTTGAGTCTTGTTTATTATTTTTAAAACTTTTTTATATAAACTAAAATATATATTATCTAATTTTAAACAAGACTGTTATGTCAATAATTTTACAATTATCTGATTTTAATATTATTCAGTGTATATATAATAGCTTAATAGCATTAGACTAAGTCAGACTAAGTCTAAGACTACAGCTAAAGACATGCACTAAGTATAAGAATGTTACTACATTAACTTAACAATTATTTAAAATGTATATTTAAATACCTTATTAAATTAAAACGACACTAACTTTAATTAATTAGGCATTTACGTATGGTTGTAGTAATAGTAATATAATTTTTAAAAAGTGAAAAGTATTAAGCTTAGGCCCTGGCTTAGGCCTAAATAGACTATAAGATTATAACTGTTTAACTGTTCTTTATACTTATAACTGATAATTGATAAGTAGGCCTAATTTTAGTAATATTCTCCCAAATGAGTAGTCATTAATAAGAGAATAACAACTATTATTATTGAAATTACTATCATAAAACTATTGATTGATTCAATGAAGAACGATACACACCGAGTCTGAGTACCGTTACACACGATTTTTAACGTAATAAATAAAATTTAAAAGCAACCCTTGGTCACTAAATAAACTTTTCAAGTTTGGTTACAATCTTTTCTTAAATTATGTAAAATTATTCATTTTAAAATTCTTATAATTATTTAGAAGTTTAAGATTTAACAATAACGAATCACTTCAAAATTGACAGTAATAATAGCCATTTCCGGCTTTTCGATAAAAAAAAAAAAAAATTCATACCCCCACTCACTTGGGAGATGCATAACTTTTCAGGGAGACGGTCAATGATAAGACTCAAAAAATGAAAAAAACTCTTAAATGAATGTAGTTAGCCACCCACTACACCTTATTTGCCTGCCATTACTAATAAAAAAGTATTTATGTGGTTTATATACTTACCCCGTCATTATAATAATACTGTCCGTGATACACAAAAAATCTCGTAGCATAAATCAATAAATCACCGGAACACAAAAACTGAAACGTCACTGATGATAAAAGCAACTATTTAATAAACAAATGTGACGTAGTATGCAATTTTCCAATGATACCGTGTAGCCGTACGCCAAATTGTAGAAACGGAATTTTCGACATTTTGGGACATGCGCAGAAGAATGCGCCGATGGGTATTAAAATCCCTACATTATCTTTGAAAATAAAAAAGTTATGGGTCTAAAGGTGAAAAAATTTCAAAAGTCGGTCACAAGTTTTTTGGGTCAAATATATAGCTTATATAAGGGGCAAAAAAAATTCGACAAAAAAATCATAACTCCTGTTCTATAAAAGATAGAAAGATGAAATTGGTGTTGTTATAAAGCTTATAGCTAGCCCTTTAAAATGATATATCATTCATGACAATCGGACCATATTTAAATTTTGTGTCAAAGTACCTACACAATGCTGCAAAAATGATACCTCCGTGTTTGGAAAAAATATGTGCTCTACGTCACTGATGACTAAATAGTTTATTATTAGAAAACTGTGACGTAAAACACAAAAAAACGAGATAACCACTGAGACGAATGTTGAAATGGCCGTACACGTTTTGCGTTATTTTTCCATATGTGCAGACCGCATGCGCGTGAGACCTTCGACGTACCTAATTAAAGTAATAAAATAAATACAACATATTTATTTTAATCTAGATACATCCAATTGGGCAAATTTTATAAGGTATCTTTAAGGACAGAAGAGTTCTCCACATTTTACCACAATGGCGCCGTGAAAGACAAAAGATTCATGAAAATGTACTTCTTTTGATCTCGTAAAATGTGTTAAATTGTTGTATTCCAACAAAAAGATGGTACTTTAATTTTAAAAATACTTTTAATGAAATTCCATGAGGTAAAAATGAATTTTAAAATTTATTTTTCTCAAAATAATAATTTGCGTCAAAATAAGGGATTACCACTAAATACATACATTTACATGTATAACCATTGAAGTGTTTTAATGTACCATTAGGTAAATAGGAAGTTTTTAAAATTTATTTCACTAGAACTAGAAATAATTTATAGTTTATAGGGCTAAAATTAAATAAGGGATTATATGCACTGCTTTTGTCTGTGACTGGCACTGAATCTAGGCCTAGGCATTTTGAAAACTTGTCTTTTTAAGATAAGCCCAATAATTATATTGATCACGTATATTTTAAGAAGTAATTCCTGTCAATACATACCCTCTGTACTGTACGTGGCAACCGATGTTCTCGAGCAGGCCATACATTTACAACTTTTTGGGTGTAATATTGACCTCGATAAAGCAGACAACGTGCAATGCGTCCTTGACGCTGCCGGCGTGAAGACAGAATCGTTGAATTTTGATACGCATTGTCTCAGAGCACGCCCAGATTGCTTCTGTGCAGAAAAAACAACTGTGCTTCCATTAGATAGAATTTTGGAAGTTGCGTTGACGGCAAGTTTCAAAGCCTTAGCCATCTTTCTTTCTTTTTTTAAGTTGAGAGATTCTGGGTTAAACCAACGACAATGTGCTCAGAGAGATGTTGCATGTGATTCGACCTTCCAAAGGGACACTATTTAGTTTGCTTCCAGGTCATTCGGTTGGGGAGTGTCTATTGATAATATTGGATTTAGTCTCAGTTCTAGATATAATAATATAATTTCGTGTTGCAACTGGCACTGCTACCAGTTCTTGTTTAACCGTGTTAACAAAATTTAAACACATACCCTAATTTATTTCCCATAATATTTCTATCTTATTAGCTAAAATTAAGGAAGTAATGTAAATTCTTTAATTAATTTTAAATTAGGCCCCAGCCCAAATAAAAGGAATTATTATTGAAAGTTACGCTTTATAACCTAATGCATATTTTAATTTTAGATTGTTATATTCAGTACCATTTAATTTGTTTCTTTAAGGTGCGGGTAATCTGCCCTGTGCGCATTTTGGGTCAGTTGATGTGGACTGTTGGAATAAATAAAAAAGATTTGTTCTGATTTGTTGAAGAAAATTTATTTTTCGCATTTCATTTATCAAATGTATTTCCTTTACTTTTTTTTGTTAATCGTTTTTTTTTTTTAAAATGAACATGGCTCTTCGCCTTGGTTGAAACATTTTTTGTTTTGTTGAGTGATTAGTTAATTAAAGTTTCACATTTGTGTGCTTTTTATTTCCTTTATATTACAACTTGCTCGCTGTCTCTCCCCCCCCCCCCCCCACATTAATTTGACAGTGGCGATTGTGCAAAACGTGTTAGGGCAGGGGTCGTTCAAAAATTACGTCACGCCAAAAATGACATTTTCAGACCCCCCCCCCCCCCGGTCACAAATTCTTTACCCCCACCCCCTTTAGTGTCACGTCACACTCAAAAAAATCAAAACATGACATACCGGTACATAACATTTTCATAACTAAGCTAAGATTTGATTCTTTAACATTTTCCCATAATGGATTAAGATGTAGTGTTATTAGAAAAATGTGACGTAAAACAAAGAAGTCCTCCCCAAGCCGAATGCAAATTGGCCACAGCGGTGTTTGCGTCACTTTTCGATATGTCCAAATATGAGCGACTGAGTTTCACGGTACTTTAAATTATAATACCTGAGATAATTTCGAACTCAAATTGATGTTTTTAAAATTAATTGAATACAATTTTTTCAAAATTACATAATTTTAGATTTAAAAAAAAGAAGTGTGACGTCAAATTTTTGACCCCCTTCCCCGAGTGTGACGTAATTTGCGAACGACACTTTAACACTCTTAACTACACAAGCCTATGCGATATGCAATCATTGAAAAATTACAAATCATTTTTTAAAAATTAATATACGATTAAAAAATACTATCAACGGCTAGCTGTACATATGATTCCTATTTCGTAATACAGAATGCCGCATGCCTCAGAATGGAATGCCTGAATAATATGTGTTTCTAAACTAAAACTAAAAGCGGGTGAGATCTTCTTGGTTGTATAATAAATTATAGTTATTTAAAGCCGAAAACACCGAGAATCGTTGACAACATATTATTTTTGTACCGGTACATTTAAAATAAAACTATTATTCTTATTTTATTCAAGACAAGCTGGAAACTTTCGCGTAATCCTTTATTTTATATCCACATAATGCATGAGTAAAAAAAAACTTCCATCCTCATGACTTTCTTTCCTCCAGTACGGTGTAAAATATCGTAACAAGTTGAACAAGTTGACGATACACTGAACTCAGTAACTTTAACTTATGACACTTTGTCAAGACGGACGTTATTTATTTTACTTCGTAATTTTAAAAGCAGGAATCTGTATTACTTCCAGTCAGTCCAGTGCTGAGTGCTAACATAATTAATAATAGAATAATTAACAATCATGTTTAATTGCATCTAAATTACTATCAATTTCTTTATCCGAGTCCATTTATAATAACATGGCTACTGACAGATAAAACTCTTGAGAAACGTCGGCATTAAAACAAGCTATTTTCATTTAAAAATATGCGATTTATGCTAAAATATGTGCTGTGTGAAGGGGAGATAATTCATTTGTTAATTCATGCATTGATTTATTGATACCAGTACAATAAAAATGATGTAACAGTTAAACTTTTTCCGGCACAGATTTTCATGCTGTTGTACAGTTTTTTTTTTTGGATGCTGATTTTATGCTCCCAGAGTTTGGCATGTGTGTCTTATATCGCTCAGTGTTCCTTTCACACCTAAATGTCTGAATAACCGTTACCCCTATTCGGTTGTCTTATTGAATTCTAGTAATTAATTACCACTTGAATACTAGATGTCAGAAAATGACATCTAGATTGGATGTTTGATGTAAATTAAAATCTTGATGGATGCTTTTATCAAATTTGAAATGTGACATATACTTTCAATTCTCTGTACGTTTATCTCTTCTTTTACTTATTTGATGATTTGGGTTTGAGCACATTGAGGAATCTCCCTTATATACTGGTAGTCGTGTTCTTTCCCACTATGTTGGATTCCAAAGAAGGATAATCCCTCACACAAGCATAAGCAAATAATTATTAATTGGTTGAATAAACAAAATGTGTAACACAGAAAAATATTATGAACACTGACTAACAATTTTCAAAATCATTACAAATTTTATTTCAAAGCATACACTCTCAAAACAAAATATTTGATGCATCTTTCAAAGATCACATCTTCATAAACATTTACAAATTGATTTTTCCCTCTGTTAACCCAATAAAGGGTGAGATCTTATTATAGATTATAGAGCCTAAAGTGTTCCTGTTTTTTTTTAATTATTAAATTTTTGTCAGTTGTACCGATAATTAAAGTAACATTGCTTTGGTAAATAAAAAGAAATGTCTATGTATGAAGGAAGCCAAACAAATAAATTATATATATAAGATAGTTTCTTAATTGAAGCAAATTAATGGAATTTTTTTTTAAAAATTACATTATACATGTTCAATTTCAGCACATAGATACATAAATATTATAACCAATACATTTTAAAACTTGAACAATTTAAAAATAAGTTATCTAAAGATTTTCTCCAGCCTAAAAATCAGCCGTCATATACCATAAAACCTCACTCCCTTAATGACACTCACTAAATTAGTGATCAATTAGATTTTGTAATAAATTCATATACAGGTGTCTTAAAGTTAAAAAATAATAATAATGCAATACTCTTATGAGGGAGAAGCCACTTGAAAACATAAACATGAAATGTTGAGAGTGGCATAAGTTAGCATTACAGAAAACTCAACGATAATTTTTTAGCTACAGTTTCATTAATAATTTCATTGAGTACCCTTGAGTTGGTTAAAGAGTGTAGGGTGCCGCCAGGGCATTTGAGTGTATCTAGAGCATTTGAGTGTGTCTGCACAAGATTCAGACTCGGTGCCCATGCTTCTGGGAGTCACATGGTTCCAGGTAAACTTGTTAGCAATAACTCATTTTGAATGAAGTCAACACTGGAAAGTGATCTTGTGCTTGTTGATTGGAGGCATGGCTCTGACATAAGAATAATTAGGAATTAAGTTGCAGAGGGGAAGATTTAAACTTTAAACTCAGGACCATCTCCTTGTACTAATTGAACATAAAAAAAAGAAATATATAGCATGCACAATAAACAAAGCAAGAGTAAAATGAATTGAGAGCCAAACGTTAAGAGACCTCTAAATCGCTGAGGTATAACAAAAAAACTAACAAACCCAACTAGAGCTATACAGAATAATAGATTTTATAGTTGTTGCTCCAAAATGTACAAAAGGGAAACAACCAACAATAGCATCCATATAAATGATCAGTGGGAAAGAATAAAACAAACCGTAAAAGAAGAAATAATAGGTGAGAGAAAATAAATAGAGCATGCACTATAAAAATAATCAATCATCATCATCATTATTACTAAGTGAACCAGTACTGAGGGGAATTGCCAAGGCCCCTCCCCAAGTCCCTCCCCTACGTTTGTTCGGGTCACTTCGGTGGGCGTCTTTGATTTCTGTCTCCCCATCCCACCATCATCTATCAAAGTGGGTAAGACTTAGGTAAAGTGACCATTGTTTAGACATGCGATGCCAAATTATAGCATACATGATAATGTATGTTTATTTTTTACTACTGCTTAACGGTATTGTATGATTTTGAGAATGATGTACAATTTTGGGAGTTCCAGGGTAAACAGGTTGCTGGTGTTGATTGAAGGCTATTCCCACCAAAAAAACGGATAATTTCAGACATTTTGGGCCTTCAATAAAAAAACTTCAAAAAAGATGCGTGTGGAAATCCCTGAAATTTTGTCTGTTAATTTAAAAAAGATAGTAATGTAAAAGCTGATGTTTCAGCTTCTACTACTTGCCAATCATCAAGAATCGCTTCAACTCAGCTGCATTTGCAGTCAGAGATTGATATTTTAAATTCTGATAGACACCATGCTTACGAGGGAACAGGTTGTAGAACTGAAAGGTAACAAAAAGAGAAATTGTGAATTGGAAAACCAGTTGCAGAAGAAGAAGAATGACCAGAAAAGATCACAAAATACACAAGATGAGAGGAAAAGACAATTGAATTCTCTGTTCAAAGATAACACAGAACTATGAAATTCTCTGAAAGCTAGGACCATGCCCGTTAGAAGTTATTGTGGCCATAGCTATTTATGGATTAGCAGTACATGAACAAAGACAGAGTGATCTGTAAAGAAGCATACAAATTATATCAGCAGAGTGAACATTAAATCGGCTGGTTGGATGGATGGCTTTACAATCAGAAGAGGTGTGCTCTTCCTCCATCTTTTGCAGAGGCGCAGGTCATCTCTTGATGGACGTCATGTGTCAACTGCCCCAGTGAAACTCAAGAGTGCAAAACGAACACCATGCCAAACATATCAATGGTTTGTTTTGTACAGCTAACAATACATCCCTTCATTCAGCCATGGACTTGATTTTGATAAACTTATTAGCCTCAAGGAGTGCTATTGATCGTTAAGTGAAACCAATTTTTTTGGTAACAACTGATGGTGGCCCGGACAAGAATCCAAGATATCAAAAAGTGATTAAAGTAGCTGTCTACCACTTTCTTCACTGTGAGTTTGATGCATTGTTTATTGCAACCAATGCTCTAGGAAGAAGCTTCAATCGAGTTGAGAGGAAAATGGCGGCACTCAGTAAGGAACTGACCAGACTGATATTGCCACATGACCACTAGGGTAGTAGTTTAAAGAAGATACATGGGCTAACATTTTGCTCAGTAAATTTTCAGGGAAAAGGCTAAGCGTAATAAACTCACTAAGTGAGCAACAAAAAAAACAAGTATAATTATTTAAAGAAAATACTTTTAAAGTTTTATGGAAACACAGAAGATGATTATCGTAGCAAATTTCATCAAATAATATTAGAAAAAGAAATTGATCCAAACAACCATATTTAATATTAGAGACAACCTCAATAAATTGTTAACAGAGCTAACAGAGATAGACACAAATAACCCAAGACATATTGGTTAGACATATTTATTATAGATATAAAGTGTTAAGAAATGCATCTCATTGTTCTCATTCCTAAAAGAGAAGAAAATTAGAAATGAAAGAATTGGTTGATGCAATCACAACATTTAAAGATGCACATCCAACTGAAGAATTGGACAATAGAACTGATACATTGTTGGCTATTAGGACTTCTACAGATAATTATTATAATTATTATAGACAGAACACAACCCAACAAAGGCAAAACAAGCCATTTCAAAACAGAAGATATCAGAGTTTGCCTGCAAGATGGCGAAATAATAGTTATAAGAAGCCTTATACAAATTACTCAAGAAACAACCATTGTTTTTACAGTGGAATTGAGGGACACAGAAAATTTGAATGCAGGAAATTTAAAAGAGATATAGGACAGAATCATAACACTTATCAAAGAATTTCACCCAATACCAGCCCATTTAGATACAACACCAATAGAAGTAGACAACCTTACAGAAACCAAAACAATAAATATCAGAGATACAACAGCAGTAGTCAAACAAATATAACAGAAAACACTAAACCACACCAAGAAACATTAGCCAGTGCTTGTCACACTGAAGGAAAACTACAATTTTTTTCTTGCATATGTAAATGATCAGCTAGTTCAGTGTCTAAGAGACACAGGGTGCACTACGATAGTAGTAGATAAAAGTCTAATAGATCCAAAATAATACACCAATGACAAAACCACAGTCATGCTTGCAAATAACACCCAGCGGTCAGCTACTATTAAAATTGACTGTTCATAGTTTACAGGACATACAAAATCTGTAGTCATGGAAAATCCCATCTGTCAAGTAATCATAGGCAATATTAAGGAAATAACTGATAACTCAAAAAGAGTTATTCATAAATTGGATAAAATTAAGAAATTTAAACATAGAGCAAAGGGAGTTCATCCTTGGAAGTTATTTTATATTATTAGACAGCTTTAATTAAAGTTCAAATAATGTTGAAATTGGCTTGGGAGCTGGTCATTAAAATAAATACCGGTAGCATTGGTTGTATAAGTACAGGCACTATATGCTATTCTGGATCAGGGTAGATTTTTTTTATTTCCATTATAATGTAATAATAGTATAATAATTTATCATTGGATGGCTACCCGATTACAGTCTATAGTCAAGGGACTATTATGCTGCCAGTCTAGTGTATTACAGTATTATCCAAACAGCCAAACAGTAACAAAATTAAAAAAAATATATTTCAATTTTACAGGAAGATTAGAAGTTGCTGAAGATACTGTAGACTAAGCAGTTGCAAACCCCAAAGATTTATGGTTACCTTTCACGAAAATTAATTGAATATTTTTATATTTTTGAAAATGTTTTTTTAAGCCATAACTTATTTTTTAATATTATTTTCAGATTTCAAATCCACATCTGAAATGCCATTTAAATTCCTAAGAGAGGAATTTGAAAAATAAAGACATTCAAAATTTAAAGCACAGGGTGCTGCACTCTAAGCGGGAAAGTTGCTATGTTGTTTTAGTTGATGAATTGCTGTTGATGCAAGAATCAGAACAGTTTAGTCATATTCTATATTGCTTTTTTTTTAAAACCAGTAGTACTTTTAGTTGATTCAAATTTCAGATATAAGTCAACTATCTACCAAGTGAATTAAAAATAGAATCATCATACATAGCACTATTATTTGTTACCTTCACAGATGTTTTATGTAGTTGCTGCATTGTTTTAGATGTATTGATTGCTTTTATGATAATCATAGCACCAGCCAATATTTTTTCTTACTGTTCTTCATTGGCCTTAAATATTATATGCACATTCTCAGGTGCTACAACTGTATTTGCAAAGAATATTGATGGAGATGAGCTACAGTACATATTCTACCAGTCATCACATATGAAGAGACTCTTCTAAAAATATCCAGAGCATGTTTCACTTGATTCAACTTATTTATTGAATGATTCTTTAATGCCACTTCTTAGTTTTATGGTTGTGGATAGCAATAACAGATCCAGGTCAGAAATTTCCCTAATGTGTTTATGTATTATTTCTATATATATGGCACGATTTCCCTGGGATGCAATGAGGCATTTCAAGGGAAAAGGGATTTTAAGAACACAGGTTGATTGACTTTTAAGTGTATTAAAGGTTTATTGTTTCTTTAATATTTTATTTAATGTTCATTTTCCAAGTTTCAAAATTCTTGGTGGGTTATGAGTATAGTAAAGGCTGGGAAATCCTGATCTGTCATAGACCATGCAAAATTTACTTAATAATGTATTTCAATATTGTTTGATGTTCATTTTTTATTATTATTAAAACCATTATTATTGATGTATTTTTTACCGGCAATGTGTGAAATCTGGCATTGTATAGAATGCCTAGGAATTATATAGAATGCCTGAAGTATGAAATGGTTTATATTTCACACAATTCCTAGGCATTCTTTACAATGCCAAAGAGCGACCAAGCAATGTATAGAATACCCCGCCATTCATGCCTGATTATTTGCTTGGCGTGGCGATCGCGACACACATGCTTCGTGCTCCCGCCAAAGACACTTGCCCCATATTGTGTCAAAACGGCTGCCAAGATGTTGAAAAATGAGATTGTAGTTTCAGATCAGGAATCACTGCATGTTTACATGCAATGGCGGTTCTACGGTGAACTTTCTCAACTATGAGCCACTACAGCTAAAACACCGAATTTTTTCTAACAAAAACCAGTCACCAAAAATAAGTGGATGATGTGAAAAAGGCTCAGACAACCACTCAGAAGAAACCACGAGACTATTGGCTGCTGAAACATGATGTCATGGCGCTAGAGAACAAAAGTAAGTTGATCTATTCTATTAAAGAAGGCATCAGTGCTATTCAGTTCTATGTCACGGATTCTGAATTATTTGACGTACTTTATGAGGCTCATTTGGCCGTTTGACATGGATGACGGGACAGAATGTTGAAAGAACCTTCACACAAGTATAAGAAAATTACTCGTAATGATATTGAACTGTACCAACACGGGCTTGCCAATCCGCTTCCGCACCTATGGTGTTCTGTAGTAGTAGTAGTAGTGAGCGTGAGTGGCTTAATAGTATTTGTGTGAGTAAAGAGTAAAATAGTATACTATTAAGAGTCATCATACCTTAGACATAGCAGTACTAATAAGCGTAGCGCTAGGGCTTAGGACCAAGATATATATATATATATAACCGGGATATTCAACATTTGGGGGCTCGTCTAAAACTAAAACGTAGATTAGTACAAGTTAGCATTACGTTTATTTAAATTATATTTTAAGTTAAATTTTATTTAAAAGTTATCCTTTAAGTTAGTCTACATTTTTCACTTATTATTTCTTCTTCAAACTATTTCAATAATTACTTTGTGCAAGTGGTGTTCAATGAGAGATTTTTGTAACACGTTAATCAAAATAGTTATTAATTTTTGTATCATCCTCTCCACTTATTTCTTTGGTACACAAATTGAGGGGGGGACACGGTCCACAGTAGTTTGACGCTAGTGCTATAATGACTGGATGAAAGAAATTCTTGTCTGCTCGCATTGTAGCGTTGGCAGCATTTGACAGTGGGTACAGTAGGACAGAAGGTTTGATATATATTTTTCATCTTTGTCACCTCACAGTCCACCACACCAGTTGGTTTATATTCATTATTCCTTTTTTGTTAACTTTGTGTAGCATTTTAAGTATCTTTTCCTGTACTGAAAAGTTAGTTTTAATGTTCCTATTTCTATTAGGGTACTTTAGATATATATAGATAAAATTCGTATACCCGTAAGAGCGATAAAGTTCGCTGGGGATTTTACTCTATGTATTTCTTCATCTTTGTTAGCGGTAGTGTCAGTTGTGTTTTAGGGGTGTTAAGTTAAGTGGCATCTACTATCTTCTCTTTTTCTTTGTGTTCTGGATAGCAAAAAATTTTTTTTTAGCCTTGTCTTGTCTTATCGTGTTGGTAAGGAATCGTTAGGGGACAGTGTTATTGTTTCGTCAAGTCTTACGTTCACAGTAGTTGTCTTGTATGCGTCTATTGTCCATATTCTTATTTTAATCTCCTGTATTTCTTTTAATTTCACATACCGTTAGAACGACAATGAAGTCGATCCAAGAACTTAAAGATGAAGCCGCCGAAATGGGGCTAACCGGTAAAGATGTAGGATATTACGTGAGAGATGAAAAAGTTAGACAAGAACAACAGGCTAGGGAAGAAAGATTAGCGCAAAGAGAATTGGAGATGAAAAAGTTAGACAAGAACAACAGGCTAGGGAAGAAAGATTAGCGCAAAGAGAATTGGAGATGAAAAAGCTAGAATTAGCAGAAAAAGAGAGAGAACGACAGTACCAACTCGCTTTAGCACAAACTCAGATTAATGTTAAGGATGACAATAGGACAGACACTCCTAGGACAAATTTTAGAGACAGACTAGAGAGAAACTTACCTAACTACCATGACAATGAAGATCTAGACAGCTATCTGTTGTCATTTGAAATAACCGCCGAGCGTTGTAGCATACCTAAACCTCAGTGGACAGACCATCTTCATACAAAGTTATCCCCTAAACTTAGGCAATTTATGACTATTCAGTAGGGCGTCCCAGAAATGCTCGGAAAATTTTTTTTTTTAATCTTTGGTGTCTCACCCCCTGAAATGTGTCTCTTGGGTACAATGAGTGAATTGGTGAAGTTGTAGCTCATTTGAACAACATTTAGAGGTCCCCCAAGAGCTTTTAAAATTCCAGTATTAGGCCAACATAAAAATCCAGACGAATCGTGGCTCAAATAACTTGCAGTTTTTGCATGCCATATATGAATAAAATGAAGTTTAAATATACTTATATTTACCTCATTGCTACCATTAACTAGAGTTGAAATTGTGTGATTCTTAATTAGAAAATGTAATAAATGCGAGAAAACATAAAATACCTAATGTGCATATTTTTTGAAGATTTGATTGTTTTAAACTAAGCATGCTAAATTGTCAGGCTAGAAACAATTATGAAATTATTCTCTACCATACTTGCTTGTTATTATTTGCTGCAGTGCTATTGTCACATGACCAAGGTGGCCATCTTGTTTTAAGTTTGCAAGACACCACATGGCATTGTTTTTAAACAATTGTTTTTAAACTAGTATTTTAAATAATACAACAAAATAAAAGAAACAAGAAATATATGATGAAGCACCGTAAGCGTAACAACTCAACCGATCAAATGAACCAAAAAGAATACACTGAGAAGTTGAGTAATCTTTTTGACATTAGCCATGCCAACTCTGAACAGCTGATAAAAAATGATGAAGACAGGCAGTTTTTGAAGTTGCAACGAGAATCAAGAACAGGATCAATTGGATCTGTGGACAAAAAGCTTGCTGCTAAAGAAAAACGAGTTGCTGAGCGTCAGAAACAATTTATCAGGGATGTTGGTGATGCAGCAAAAGATGCTACATCACAGTGCCGTCACCATGGGTTACCATCAGGTTCAAGTGTAGAGTCAGCAGTAGACATAGAACAGTAACTGGATGTAGGTGGTTCTGACAGTGACACAGACACACATTCAATGACATCATCCATTTGTTGGGATTCCAGTGACGATGCAGAACCTGATGAAGAATTTGTCATCCAATCAGCATCCTCAAGCAAAACAAATTCTGCAACAGGACATCGCAGACGAAGCATCATATCACCAAAAGTTGCTGCAGTGCTGGACAGAACGAACACCAGCATTAGAAAATCTACAATGATACTTGCATCCGCATTCAACGAAGCTGGTGTTCCGACATCTGACACAGTATTTTCCAAGAGCACAATGCATCGTCATCGCAAGCTTCGTCGTCAACAAGCTGCAGCACGTATAAAAGAAGACTATATTCCCTCAAAATCAATTGTTCATTGGGATGGTAAGCTATTGCCCGATGTTACCGGAGAGGTTACCAACAACGTCGATCGATTACCTGTCTTGCTCTCATCACTTGTCGATGGCACTACAATGCTTCTTGGTGTTCCCAAGTTAGCATCCGGGTCCGGGTCAGGACGGGCAGCTGCTGATGCAGTATATGAACATATCAAATCGTGGAAGTGCGAATCTATGGTCATCGGCATGTGCTTCGACACTACGGCTTCCAATACTGGAAGACTCAATGGAGCTTGCACTCTGTTAGAAGTAGCCCTGGGACGTAATCTATTATGGATGGCATGCCGTCATCACATGTTGGAAGTACTCCTTTCCGATGTATTCAATGTTTGTCTTGGACCATCCACTGGACCAGAGATTTTGTTTTTTAAGGTTTCGAGAAAAATGGCCAGAATTAAACCACACACCCGAAGCCAGATCCGCCCCTTTGATAATCGTGTCCGATTCGATTAAAGAATTTATCAAATGTCAACTTGAGGTCAGTCATTCACGTGATGATTATTTGGAATTTCTTCTGCTTGCTGCACAAATGGTTGGGTTGGAGGTTGATGTCAGCATTCGCAGACCTGGTGCCCTACATAGGGCAAGGTGGATGGCGAAAGCAATCTATGCATTGAAAATCGAACTATTGTTTGCAGGCAATGAAACCATCTTTCAGTTAACAGCGTGAGAATTACAAAGTATTCAGTGCTTTAATCGGTTTACCATATGTGTTTATCTTCAATCATGGTTTTCATGCAGGCTCACCGCAGATGCACCTGTGAATGATATCTTGTTGATACAGCGTTTATACGAATATGATGATGCTGTTCTTAGATCGACTGGATTGAAAATGATGGTGCATCACTCGTGGTACTTGAGTCCGGAACTGTCGACGCTTGTGTTATTTTCAACCCTTTTGTCGGACAAAGAAAAATCTGGCCTTGTTCGGACAATGCAATCAGAACGTGGACCGCATCTCATAAAAACACTACCAAAAAGTGTTGTTGATTTGCGTGCTTCTACTACATTTTTTGAAACATCCAACATTGATGCCAGTTTTCTAGATGTTCCTGTTGAAGCATGGTCAGATACACCATCTTTTAAAGTTGCAGATGATTTTGTAAAGAATCTGGCTTGTATCAATGACTCTGCAGAGCGAGGTGTAGCATTGATACAAAATTTCAATGACAGTATCACCAAGGACGAAGAACAAAAACAATTTTTGCTCCAAGTGGTTGACAAACATCGGAAAAATTTTGCAGAGTGTAATCGTGAACAGCTGGCTAAAATTTAAATTTGAAGAACTTTTTTAAATTTTTGTCTACCCTACAGTACAAAGTACAAGATAAATATTAGGAATGCTTAATTGCATTGCTTATTATTATTTTTCAAGCAGATTGACATTCTTTCAAGAATTAACTTGACAAAATGAATAAAACTTAGTTTTTCATAATTTTTTACTTAAATTTCAAATTTAAAAATATAAACCATTCAAGATTTATATATTTTGTTTCATTTAATATTATAAACAATACTAA
Source organism: Omphiscola glabra (assembly GCA_964017045.1). Classification (NCBI taxonomy): domain Eukaryota; kingdom Metazoa; phylum Mollusca; class Gastropoda; family Lymnaeidae; genus Omphiscola; species Omphiscola glabra. Next base: position 14,525,290 of record OZ024803.1, on the reverse strand, counting down.
GCATCAATTTGTTACTTAATATATCAGTTTGGCATATAATGCAACATTAACGCTGTATAAGATTTGACCGCGAATGATTTTACACCAAAATCTGGAACTTTAAACCTCTTGGGGGACCTCTAAACATTGTTCAAATGAGCTGAAATTTTGCAGGTTAACTACTGTTACCATACAGACATATTCTGTGGGGTGAGACATCAACATTTCAAAACTTCATTTTTTGGGACGCCCTACTATTCAGGACATATTAAGCAAAAGGACTGATTATGACCTGATTAAGACATAACTGTTACGACAGGCAGGGTACAATAACGAAAATTATAGAATAAAATGGAACACACTATCCCCACTACAGGATGATTTTCGTTCCTTTCATTCCAATCTTGTACGTACATTAGACAACTGGTTAGAGACAACTGACACACCTAAAACATTTGAAGGGCTTAAAGATCTCATTTGTCTAAACAACTCTAACTCTTTGAAAACGATATTACTAAAAGAACCGCATAATTGCTCAGAAACTCTAACCCACATAGATATGCTTAAATCTATAAATGACAGTAGGGTCGCTAAGCAGTTTACACATAAAACATTTCACATAGTCGATGCTGCTGCCGCAAATTTTCCCCAGTCCTATAATGTACACCGAACTAGGTCAGTGACAAGGCATTCAGATGACCTCACATGTTATGCCTGCAACAAACTAGAACATCTAGCCAACTCTTGCCCGTCGCTTAAAGCGAACACGTTAGAAGACGCTAAATACTTTAGGCAGTCCATTTCCCCAAACATACCGTAACCCGGGACTTAAGTATAATCAATCCAACAAACCAGTCACAAATAGACAGTATGACAGATTTAGCCGAGATAGACAAGGTAGAGACAGGCAGAGACAAAATCGACAGTTCTGACTAAACAATATCAACAGTGAATGCGTTCAACACTGTAACGCGTGTAAAGTCAATATAGACAACTCAGAAATTCCCATACCTTGTAGAGTAGAGACATTTAACAGTTTAGAAGGGCACAGACAACTACCTAGTAAATCGCTAGGGATTTTTAATGGGAAATAAAGTAACAGTGCTTAGGGATACAGAATGTAGTGTAATTGGATGTAGGAAATCTTTAGTTCCTAACAATAAATGTTCAGGAGAAAAAATTGCTATAAAATTGATAGATGGAACTATCCGACGTTTTCCGTCATCTTAGAAAAACCGTACTTAAAGGGCACATTTTTAGCTGCCTTGTTCGACGACCCAGTAGCTGACATAATAATAGGAAATGTAGGTCAAGTTAGCCATTACCCTTTACCTGTAAATGAGGTGACTCCTGCAGCCGAAGACAAAGTAAACAAACACAGCAGCTGACCCCACCATGTTTTAGTGTAGACAGACAATAACACTTTCCGCCAGGACCAGTTAGTGACTCAGATTTACAACATCTATGGGACAAAGCCAAATTAGGTACAATAGATTTAACAAAGACAGGTTCGACAACCTTCCAAGAAAAAGATGGACTATTGTATTTTCAATATCATTCAGACCAGAATAAAATGAAGGGCAGAGTAGAAAAAGTACTTAAGTTACAATTTTTCAAAAATGAGTTAAGACCGGCATTATATTTTATTACTTCCCCTGCGTCCTTCCTGTAAATATCATTCATGAAAAATGTACGCAAGTGTGTGATTTAGAAATACCCCGAACAGCTGATGCCCTTAATTTTGGGAATAAATATACTCAAGTACACTAATTTAGGGGGAAAAGTTACTAAGTGTTTCCAGCCAATGGTAAAATTGCCCTTAACCAATAAGAATGCAGCATGGTAGCACACCCCCAATATCAGACACCAAAATGGCTGACGGCTCGATCGACGAACGCGCAGACAAAAGTGGAAAAAAAAGAAAATCTACTCCAGTTAAATGGGAAAATAATATCATCAAACGTGCAAAAGCATCAGGTAAGTTATAAAAAATTAAAGTATTTAAATAAATTATGTACAATTTTAAATATTAATTTTCAGCTGAATAGCTAAGTGGCATGTTACTGCTGTTAGTTTTAGTGAGTTTTACTAAGACTAATGGCATGACCCATGCTACAGTTAATAATAATTAATAATGCTAGTATTGTTGCTAGTCGTTATACTTATGTATGGGTATAATGGGATTTTATAGATGTGTTTCTAATTTATATATTATTGCCTATTATACTATAATTTTGAAATAATTAGTAGAATAGTTTGAATAGTTAAATAATCATCATTTTTTATCAATCATGTTGACAATGTTGAATGTTGATTTTTGTAAGCATAGTTATTAATGTATTCATTTGTAGGCAGCATAGGCCTTTGGCTATAATTTGTATAATTATAATATCATCTTTTTTTGCATCACTATACTATGTAGGCCCTACCTCCTTAAACTTAATATATTTATATATTGTTTTATTTTATTTTTTTCAGGTGAAGCACACAGAAATCATGTAGGCAAAGAGGTGATAGAGAGAAGACAACTATTTGTTGAGTGCCGATGTAAATGCCTTCTAAAACTTAATGAAGAAGAAAAGATGTTAATCATTAAGGAATTTAATGAATTGGGTGACCATCAAAAACAAAATATATACCTTAGAGGATGCATTTCTACAAAGGATGAAGACACCATTAGAAGAAGAAATGGTCTAAATAATGGTCCTAAAAAGAATCGTGACAGCTTTGTCTACACAATAAAAACAATTGATTTTACTATCAACTCATTCTCAAGTTATAAAAGCGAGTGCCAAAAAGTATTATGACAGGAATGCTAAACAGAAAGATATTAAACAAGGAGACCATAATTTTAAAACCAAAAAAAAGGTAATAAGCTAATGTTACAATGGGATGGTCCATTCATTGTGGAAAAAAAACTATCAAAATTTAATGTTAGAGTTTGTAATGCAGTTAAAACTTACCACATAAATAGAGTTTGTAAATTTCACAATAGGGAAAATAACGCCTTTTAACCAGTACACAAGCACCTGAAACTCAAAGTCATATTTTTAGCGGATCCTTAGCATCAGTTATTAATGAGTCAGATGATCATGATGATAATAATAAAGACTTGGACTTAAGTAATGTGCCAACTTTAGAGTCCAGCACAGAAAAAGATTGCAATATTTGTTTTAACCCAGAATTAACAGATAGTCAAACGGGACAAATAAAAGAGTTATTAAAAGAATTTGAGTCAGTCATATCAGATAACTCTGGTAAAACAAATATAGGTCATCATACTATTGAATTAACATCACATAAACCTATCACTCTAAGGCCTTACGCCATCCCATATAATCTTCACGATGTATTAGCTAGGGACAAAGAATTAATGTTAAAATTAGACATAATAGAAGAGTCAAATTCACCTTACGCTTCACCGGTAGTATTAGACAAGAAGAAGGATGGTAGTATTAGAACTTGTGTTGATTATAGAAAATTAAATGCAATCACCAAATTTGTGGCAGAAGTTATCCCAGATCAGGAGGAATTAATGTCCAAATTAAATAAGGGTGCATATTTTACAAAATTAGATTTAACTAGAGGGTATTGGCAAATTCCATTAGACAAAAAGAGTCGGGAATTAACTGCTTTCAGGGTTCCCTCAGGGCTACATCAATTCAAATACATTCCATTTGGCCTGGCAACTGCTCCTCTTACATTTAATAAAATAGGAAATTGTTTAAAGGATTAAATCAGGTCATCACTTATTTTGATGATATTTGTATTTACTCTAGTAGCTGGGAGGAACATACAACAGGTGTTGTTGCGTTTAAAAGAAGCAGGTTTTACAGTAAAACCGTTTAAATTAGAATTAGCACTCTTCAGCATCACATTTTTAGGACATAAGGTAGGGGAAGTTTCGTTAAAACCAGATCCAGATAACATTAATAAAATCCTAAGACTATTAAGAGTCATCATACCTTAGACATAGCAGTACTAATCAGGGTAGCTCTAGGGACCAAGATATATATATAACCGGCATATTCAACACTAGCCGTCCGTAGTATCATTTCGCTGAGTGAAATGTTCGTCTGAAGCTGTGTATATCCCGTACACCACTGCAATGTTACACCACTGTTGCTGTGCTCGCTGATTGCTGTGTCCCCCTGATTACTTTACCCCACGGATTGCGGTACACCGCCGATTGCTACACCCCACTGATGGCTGTCACCTGCTGATTGCTGTGTCCCCGCTGATTGCTGTTGAGATCTACAGCTCGTCAGGGGCCAGAGACTTTTCCTAGCGCGGATCGGACTATTAAGCTACCTAGGCACTCACCGTGACCCACCCCACCCTTAACCGGATGACTAGATGGCCATTGTTGATTTGATGGAGGAACGAATTAAAACATTTTTTAATGTATTTACCAAATGTGTTCTTTCTTAAAACTAAGAGACAAACAAGTTTGTCATTTTTAGAGTTGTGGCCTTAGTACTGCTTGCATCTGAGATGCATGAGATAAAGACTTTTCAGAGTTGGCTGCTTTGAAAAATAATTTGACCTGAAACAAAAGTAGAACTGCCTTTTCCATGTATTAAAAAGCACCAGATGAAAGATTTCTAGTCATGAAATATGTAAAGATAAAAAAAGATGAAATTAAAGAGATCTTTCAGGCTAAAGCTTACGCTTCAAACGATGAAATTTTCCAAAAGAAGGATGTTGCTCTTGAAAAACTTAATTGCCATGAATTCACAAAATATTTCTTTGAAAATTGGTATAACCGTAAGGAACAGTGGGTTTTATATTAGATGGGGCAAAATGTTAATTTTAACGATAGTACCAATAATAGACTTGAAAGCTACCACCAAAAGTGAAAAGGAATAATTAGAAAAAGATCTCCCTTAAAACTATGTTTTTTCGACCTTTTGAAACTCATACAAATTAGGGACCATGAAATCCCAGCTGAGGATTTTGCCAATTTAACCTTTGTTCCTTTAGCGTGTCCAGATGCTTACAAGTCTGTTTGCTTTGAGTGTAAAGATTTTTTTTTTACACCCTTTGCAACAAATTTTATTTTAAAACGATTGGAGCTGAGTTTAAAAGTAGAGATTTGCCATAAAGAACAACCTATCTATATGGGAAGCTTCCTTGGCAAAATTTTGAAGTTGTCAAAGATATGTCATGCTCGTGTATGTTAAAAAAATGAATGTTACTGCCTTGTTCCCATATTTTTGCTTTCAGGAGATTTAAAAAGTTACCTATTGTTGATACAAAAGCACCAATGTTCAGTTTGAAACTTTAACTATTAAAGGCACCCAAAATTCTAAATAAGTATTAACAATTTTCAAGAATTTCAAAATTGTGTAAAGATTTGGTGTGATTGTTTTCCAAACTGGGCAATACCAGATTTAGGGAGATGGAAACATTATTAGTGACCATCATTCCTGGGGTGATAAATGGCTCTTCCATGAAATTAGTTTTGATGACAATATTTTGGGTCAAGCTGCGACAAATACTGATTTATTTGACAACAAGACTGTTGGCCAAGATTAGACAAAGAGTGATAAATTTAACGACAACCCAAATAACATAGAAACTGAAAATAGTGCCATTAACATACTGGATGACAACCCTGATGACATAGTCACTGTCAATACTGAGAATACATTTGACAAACTGGGTGTATATGAAATAGACACTGAACTATTAAGTACTGTCAACAAAATGATAGGTTGTGACACATCTGACTATCCAACATAAATAATGAAGTGACTGATGCTGAAATGTTAAATCAGAATTTTGACAGCACACAGCATAATCTGACAGGGCAGTCACACCTCAAAAGAAAATGTGTCAGTTTCTTGGCTCAAGACCTAAAGGAGTTTAGGAATTCTGTAAAATACCCAAAACATATTGCCTGGAAAGGTCGACCCAAAGGCAGTGACACTACTGTAAGTGGATTGGCCAAGTCTAAAGATAAAAATAAGAAGAAACTAACAGCAGTTTCCCCCCAGGGTTTTGAGCCCTTGAACCATACGGGGGAAACAACACTGATATAATGCCATTGCTGGTATCCAATTCCTGGCTACAGGTCGCATACCTGATGCGTGGCGCAATGCCACCATAACACCAATCCTGAAGACTGGCAAACCTGCGGACCACCCAGACAGCTACCGGCCCATCTCCATCACATCGTGTGTTGGTAAGGTAGCTGAACGGCTCGTTAACGAAAGGCTGTACTGGTACTTCGAGAGTAAGAAGCTCATTGATGTGAACCAGAGCGGATTCCGGAGAAAACGACAACCCATGGATCAGGTTGTGCGGTTAATGCAATCAGTAACGGATGGTTTCCAAGATAAGAAAAGCACGCTGTCTGTTTTTCTTGACCTTAAGCAGGCTTATGACACGGTCTGGCGACAAGGTCTATTACTAAAACTTCAACAAACGGGTATAACCGGGAACATTTATTGGTGGCTCAAGGACTTCTTGACGAACCGGGTCGTTAGAACCAAATTTGGTACTGCTCTGTCTAGATACCATACGGTGGAACAGGGCTTACCACAAGGCTCAGCACTCAGCTGCGTACTGTTTCTGGTTTATATCAATGATCTCCCCGGGATCATTCGGAGTGAAAAGTCACTGTTCGCAGACGATTGTACCCTTTGGAGTACTGGAAGGGATGCCTGGGACTTGCAGGAGACAATACAGGCAGACCTTGAATCGATCAGCCGATATGCGAGGAAATGGAAACTGACTGTAAAAACTGCAAAAACTGTGCATACGCCGTTTACCCTTGGCAGAATTATTAAAGAGGTACCGGTGCGCCTCAGTTATCGGGGCTGTGCCCTGCAGAAGTGTGACAACCCTAAATATCTTGGGGTTACCCTCGATCCAAAGCTCAAGTTGCATACGCATATCGATCTATTGGCCCAGGCAGCCTCTAGAAAGCTTTGCATTGTCAAGAAACTCGCCATTATCAACTGGCGTGCCTCTGCTAGTGTGCTCCGTGCTCTGTATATTGGCGCTGTTAGATCTATCATCGACTTCAGCATGCCAATCCAGGTCCATGCGAGCAGAACCGCACTAGAGAAACTTGACCTGGTGCAAAATCAGGCGACCCGCCTAATCTGTGGTACTTTCCGGAGCTCTCCGATTGCAGCCTCCGAGATCTTTGCAAACCTGGAACCGCTCGAAATCAGGCGTGAACGCGCCGTCCTAGCCTCACTCAAGAGGTTTAGGCGTCTGGGGGCCCCGACCCGATCAAAAGCCTAACCGAAGGGTGGGTAGGCAAAGGAAGAATTAAGAAAACATCCTTCCTAAGAGTTGCTCGCGAACTCGAGTCCGAAATTGTGCTATCCACCCACAGAGAAGAACTTGCGATCGTAGGAAAGGCGGGTCCAGACGAGGCTCACGCCAGGCCAATAATTGTGACAAGAAGTCATCGCAGCCTACCCGGCCGACAGTCTTCACTGACAGGTCTGTCGGACCCGGGAAAGCAGGCTTTGGCATATCTATTCATCTACCTGACCGAGCACAGCGCGTAGAACTGAGTGGCCCTTGCGGTAAGTACGTTTCGTACGCCAAAGCCAAGATCGAAGCTATCCATGTGGCGATATGAACACTGAGTGAGGGGTTCAAGGGAGGCAATATCACACCCGCTAACGTAGTAGTGTTCACAGACTCAAGATCAACGCTTCAGGCCCTGAAACAGAGTCCCAGCCGAAAGCTGGAGGACACCTTACACGACATTGCCACGCTCAGAACGACTTACGGCAAGTCGGTGACAATGCAATGGATCTGACGAGCTGGCCAAGCATGGGTCTGACCAGCCATAGCCTGAGACACCAGTCTCACTAACCGCCATCAAGACCCTATTGAGGGCACACTTTAGAGATAAGTGGATCAGATGATGGCGGGACGGTAACACGGGGAGAGTGGTCTGGGAGAAATTGAAGGAACCCACGATCTCCGACAACTGGTGGAAACTCACACGTCCCGACCAGGCAACCCTTGCCCAGGTCAGAACAGGTCACTGTCCCACGAACGACTACCTAGCCCGTATGGGTAGGCGAGACAGTCCCATGTGCAGACACTGCGGATTCGACATTGAAACAGTAGAGCACTTTGTCTTGTGTCCGGCGCTGGAGGCGACCAGGGAGACGATATTTGGGGTTCTACCCACTATCGACCTCTATGGGGCCCAAGAGGAACTCCGAAAAGCCGCCAGGTATTTTAGACTGGCGCTCGAAGAGGCAGCGAGAACATAGTCAAACTTGTCAGACCGTAACAAAGGGTGTGACCCGAGCGTCACACACTACATCGAACTGACCGAAACAGTGGGTGCTAAGACCACGACCCACAGACATATAGAACCGGCTCAGGACAGGTGAAACGCCCGAGCGCGGCAAACCGAGTAGGGAGCCTGAGCACGGTGAAGACAAGACCCGCCACCATGAAGTTGGGTAACAAACCGCATCAGACGGGGGGTTACCCGCGAGGACTTCAAAGGGGACAACGTAAAAGGTGGTGGGCAACTAGCAATGGAATGATGACCTGCCTGTGTCGAGTTCAAAAGAAAAATGAGGTGGCAAGGCGGGAAGACACAGTGACAGGTACGACGAAGCCATCCGAGTGAGGCACAATACAGCGTGCTCGCTGTACGTCATGTAGACGATGGGAGATGGGGGACAAGGTGGAATGAGGTTTCGTCTTCGGCAAAGAAAGAGACTTAAAGTTCTTAGGTAAAAGTCAGGTGGGAGTCCGGAACCAACCCGAGGCGTTCCGGTGCGGGTGTCCGAGGGCGTCCCTGGAGGTCCGTTGCCGGCAGGTGGGGCCACGCTCCTTTGTTCACTTGCCCATTAGGAGGGTTGGGTATGACTGCGCGCAGAACACTAATATGCTGGCTGCCAACGGAGGGAGTCGAGGTCCCCCAGAAAGTAAGAGGCTGGTCGGTGGCTTATGCCCCGTTGTCCGACAATCTTTGATTGCGGCACTTTGGATAGAAACTGTTGGGGTTGGTCGCTCGTGCCGCAGAGACGGGAGCATGTTGGTTAGTCTTCGTCTGCCCAGCTTGGTCGGTTTTTCCGGGCCCATTTGATTAGCAGCGGGTTCGGAAACGAAGTGCCAGATCGGGGCTGGGGACGCCGCTCTTCGTGAGTGGCCGGCCAAGAATTTCGTGCTCAGTGCCGCTTCTGCCGATTACTTGTATGGTATCCAATTCAAAAATGAAATTTTTACCTGAACCTTTAGGTGCTACTAATACTAAAAGTAGTTGAGGAAGCAGAGATATGTGTAACATTTGTTTAGAAAAATAAAGTATCGCGATAATTTTGTGTGAATGGTGTAATGCAATGGCGTGATTTGACATTTGGTAAATGGTTTCATGTACCCTGTGTTCCTTTAAGAAAATATGCAGATTCCTCTGTATGTGGACATTGTTAAGATTCAATCCGATTAATTTTTTAAAGTTTATATTATGTTTATGTATGTTTAGTTGATTTTTGCATTTGTTAAAATGTATCGGTTTCATTTTATATTTTGGTAGTTATGTTTTAAGTATTTACCAAATACAGGCAGTGTCTTTATAAGTGTTCAATTTTCTGCAAATAATCCATTTTTGAAGAAAAAAAGTTATTAGTTGGATGTGTACACTTGCACTGTTCCAGCCATGCTTGTATTGTATATCAATATGTAATGGGCACAGGGACTATTTAAATATGTAGAACTATAGTTATTCTGTATTTTGTAATAATTATTTTAATTGGGGGTGTCACTCTTTATTTTCTGAAATTTTTTTTAATGACTGAAAAGTTTGCTTCATGTGAACCCTTACACTTTTCTAACAATATTTGTATTTTAAATATACATGTATTGGCACACAGAATGCTAAGGATAAGCTTGTTTTGGAAAAAGCCATTGCGTTCTACATAAACCTCAAGAAAAAATGATACCTTAAAAATAATAAACAATATAAAATCTAAGATTGGAAAGAATATGAAGAAATTATGGGGCACCATGGTTTAGGGGAGAGAGAAATTAAAACTGGGAAAGACTGGCAGATTGGTGCACAGCAAATTAGCTCATTATCCATAAGGTAACTTGGGTGTCCCCCGATAAGCGAACAGAAAACCAAATTGACCATATATACATTATCTGGATATTGGTTTGAAAAAATTTGGTCAATTTGATCGAACATATAGAAATATGGTCGAACAGAAAGGTATTTGAACAAAAATTTGTTCAAATTTAAGAATTAAAAATATTGTACATCTGCCTAGTTATTTAATAATTGGGGAATTGGTTAAAAACAGAAATACAATCACTAACTAACCCGATGGGTAGGCTTTATATGACCTTCGTAGTAGTAATAGTGCTGTAACTAAACAATGCAAATAATATAATCATTTTAAATCATGCAACGTATAGCTCCAAAATTGAAGTGCATAAAATAATGAACAGAATTAAAAGTGATGCTGTAACTACATGTAACTCTCCTCATATTTTTTCTAATGATTAATTGAATTATTTAATTGAATTTGAAAAGGTCAACTCCCATCAATTGAAACTATAGTTAACAACATAGAATAGAATAAATTTTAAAAATTCAAACAAACTGAACATTTTCCCATTTCTAACTCTCATCTCTAGGAATTACCAAAAACAAATTTCTGTTCAACCAAATTTCCAGTAATCCTCTACAAGATGTACGAGCTAAAAGATGAGCAGATTTTGCATCTGATCACCATCTAGTTTGGGTGACGTTGTCCAGAATTTAGACTCAACACAAAGTGAGTCGAAACCAGAAGGTGTGCACTAATAATAAGTGTTGCTGTCCACTTGTCATCAGCCGAAAGATATGTCATAATTTGTTCGAGATGGTAGGATGGTGTTGAAAATTATTCATGATGAATTGCAGAGAAAAAATATGGAACATACAACAAAATGTTCCAAATGTTGAAGGAGCTCCTTCCAAATTTGTCTCCTCAAAAAATTATCGTAGACTTTGAAAAGGCCTGCATTTCTTCTGCTTATCAAGCCTTCCCTTATGTTAGGGGGTATTACTTTCACTTGTGCCAGAGTCTCATCAGGAAAACAAACACTGCCAGATTGAAAGGAGAGTATGAAGCTGATATTCAAGTGCATCTGAAGCTAAAATCACTAGCTGCATTGGCCTTTATACCAATCAATGAAGTGGGAGATGTTGAGACCCGCTGGCTCACACAACCTACCGGTCACTTGTCAGTCACTTGTCACGTGATAGACTCAATTAGGCCAGTGCTGATGATAATAATGACTCATAGTCTTAAACAGTGGAAGTTTCCCAGTCAACCAGAAAAATGGTCAGTTATAAGAAACACTGCCCATTTCCAGAGCGTGTGACCAAGCTTGGGACCAAGGGTCAGCTTGGGACCAAGGGTCAGCTTGTGAACCATTGGTTGACCAAACGAAAAATTAGCATATAGTATATGAATTATATGTATGACCCAGAGGTCAGCGTTAGCTGGATGCAGGTCAGCGTTAGCTGGATCCAAGTATAAATAGAGTTGTAAGCCAGTTAGTCGTTCTCTCTCGTCCCTGTAATTACGGTAGTGTAATTGACAAGACAAGCAGGAGCCTGGCTTATGACTATTGTGTTAGAGTGTGTCTAATCAAGAGTCGTATGGTTAGTAATATTAGTATTGTTAATTGGTAGTTTCACATGTTTGTAATGTTAGCATTTTGTTAGAGGATATGTTAGGATTATAGTTAGTTATCAAGACATTGTTAGAATACTATATTATATGTATGATTAATTAGTAATATGGTGATGAGACTAATTCTTAGTTGTAGCTTATGTTGTATCTATTATTCTCTTTACAGCCAGTTAGTAGTTAGTTTAGTCACGTTCAGTTCGGTCAGTTAAATGAGATTAGGCGCAAGGCCATAGCAGAGCAAAGTAGTGAACATTAATCGGAGAGTGAATTATAGTCGAGCTGAAGTAAGACAGAGCTCAGTAGACTAGAACTCAGTACAGTATAAGAAGTCAGAGGTTAACAGTTTAACCCTGACGCAGTAATTGCACAAGGCAGATAATAACGTGCGAGTAACGCACTAACAGATATTAGTACCGGTATCAGGTCAGCAGACGACCCAAGCAGACGTGTTGTAGAGGTAGCAGAGCGTGGCGAGGAGTCCCCCCCCCTGCACCGCTGAGTGACCAGTGGCGACCCTTCCAGGGCTTTGTGTGTGCTGTAGAGTCTGACGGTGTGTATAGCAGACGAGGAAGCAGACAAGAGAGGGCAAGCCGAGAGACGAACGTTCCACCGAACGTCCAGCATCATAACATCGTATTATTAGTAAAGCATTCATTGTATCGAAATTAATTATTACTATTTGTATGTATCTATATATTTTGTATTGTAGTAATTAAATAATTATTTGTGGCTGAACCACCGGTGTTTATTAGTTATATTAGCGTTATTGAGTGAGTGAGTGAGGATTAATTTGGTATAACTGTTGTAGTAATCATTCACCTAGACATAGTTCATAGTAGTACTAATCAACGTAGCGCTAGGGACCTTTATCTCTATTCCCTTTCCTTAATTACCACCATCTTAACATTTCGGGGACCAGAAATATATAGATAAGAAATAGAATTTTCGACAGGAGCAGTTTTTGTTAGTCTTGCAGCCACTTCCCCAGATGAGGAACAGTACAATGAAGTTCTCACATACTTCTTCTTGAATATATTGAAGGTGCAGCAGGTCGTGATCCACAGTTTCCAATCAGATTATGGAATCATTATGAGGCTGCAGCTGAGGGTTCACCCAAAATTACTAACTGCCGTGAGGGCTTTCCCAATGCACTAATGCTCTCTTTCACTGCAGTCATCCCAGTGTGTGGCTCTTATTTGATGGCATTGAGAAAGATATTGCCTGCCTAAAACTTACTCTGATGAAGGCACAGGTAGGAGAACCAGAAGTGAAGAAAAAACATATGAACTTCTACAAGAAAAAGTAGCTGCAGTGGTTCAAGATTACCAGAGGATAGGTGAAAGATTTTATGAGGGGAGATGAGGAAACACAATAGAACCAAAGGGGATGAACCCTCAAGCAATGTTGTTTTAAATGAATGCTGAAGGTCCAAGTCATTTGAAGCCACTTACCAGTCATAAGTAGTTGTGAGGGTATTACGTAATGTCTGGACAACATTGTTTTTGTAAGAAGGGGGTATTGTGGAGAGTCCAGACCTGGGTGGTACAGGGGTGAGGGGAAAACCCACAGTACGAAGACTGACCAACTGTCATAGCGTAGGACAGACTGGCGCTGTCCACAACTGTCGTAGGGTGTCAGATTGCACCAGGGGAGGCTAATAATACCATTATGGTGACAGCCGTGGCTATTTTATGTCCATTTAGACGGAGGGAAAATTTAAGTATCAGAGATGTAGAAATAGATTAGCCCTGGGACAGAATCTGTAGAGACGTCACAACCAAATTTGAGGACTTGTCAAAGGGGACCATTAGACGGGACTAGGGGTAGAACTCAGCTGGACAAGAAAGATCACAGTCTTGAGGACAGCAGACAGAGACACGAACCGGGACAGACAGAGACACGAATTGGGACAGACAGAGACACGAACCGGGACAGTCAGAGCAGAGTCCTATGTCTTGAGTGTGAACAGTAAAGCAGTGGACTGATTGGACAGTCAGAGCAGAGTCCTATGTCTTGAGTGTGAACAGTAAAGCAGTGGACTGACTGGACAGTCAGAGCAGAGTCCTATGTCTTGAGTGTGAACAGTAAAGCAGTGGACTGACTGGACAGTCAGAGCAGAGTCCTATGTCTTGAGTGTGAACAGTAAAGCAGTGGACTGACTGGACAGTCAGAGCAGAGTCCTATGTCTTGAGTGTGAACAGTAAAGCAGTGGACTGACTGGACAGTCAGAGCAGTGTCCTATGTCTTAAGAAAATTATAGCAGATAATTAAAGTGAAAGGCTAACCATGAACGTGTTGTTCCCCGATTGTTGCATTTCGAGAGACAGAGTTGATAATGAGGTTATCATCCAGAGAACAGAAACGAGTCAAGGTTCATAACAATAGTATAATTTAAAATGGATGAATACAATCTATATCCTTATAATATCAAAGTCCTTTTACTTTATGACTATCACTAATGTGTGGTTATTCGCATTCATGTTTACATCCAATTCCTTTAGAATAATAACATTTGATCAGACATTCCAACTGCCATCTTAATATCCATGACAATATGTCTTCTCTTCTATAAAAACTATTTTAAAAAATGATGGAAAAGATTGAGCTCTCACATCAAGTTTAAATCAACATTGAAGTGTACAGTTTCCACCAAAAGAAGGAACAAAATGGTGTCAAAATAATTTGTAAGGTAGGTTTTGCAGTGATAAGTTTGTCATAACAACTGGAGTCAAGGCTTGATGAAATTTTCAAAACTGGTTGCTGTTTTGAATTTTTAGAACACAAAAATAAAATATAAAGAAATACAAGAAAATAAACCATAATTTTAAAGGGGAGGAAAAAAAATAGTTCAGCAACATTAACACATATTTTTGCTTACAAGTATAATGAAGTTGATGGGCAATAAAATTTTGCACTTCCAAAAAAAATGCAGTTATATAATTCAGCAGAAAACCAACTCATTCCACTTATTCATTCTGAAGCATAGTGCCTTTTATTAAGATTAATTGGAGAATCAAAGTCTACAAATGTATTGGCTACTGAGGCTGGACAGCCTCCTGTGACTGCCTCCAAGAACAGGAATTATGCTGTTGCTATATTACTAATACTTATGCAATAGCATTACTGTTTATAATTTAAGTCATTCACTACGATCAACCAAAAGCAACATAACCACTTCCTACAAATGTGACTGAATGCGCCATGCCTAGTAACGTACATGTATCATGTAATATCCCAAGCAGCCTTGTTTCTGTGCAAATAGCACTAGGATTATTTTTAATAGGCCTTAAAAACTGCACTCAAGACACATCTCTTCAAATTATACTATTCCAACTGATTCCCACCCCACTCTGAACAAAAAACTATGCTGCTGGGTGGCGTCCATGGCTTGATATGTAAATAGTTCAAAATATATTAATTATTGTATTGTATTGATTTTTTGACAACTATTGGATTTTCTTTTTTGGTAGAACTTGAAATAAAGTGTGTAAAAGTGTATTCTATGAAACTGTAAGTTGAGTTTTCAATATTTTACACTAAACCAGACACTATAATAATTATGCTCTCCGGCCCTATGGCCTATGACATAAATACAGAAATAATTATGAAGGAGCTTAACTCCAAATTTAAACTGAAGTGGGAGCACATGGAGGCGCTGTATTACCTGGAGGCGCCTACCAGGTGGTACCTCACGCTGAGAAAGGAAGCGAAAACAGAGCACCATACCATGCCCGCCTCCATAATGCCCTCATTGGGGGTATAGAAATCCACGGGTTTTTGGGTACGCTTGTCCACGAGGACAAGCTAAACATGAAGTTTTACCTCTCCTGGGTACCCATCATGTTGGGGGAGGGAGGGGTGAAAGAAATCGCCGAGCATCTGGCGGCTCCTAACACCCCTTTTAAAGTCACCAGACACCCCCAAAACGCCTCCAAGTGGGCGTTACACTTGACCCCGGGGAAAGAGATCCCCCATTACATCCTAATAAACACCGGGGTGTTTTAAAAACACAAGATATGGGTCCAGGTCCCAGGAAGGAGGGTGCAGTGCTTCCACTGCGAGGGCGTGGACCACTGGTCCAACCAGTGCGAAGGGATTAAAAAGAGAGCCCCTAACGCAGAGCTGACCAACCAACTACCAGTCAAATCAACAAAAAGCTACGCCGCTGCCAAAACAGGTAAAGCGACCCCCCCCCCGTGACAAAGGTGATAGAAGTAGCAGACGTAGAAGACGGAAGGACACAGAAGAGCCCTCAAGAAGGAAAAAAACAGGAACAGAAGAATAAAGAAACTAGAGGCAAACCAGCTCAGAAAGAGGTAAAAGTACAGGAAGAAAAGAAGGAAGAAAATTAGGAAGAAACGAGGGTTAGTGACAACCAGGAAGAATAGGAAGAAGACACGGAGGAAGAAGGACCCTTCAAAGTAGTAAGAAGAAGAAGTAGATCGTCCTCACCTGCTTCAAAATTGTCCTACAAACGACAGAACAGTCAGCTGTCGATGGAACAAGCAATGAAGAAGCTCAGGGAAACTTTATTCATAAATTACAACAAACAATTCCCATAAACAAACAACTTAAAACTCCAACACTTTCCAACACTAAAAATGGCTGACAACACTTACAATAATCTCCCTCAACATTAGGGGATGCAGAAATAAGGGAGACTGCATCATTAAACTAGTTAAAGATCATAAGCCAGATTTTCTATTTTTACAAGAAACAAACATTAAAACAGAACACGAAGCAAACACTTTCATCTCCAAGATAGGCTTCAACTACAAACACTCCCACTATAGCAATAGCTCACATCTAGTAGGAGGAACGGCAATCATACAAACGTCGGACCGATGGGAAACAACATCCAAAGGAAAGGACAACGAAGGACGAATAACAACATCACAAACAACAACCAAAACTACACACTAGTCAACATATACGCACCAGCAGATAAGACCAGGGGACAAACGTTCTACACAAAACTACCACAATTCTTAACACACATACACCAGCGTGCAGAACTTATAATAGGAGGAGACTTCAACTATATTAATGACAGTTTAGACTCGACTAATCCCAAAAGAGCTAAACTTGAAAGAATAGTGGAAGAAAATAGACAGAAATTATACAAAGACAAAACACACACAGGCTACACAGGTACATCCAGCGCTAGGTTAGACAGGATATACGCACCAAAATCAATTCCCATAAAAAAAACAACTCAGACATACAGGACAAGTACGCCGCGTACGCAAAGACCCTGGAGGACACCCAGATGGCAGAGCTGGATAAACCAATAGATGTCACCGATGTCAAGACGGCACTAGACGGGATGAACAATGGGAATTCCCCCGGACCAGTCGGGCTGACCACAGAATTCTACATACGCTTCGCGCCACAGCTGACCACACTCCTACACACTGTGATAAGCAAGGCGTATGAGAACAAAGAACTACCGCCCAACATGGGAGAATCGTACATTAAACCAATACCCAAAAAGAAAACAGACAAAACAAACCTAAAATTGCAGACATATATCACTACTAAACACAGACTACAAAATATTAACTAAAGCGATAGCAAATAAGATTAAACCCTATCTAAAAGAATTAATGCACCCAGACAGTGTAGCATTAAAGACAGAAATATAAATAACCATAACCATTTTATTAGAGACATAATTAATTACACCAAAGATAAAAACATAGAGGCAAGTATCTTGGCACGTGATCAGGAGAAAACCTTTGACAGAGTATCACACACATACACAAAATACTTCAACCTAGGATCCTACGTGTGTGACTGAGTTAAAATACTATACAAAAACCTCATAAGTAAACTTTTTAATAAACGACACACTATCAGAAGGAATTGAGATACAGAGATCGGTAAGACAAGGATGCCCTCTATCACCTTACCAATACATTCTGGCAATAGAGCCAGTGTTGATTAGGAAAGACCCTCAAATAGAAGGAATCAGCGTAGCAAATAGAGGTGAAAGGAAACTACTTTCTTACGCCGACGATACTAAAAATAACCAATCAATCATACAAATAATAGAAACCTTTAACGAATTCCCCAGCAGTAGCGGCTCAAAAATCAAAATATAAATAAATCAGAAATTATGGGGATAGGTAAACTAACAGAAAAATTAGATTACCCTCTAAATCTAACAGGTAAAAAGGAACTTCTCATATACGGTGTCACAGGGTGATTGTTATGCCATAGTCAAATATCCACGGGTTCAAATATCGTGTGAAAATAAGGAGAATGACACGACGGTGTGTGTATAGAGACCAAATCACAGCTACACGAGACGCAGGAAAGGGCAGATGATAATCACTGACCGATTGTAGGACAGATTCAACGCAATAGAGGGGCGACAGTCTTACAAGACGCCACCATATGGCGTTGTAGTGTCTCGCTTGGATGAATCAGAATTTCCTGTTTTGTGAATCACTTGTACTCTGCACAATGTACCTTGAGTAATTATATCTATATGACAACCATCCTTACTATTATTTCATAGTGTATCTTCTAGGATAGTTCTTGATCTTTTCATGCATTTCTCATAGCGCATTCATTGTATATCGAATATTACTTTACTTAGTATATATAAATAATAAATAGGCTTTAGTCATTTTTAGTCAAGACTTCCTTTGTTTATTGTATAGTTATTGTGTTTCCTTGGACACATCAAAACAAGATGGTGTCAGAGGTATTGTAGAATTTAGACCTAGGGTCCCTTAGCATAGGGAACTCGTGACATATGGGCTAACCTTCACAAACAATCCGGAGGAAGAAACATGGGACAAAATCATTAAAAACATCAATAGAATAATAGAAAGATTCCAAGACTCAACAAAAACTATATTTGGATGTAGCACACTTGTAAACACATTAATCATACCAAAGTTAGTCTATGTAAGGAACGTTTTTAACATACCTCTTGACACACTAAAAACTATTAACCAGAGAATAAGGTTAAAAAACACAATATGGAACATCAAACACTCAACGCTTATGCAGACTAAGTTAGAAGGAGAAATTAATCTTCAAGACATAGAAACTAAAATTAAAGCAATGAGAATCAAATATTTAGGTCAGGCTATAATAGACAATAAAAAATACGCACTGACATTACCATTAGACTGACACGTCTCACACCCATCAACAACAACCCACTACATGGGGGCAAAACTCCCCCCTTTCTACCAGGCATGCACATGCGCCATCAAAGATAACAAAGCACTAGTACATAGAACAAAAAAAGAAATGTACAGTCACTTGAGAGATCAAATGAAAACACCTCATTCGGAGAGGATCATTGAAACTTTTCAACAGAGAACAGATAGGAGATACTTTTAAAAACCTACACATAAAAGAAATAGAACCTAGGGCTAGGGAAATAATCTTCCGTCTCCTGTACAACATGACACCAACATTCGAAACTTGAACATCATAGGATTCAAAGACCAAGATGTCCACTCTGCAGATACATTCTAGTGGAAACAGAACAACATTTATTTATGGATTGCTCATAAAAGCAGGAACAACCCACCCGATAATCATAAATAAATCTATTACACTTAACACTATCCTTAAATCGATTAATAAAACCCAACATGTAATCAGCCTCCGACTTGGCCGAATACAGACAACACATTTTGCAGTGCAGACAACATATTTGGCAGTGCAGACAAAACGCCAAATTTCACAAACATATGTACACAGAAAAACTACTACAAACATTATTTAGAGCAAAAATACAAACCCTAATAGATCAAATCTAAAAATCAAGATCCTACTAAATTAAGACTAACTTAACCCATTTAATGCGTTTCGCCGCAGTGTTCGTCACGCGATTTCGGCCGAGTACGTTTAGCCACTCTCTGCGTCACCACTGGTTTGTTTCATTTTATTTGTATTCCAACTTTTCCATTCAACTATTTTATTAATAGCTTATCAAACTTTTATACAGAAGAGTTTTACCATCCTTTGTGTGAAATTTCAAACGGATTAGACCGAGATTTGTGAACTCTGTGATCGTTTTTTCAGTAAAAAAAAAATTGTAAACAAAAAACAGCTGATTGAAATGGCTGCATCAAGTAACACTGGTAGTTGTAATCGATCAGGATTTCGATCTATGACTGCTGATGAAGCAAGTAAATTGATTTGCTTGGATGATTCAACTTCAAATGACGATAAATCTGATGACAGTGAGTGTTAATTTATTATTTGACAAAACAAGTGATGAGGAATATATTCCTCCGACTACAAAGAGACAAAAATTATCCGTTGGAAAAGGGAAAGGAAAAAAAAGTACACCAACTAGGCACAGTTCAAGTTCTACTAATTCTGTGGCTTCTATTTCAAAACTTAAATCATCTTCATCTAAAACTAGTCAATCTACTAGTTCAAATTATTTCCCTACCGAGACAGAGTGGTCCGAAGTAGTAACAGGACAAACTGAAAACAATTTCCGATTTCATCCCCTTAGAAATCCTAGAGTTTGCCCTAAGCTTCAAAACATTGTAAACCCTACACCTATTAACCTTTTCAATGAACTATTTGATGATAATGTTAAAGATTACATTGTTGAATCTATAAATGCCTATGCAATAAAGAAAGTTCACATGAACACACCTGCACACACGCTCTGTCTATAGTCGATGGGTGGACATATCAAGGCAGGAGCTAGACAAATTTATTGATGTACTCATCTACATGGGGATGTATAAAAGGCCAGCTATTTCTGATTATTGGTCTATGTCTGCTGAATCCTATATTCCATGGATACACCATGTATTCAACAGACAGAGATTTCAAGACATCTATCACTCCATGCTACACTGTGGCGAAGAAAATTCCAAAGGGAAAGATAAAATCGAACCATTTATGAACTTACTCTTGAATAAGTTTAGAAATGCATTCTACCCTTTTCAGGAACTTAGCATAGATGAAATGGTAATAGGCTTCAAGGGCAGATGGCAATTCAAACAATATAATGCCACTAAGCCTAGCAAATATCATATAAAGACATTTGGCTTGTGTGATTCCTCAACGGGTTATGTTGTTGATGTTTTGACCTATTTTGGGGGCCAATACCTCCTATAACCCAGAAACAGATAAAGATAAAGGACAGGCTGTGCAAGTTTTTCATACTTTACTGCAGCATGTGGGTACTGGATACAAAATTTTTGCTGACAGAAATTATACGTCAAGAAAACTTGTTGACTACCTTCTTGCCAAAAACCAATACTACACAGGAACACTGAATATAAACCGCATTGGATTTCCACTAGACATAAAATCTTTATATTTACAACAAAAAGAGATGAAGTGGTATATAAACCAAAACAAAAGCATGCTCTGTGTTGCTTTCAGGGATAAAAAGGCACAAAAAAAATGTCATTGGTGTCCACAGATGCTAGGGTACAAGTTACCGAAACAAAAAAAATGGATAAATCGGAAATGATAGACATTTATAATCACAAAATGAATGGCTGCGATAAGCTAGACCAAAAAGTAACATATAACTGTGTGTATGAATGTAAAACCTTGAAATGGTGGAAGAAGATTTTTTTCTGGCTGTTGGAAAACACCCAGGTGAACTCATACATTTTGTTTTTACTCTGCCAATCAGCAGATGTAAACAGAGTCAAAATGAGTCTCAAACAGTATAAAATTTTATTGATATGTCAGCTAACTGAGGAAGTAGCATTAGATCAAATAGTAAATGCACCAGGAAAGGGTCCAGAGACCGGATGCCTTGAAAGGACTAATGATGCACAGCACATTGTGGATTATGATGAACGGGACCGATCTTGCTCATATTACTCTACTGCAGCAGAAACCTCAAACTTCTCTCATCGATATTCGCTGCTGCCCTTTTGCGTTAATGTAGCATTTAATTTTATTTTACATTTAGCAATTTAAAACTTTTTTTTTGTTTACAAAATTGGTTTACAAAAAATGTTTTTTTAAAAATATGTAAAATAAAGGGACAGCAGAAGTTGGTGATATGATTTTTAGGTTCCTGCCACCACCCCTTTTGTTTTAAAAATAAAAACATGAACTTTAGACATGATTCTAAAAGTTATTGACTCTTTGAAACCTCAAGAAAGAGATGAAAAATCCTTGAAATGTTAAGAGTTAAGGAATTTTGGTTTCCAATGAAAGAATAAATTTAAAGTTGTGAAGTTACTTAAGGTTTTGTCTAACAACCTTGTTTTGCTGCCATTATTTCCCTCCATTCACAAAGTTCAGAGAACTGACAAAAATGACACTTCCAACAATCTTCCACTTCTACTCCTCTAGTACCTCTCTGACCATTCCACCACTGCTGTTGCTCTGTGAACACTTTTTGGATAGAATGTGTGTCCAGTGCTGTGTCTACAATGGAGATTACAGCCTTTGTGTCCTGATGAATATACTCAATTTTAACTTCTTTTATACAAATCATGGACTGCACCTGAAAAAAAAATTGTTTGCTTAAATAATAGTCAAAATTTTATATGCTAAAATATAAATATATTTATAATTGAAAGTTGGGTATGAAATTAAAATATTATTTAATGGTTAAAATTCAATCAGAAAATAATTTCTGGTGGTAGAGCACCGGTTAATAGAAAAATATATCAGAACATGAAAATACTTGTGTATAGTAAAAAGTATTATTGGTGACATACCTGATTCAGTACTGCATCTACCACACTTCCAAGTGAGCAGTTGGCAGATCTGAAATTACTTCCTAAACCATTTATATGATGTTTTAGTCCTTGGCTTAGTTGGGTTTCCATATTTAGTTTCAGATGAATTGCCATTAAATCTTTGTTCATTTTACCCTGAACGAGCTCATTAAAAAGCTGAGCATACAGCCCGACCTAATGGGGAAAATAATATTAGGTGAAACAACATGAGAAAGTAAAAAAAATATCAATCACCTTTAAATATTTGAATATTATTGGGTTTTATGTACGTCAAACATAAATATATAGAGTCATAATATAAAACTTTAATAGTTAAAATTATTTATTAGAAGCATATCTGAAATTTATTAAGTTACAAACACAGGCAGGACTTTACATCACTTAAAGTTTAAAGGAAGATATTTTATGATTAGTTGCTAATGAGAAGATCTGTCGGCTTAGTGACCCATGCAATAATTGTTATGAAAACTCCAGCATTAATCATTTTGGAAAAGTTGTAAGTGTTCAACCCTTTTGTCCCTGACATCCCAAATTATTCCTTCTGTCTCAAAACTACCTTGGAAAGTTCATCGGTTAAAGTCTAGGCAATAACTTAAGTTTTAAAATATTACATTTCACCCTAGAAAGTAAGAAAAAATAATGATTTGTTTGCATCTCTGCTACTATGAATAAAAGCTATTCAACAAAATCCATGATGAATTTTTCTTATGCAATTCAATCTTTGCTAACCTGAAACTTATCCTTCTCTTGCTGTCCTTTTTTAGGTGGATGGCATGATTTTCTTGTTTTCAGTTCAGATATTGCAATAGTGTACTGCTGGAGATCAAACTGCAGCTCATCAATAATGCCAAAGATGAAAATATCACCTCCAAAAGGCATTCCAAACACAGGAATTTCCCTAGATAATTTACATCCATTATGAAAAGCCATCACAGCAAACTGCAGGTTTAAGAGTTTTAATGCCCATTCATCTTCTTTTGATTCAACTTTGACGGGCACAGGAACTTGAATCTCTAATTCTACAAATGCAAATAGATTTTTAATGTGTTATTGTTTTTTTTTAATAAAATTTTACAATTAGGTGTCAAAAGTGGTTCCCTTTCTAAATGATTTTATTTACTGAGGAAAGAGAAGCAGGCCCACTCAGGTGCCAATCATAGAGGTGATGTGTAGAAAATAATTATATTATTATAGCTAAGAATCTTCAAACCTCGAGCTAGGTGGATGTCTGAGCCTTTTTCTTTAGTTTCTGATTGTTCAGGTGTCTCTTTCAAGTCAACTTGCATCCCTGGCAAAGCTCGAATCAGATAAATCTCTGGCGAGAGATCATATAGCAGCTGCTGTTCACACCTGCAGAATAATGAGTGAATGAGATTTTCAGACAATTAAAGATAATATGTATCAGCTGTTTTCAATCTTTTTCATCTTACAAAAAATCAAGACACTAGAACTTGTTATTGAAATTGTGCACACACAAAAAATAGGCGGTTTGGATTAGGTGCAGCGTTAATGGAAATTATTATTTGGATTAAATGGATATTTTCATCTTTTATTTTAACTAAAATGACAACCAATATGATCCTAATTACAGCCATGGCAAAGCAAACATATCACAAACCTCTCATATTTGTGAAAAATGCACCCCCCCATAACTAAATTATTCTAGATACTAAGTAATTGCATGATGCACAAGTAATTAAATAAATACTTAAAAAGAATAAATTGTTGCATTTATCCTTGCGTAGAATCTAAGCCTGTAGTAAACAGAAGCATGAACTTATGCTATGTATCATGCTCATGAGGTTTAAGACATACCAGATGACAAGGAAAAAAACAAACAAAAAACATCAAGAGTAGGTTACATCATAGCAATGATGTTGCAGATAAAAAAAATATTGACCCGATGGATAAGAAAGATTGAAATGTTTGGCAAGTCTAGGAAATTCCAAATCTCTGTTACAGAATAAATTAGTTAAAATCCCTACAGTTAAATAAAGCCTTTTTTTAATATATAGATTTAAAGGTGGATTAAAAAAATAATCTGCACACAAAAAAAATAATTTTTGAAGCTAAAATCTGCAAATATGCAGATTAACTGTCCGTTAAAATATAATACTGTTATTCCATAATTGGGCGATGATAAAAAATTTACCAATGCTGTTTGGCCAGATCAGAGACTGTGAGATATTTTGGTCTGTAACGATGTCTTGGCGTCCCCTGTGTTTCCAATATTTTGTCACAATCCATGGAGAATATAGAGCTTTGTTCCAATGTTTTAAGGTCATCATAATTTGAACAATCTGAAAATTATTAAATCACATGGATAAGTAATCCAGATTTAAAAGAAATAAGCAAACATGCTGCATACTCTTAAGTGCTTTTCTGATTAGGTCTTTTAACTATAAGTTTAATATCAATGACTTTCTTTCGCTTAAGAAGCCATATCTGGATCAAATGTTCAAGTTGTTTCAGGAAAATTAAACTGATGGATAGTGTAAGTGATAAAAATTGGCGATAACAGTTAGACCAGTGTTGGGAAGTGGAAGTAGAACCCTAAACATATCATTTCGGAATAAAATAAAAAAAAAAGCTTAACAGTTGTAAACAGCATACCATCAACAACTACCTTTAGTAGTAATATTAATAATAGTATGCATTTTTTCAAATGTGATTTCATTTGTCCTATTTTACCAGTCTAATACGGACTGCACCACTTTATTTTGTGACCCTGTTGTAGTGTTTTCAATTTTAGATATGGCCGATACTTTATTACAGAAATTACTGATATCTGATAAAAATTTCATAAATATTTTGCTTCTGGTGTGTCCTGCTTACTCTTCCAAAGCGGCTCCTCCCGAATTCCACATGTTTATATTAATAGTTTTAAGTGGGAAAAAAACGTGTGATCTCAGGTACCACTTGGAATTCTTGGATATTTTCTCAAAATACCCTGACCAAGTGTAAGAAAAAAAACTGCACCCGGTTAAGTATCAGTATAATTATATTTCTATAAATGAAACGGCTGTTAGGCTATTCAATCAGGCTATAATCAAATTTTATTTTGCCTTTTAAATTATGAAAATCAACCAATTACCGAGTTCTTTGTGCTGCTCTGTATTAGTTGTTTCTAGGTGCTACCTAGTGCTATTGACCTATTGTTGATGACGACTTACACCCACTTGATGAAACCTTTTGTTCTGAAACTATTATTGAGCTTTAATTTGGATTAGATGATACTGATGAGGGAAAGGGGGATGAAATTGTTTAATGATATAGGCCTGCAAAAGCTAAAATTTAAGCCTACGGGAGCCTGTAGGTTTGACAGGTTTTAGACTAGTAGTGTCAACATAGATATTGATTTAGTAAGATCGACTGGACACTGAGCTAGCCACACAATCCCCTAGGTGTGATATTGCCAATGAAAAGTTTGAACTAAACACATTAATATTTAACACCCCTAGGCGCGCTTAGGGTTGTTGGTAAATTACGTTACGCAAAAATTGACCTTTTTCTTCCCCCCCCCCCCAACTTTTCAGGTCATACATAATAAAATCAAAACATACATAAAATTTTCATAAACTAAGATTTTATTATATTTAACATTTTCCCATATTATTAGAAAACTGACATGAATCATGAAACAACGAAGTCATCCACAAGCCGAATGTAAAATGACTATTAGTAGTATTAGCGGTCAAGTGACAAGGCTGACTCACAGATATCTTGCGCAACATTGTTACTGCAATCATGTGACCTGGTCTCTGGACATGTACCAGACATGTAGACACTTTGACGACTTTGTTCCAAAATAATGTCTGGGCCACAGTCACAGGGAATAATGAGTAAAATAATAGCTGGTACTGAGGCAGTACATGTGATAGCAAAAAGTAGGTCGATACCAGAGGCTATTTTGACGCAATCGCGGCCCATAGGGTTTTGAGACACTTTTTAGTGTGTGCTGGATGATAGGGTTCACTAAAAAAATTATTTTTTTCGCTCTAGAAACGTCGTATCAACGAACAAATTACTGATCTAGTTACGTTAATGAACTGGCTTAAGCGACATACATTTTTTTTCAGTAATATTAATATGTCGTAAAGAAAAAAAAATGTGTGAAAGCAGCGAAGTCTAATTTATCAATATTTTGAAAACTGTTGTCCCATTTTAAATCGACCTGGTGTACCTGTAAAATTGTATCTAAAATGATAATGTCTCTAAGATGGCCATAACAATGTTATGGCTAATGTTGGAAGATTTGGCCATTAGCATGATGTCATTTGCTTGTTTTGTTATGTTGCTGATGACTTAAGGGTTCAGGTTAGGTTTAGATTTAGGGTTCAGGTTAGGGCGAGGGATAGATTTAGAATTTAGGGTTCAGGTTAGGGCGAGGGATACATTTCGAAAGTTTTTTCATTATTTTTGAACGTTTTATTCTTAATTTTACGGGTCGTGTCAACCAAGATGGCGGCCATGGTAAAAAGCGTGTACCCATCTCTCTAAATTTAACGAAAATTTTATCCAAGTACCTACTACCTTGTCTTAGTAGGTACTTCGCCGAAGCAAGGGACACTCCTATAAAATTTGTATCGAAAATGGAGGTCGGCGCAATGAAATCCGAGTTTTTAATTTTTTATGTGCATGTAATTAGAATAAATCAGGCGTCCTTCTGGTCCATAATTAAGGTCAAACTCCGCCCATTCACGTTAGGAGAAATGTTGACCTACATTCCTGTTAAGTTATTTTTTTCATTAAAACAACTTTAAGTGAGGAAAATCATATGTTAATATAAGGCATCTTTGCATTAAAAAATTGGGTCTAAATATTCAGGGTAGGTTTTTCATATTAAATGTAGGTCTGCATAATATATTGAAGTATATGTGTGCAAAATTTCATTGCGCTAGCTCACATCACATTTTCTCAATAGGGCTTGTCATTTCTCAGACCGGAAAACGTCATAGCGCACTACGTAATGTTACTATTTTTAGAACTGCGGACAAATAAATCTGAAAACACGGTATACAACGAAGATTTTGTTCTACAACTGGTACCCAACACTAAACAAAAATTGAAATTGGAATGATAATCAAAATGTTAGTTCACAAACATTTTTGGCTTTCTTTTAGCTTTCTACTTCTTTTAGCTTTCTACTAGATTCCCATCTAAAAAGAAATCATTAAAATAAAAATGAATGCAAATGGGCGGGGCAGATTGTGTATTATTCTGAAAATAAAAAGATAAGAAACTGTCGGCAATTTAATAACTATAGGCTAAGATTTTTTTTTAACTATGTAATTTAGGAAACTGTGTTACACAATTAGCAAATTTGAAGAAAACACAAATAACACAATAATAATCGATGAAAAGTGCCTTATTTGTAAGAACACGTTAAATTCTTAATTTTTGTTTTTAAAATATCAATTTTTGTAAGTGTTCGTGCTATATGTTAAAAGATACCCAAGATTTCATACACCCTTTCACCCAGGAATCTACACAAATACTATTGATGGACTTTGGGTGCAGGTCAAGCGTAAATTGGCCTGTTTCCAAACTACAAACCCACCCACACCCCAACACAGAGAGAGAGAGAGAGTAAGAAAGAGAGAGAGACACACACACAACTTGAACGTGTATCCGAAAGTTGTTAAGTGACTTTTATCACATTTGACCATTTACTAATGGTAAAACATTA
Source organism: Omphiscola glabra (assembly GCA_964017045.1). NCBI lineage: Eukaryota > Metazoa > Mollusca > Gastropoda > Lymnaeidae > Omphiscola > Omphiscola glabra. The sequence goes on along the minus strand of OZ024803.1, from coordinate 14,497,238 downwards.
TTAAACTGACATTCGATTTAGGCCTACTACTACTACTACTAGTGTTATGAATTAGGCCTACTAACTACTAGTGTTATGCATTAGGCCTACTAACTACTAGTGTTATGAATTAAGCCTACTTACTACTAGTGTTATGAATTAGGCCTACTAACTACTAGTGTTATGAATTAGGCCTACTAACTACTAGTGTTATGAATTAGGCCTACTAACTACTAGTGTTATGAATTAGGCCTACTAACTACTAGTGTTATGAATTAGGCCTACTACTACTAGTGTTTTAAATTAGGCATACTTTCTAGTAACTAACTACTACTACTAGTGTTATGAATTTTGGACCTGCGTTCGGATGATCCCAATCCCTTAACACCACTAATTATTGTGTTTCTCTCGATCTCTCTCAAAAAGTATTATGTCATTTTATTATTGAGATTGTGGATTTTTTAAAGTTGTGTAAATATTTCATTAAATATAGTTGAAAACAATGTTTTGATTTAGGTTAAGAGTCGCTTCGCTAACATAGCAGTACTGAACAGTGTTGGCATTTTGTCCGCATAATTACCCGGATGATTACAGCAGTTCTATTTATAGATTTCCGCCATTAAATGACAAGCCCTATACTCCTCAACGTTGACCTCATTATGCACAGGTCGCCCAGGCCATTTTGGATTAGTGATCACGCCCCCTTTTAAATGGCGGAAGACGCCGATACTTAGCTTAGGAAATATTCAATTATTACCACTATATACTTCAAAATATTTGATAACTTGTGTTTCAGAATGCATTTGAAAGAGATTTAAACTGGAAGGTTTTAATTTGAGTTTTAAAAACCCGGTAGAGTCCATATTATTAGCTATCAGAATTCTCCGTGTGCAAAAGGTCGTCATGGGCAACCATTCACAGCCCTTGCATAATGTCAGTACTACCTCAGAGTTTCATTCATAAGAGTTTGCCGTGTGCAAAACAATTCAACAATTGGTCAGAGAAAGTTTTAATTAATTAGTCATGTGCCAAAGTTGAAAGTTCAAAATAAGTAGATCCCAAACAGTATTTTAGGGGATGCATTGCCTTATATAGATTGGCTTATAATTAGGTACTTCGATTTGAGGCTATTTTTGACGCAATCGCGGCCCATAGGGATTTGAGACGCTTATTTTTGTGTGCTGGATGGTAGGGTTCACTAAAAAATTATTTTTTTGCGCTAGAAACGTCGGATCAACAAACGAATTACTGTTCTAGTTGGGTTAATGAACAGGGTTTAACGACATCCATTTTGTTTTGAGCAATTTTAGTATGTCGTAAATAATTTTTTGGGTAAGAAATCAGGTAAGTCTAATTTATCATTTTTTCAAAAACTATTCGTTGTTCCATTTTAAATCGACCTGGTGTACCTGTGAAAATCTATCTTAACTAACCATGTAAAATTTCAAGTCTCTAAGAGGTCAACCACATTGTTATTTTTGGCTGCAATGGGGGTCTATAATTTTGTCATTTTCGGAAGAAGAAAAAATTGCCGAAAACGAAAGTAACAATAAACCGGAAACAGTATTATTTTGTATAGTTGACAGATAAGAAAGCAAAAGAAATTTCTATTGCATAAAGCAATCAAGTTCCATCTTAATTAATTTGGGGTTTTATTGTATTATCTTTATAATAAAAGACATATTAACTCATATTCTATCAGATATCGATCCCTTTCAAATTAAATCATAAGTTTCATTGTAAAATTTCTTCTATTATATTTCATATTTACTAAAAATTTTGTTTGGTCTTGATTTTGAATAATAATAATTATATATACACATATTTTGATTTTAATAACTTGAATAATTGTTAGTTTATTGCTTTTAATGTATTTTTAATTTTATTTTGTATTGAAAATTAAATAGTTGGTTTTTCATTTCAAAACTGCCATTGTTTAATGTTAAAATTTGAATTAATTGTCATTTATTGAAAATTTTGCTTATTTATTACTGATTAAAATTTTCTTTGCACTTTTGTGCCACAAAATTTTGTTTTTTTTTGTTTTGTTAGTTGTAATATTTGATGTTCAATACTGTATAACTCATATTGATATTACCGGTACTGTAGACTTAAATTTAAATAGGAATTATATAAATATAATTATTTAACAGTACCAGGTGCCAGGTACCCTGCACTTTTATCTGTAAAGTATAGTCAGTATAGTTATATTTAGTGGTCGTGGAACCCCACTTTACAGTTCACGATATGTTCTAAGGCTAAGGGACAAATTAGTGCAGAAGTTTTAATTGATATTCCCCCACAAATTAAAATAAAATTAGATGCTATCATTGCAGACAAGACATCTGTTGTAGGTGCATACATAAAACATATTTGGGAAAATGACAAAAAAGACCAGGTATATTTTGGGCGTATCCTTAAAAGTAAAGAAAAGGGTGGTATTTTCCTTTTCACCATTGGATATTGGGATCCAGATAGTGAGACAGAAGCTGCTGGGGAAGATTATGACATTGCCATAAAAAAAATATTAACAGATCTCATACTAGGGGATTTGCTTTTTTTTATAAATTTTTGTCTGAAATTCTGAATATATCTTATCATCTGGCCCTTTATTTTGTCTTAATAACATTATTTAGACTGTTAATTAAGTCCATTTATTATATTATTTCACCCTTTGAATGTTCTTTAAGTTAACGTATTAGTATTTTTAAAAAAATATAATTTAATTAAATTTTAAAAAAAAAATAAAAAATTATTGAAAAAAAAACCATGATTAACTTACCTTAAAATTAATATTAAAAACACTATATTTATTTTTTTTTACTTTTTAAAGCTATAAATATGTTGATAGTACAATGTTAAACACTTCTACAAAGTTTCATATTATTTGTCCACTCGGCTGTAAAGTTATGTGCCTTTTCGTGAAATTTTTTTGAAAAGTGGTCACGAAAACGGGGCCTTCTTCCATGTCCATGTTAAAAAAAAGTGTGTTTTTATTCACGAAAAAAATCATAACTTTTTAACCAAAAGTGCTACATGAAAAATGAAAACATATTATTACTTCTTTTAACAAGGGCTATCATACAGATGTTTTAATTTTTTAATTCAGTCAATTTGAAAATTTTATCAAAGTACCTACTTATAATTATAGTGGTAAAATGGACGCTGTAGATTTGGTAAACAGAAAAGCCTTATATTAATACATTATTAAATTTACTGGTATACAAAGTGCATAGTTAGATAAATTATAATTGTATAACATTATTTTTTAATACAGTATTAGTTCTGAAAATAAAAGTCGTATAATATTATCATTAAAACGAGAGTTATTTAGCTCGTGACGCGAACAGCAGAATTGGGTCACAGAATGTGGCGATGCTGTCCATGTTAAAAAATGACAAACTAAGTCGTACTTTAAAAATTCATAACTTTAAAACTACAACAGCTAAAAATATGATTTTGGTGTTATAATTATGTTAAAAATTAGCTCTATTCAACTATGCCATTGGTTTATTTTACAAAAATTGTTGAATTGTTTACCAAAGTACCTAGTCTTAGTCTAAAATAAAATTTTAAGTGTTTGATTACCAACCAGCTCTTGTTCGTCAGCTTCACTCCACATGTCAGATATTTCATCCATTTTCATAAATACCATAGACTACATCGGTAACCCAGGGCTGCAACATAAAAACTGACAGACAAATTCGGATTTCTTATTTGTCACAGTTTTGACAAGTTGCCCTAGTGAGCTAATTTAATAGCATGCACGGGAATAGGACCAAGTGCCAAGACCGCCTGACTCCGACGCCTTTTAAAAATATTAATAGGGAGTTAATACGGAAAACAATTTCTGTAAGCAAAGCTGTTTTCTACTATTTTTACGATATAAAAAACCCAGCTGAGCTAGTTGTTTATTGTAAATAAATAATGGAACAAGATATGTTTGGACTTGGAAAAAAAGTCAGGACAGTTACAGGAACGCTTTGGCGAAAATTATATTCTTAGAAATTAGCACTTGCTACTAAAAAAGTGGGACCAAATGATGCGACTAATTGGAGTAGCTGCTTAAGAAAGAGAGAATTGATAACAATTATAGAAGACAGAGAAAATGCTTATAGTTTAAGCCCTGAATGGCTAGACTAGAAAAGGATGTTGTCAGCCAGGTTCTTAATAATATTAATTATAATATAATAATTTAATATGGAAATAATAAAATGTGCTATTGCAATTTGAGGAATATTTGGCTTATCAACTTTATCAACAAATAGATTTTAAAAGATGAAAAAAACTAGAAATAAATTTACTAAAAATAATATTTAGTAAATTTAATATCACATCTTTAAATTCTGCAGTTTACTATAGACTTGTCTCACTAGTCATAGAGTATAGTTGTTCTCAGAAGATTTTTATATCCTAAGCATTCAAAATATCCGTATTAATCTTTTTCTTGAGGACGAAATTTTTTTATATTATTTATTAAAAAGGGGGGGGGGCTTAAAAATTTGACAGTTGTTGACAAGGGGAGAGAGGGTAAAAAATTTGCCATCCATTGATCCCTCCATCCATCGATCCATCCATCCATCGATCCATCCATCCATGGATCTATCCATCGACCCATCCATTGATCCATCCATCGGTCCCTCCATCCATCCATTTATCCACATATCCATTCAAAACTAATCCACTCATCTATTCATCCACCCATCCATCCATGCATCGATCCACCCATTGATCTATCCACCCATCCATCCATCCATCCGCCCGTCCGTAGGTTCGTTCGTCCGCCTGTCTGTCTGTCTGTCTATCCATCATCTATCTATCTAAGAAAATCTTAACCCATCTCTATTTTGAAAATTAAATTTTCACTTGTGTAAAATGATTTGGGTCTTTATATTCATAGGTATAATTATGTAAATATACTTACATTTTGTTAATGTCATTGAATTTCTTTATTGGTAAACATGTTAATTTGTACAATGAGAATATAGAATATGTTTTTCACAATTGTTATATCATTCGATTGAAAGATATGTCACCCACGTAAAAATGTATACACCCCATTTCCTACCCCCGCTATAGATGTACCTAAGAAGGCTAATTATTTATCAAATTCAATCTCCTGCGTATCTTGTGCTGCCATGGACGAAATGGAAGTATCGTATCCCCCTCCCCCCCCCCCAACCCCGAGTTTAAAAAAACAACAACATTGCAACCCCCTTTACTTACGAAAAAAACAAATATTTTGCATTTCGTGTGCTTTGTTCTTATTGAGTGATAAGTGCCTTAGTGAATTCTATTTAGCTATGCAGTTTTGATGAAATGGTTGAATTAAACGGTATTTTCTTATTAAAAGTATATTTAAAGGTTAAGTTTTACTAATTTAAAAATTTCATAACAGTATATTTTTTTAATGGATAAAAATTAAAAACTTAATAAATGTTAAAATTTTGAAGCTAATTTTTTTTATTTAATTTTAGCAAATTTCAGCAATTTAAAAAGCAATCAATTATGCTTATTAATTTTACTTTTAGGGAGGGGAAACTGTTTCATCAGTTTTGTCACGCGCGGTTATTAATTCAGAGAAAATTTAGCTTTGGATAAATAGATAAATAGGCAATTCGCGCTGTGACGTCATTTGCGTGGTTATTTAGAACAAATCATAGACATATATATATATCTATGTCTATGGAACAAATTAATTTTAATTTTATTTCGCAATATTAACAACACACTAAAAACGCACTAAAAATAACTGATGTTTGGGTGTTCCCGATAATTGTGACTATGGTGTAATTCTTTGATCATAATGTTTTTTCATAACTTTCAAACACATCAATAAAATGCTTAGGTAAAATAGTTCCTTAGTTGATACTTTAAATGTGTTTGTAATTTATAATAATAATATTAATACTTAAACTTTAACTAAAATAATAAGGATATAATATAAAATATTTTTTGCGCATTAAAATTTATTCGATTTCTGCAAAATAATAGAAAATAACTATGATCTTCTTTAAGAAACAGAATGTATTTAAATCTTTCTGTTCTTTGGAGTTACGGTCAGCACAGCTCATCCTTATATATATTATATAATATATATTATGTTTTTTTAAGCGAAATGTTCGGAAAACGTCATTGTAAGAGATTTAATATGTCAAGTCACAGTCAATGTGTCTGATACTGATACGGCCAATAATTTTTTTTTTAAGTAGTTTTTTTTTTTTTTTTTTAGAAAGAATGTATTGTAATTCCTGAAAAAAGAACGCAATAAAATTGTTCAGGTCTTACCCCACCGTTTCATATATTTCCTTCGCCTTCTACCTTTGGTCAGTAAGTACAGACAGTATAGTCTAAAAAAGGGGGTGTGAGCCGATTGCAGTCAGGAATAGGAATAGTAATAGTAATAAATAGTAATAGGCTACGACTATAGGCCTACTGTCTACTACTCATACTGCCTATGCTTATACACGGCTACGGCATGGCATACCATAGAATACCTGATTTCAGTCCACCCCCCCCCCCCACACACACCTTTTATTAAATTATTAGATATATGATTAAATTTACTAATACTAGTAATTAGAAAGTTACAGTAAGTAATTACTAATTAGAGAATAGATTTCAATATATACTATAGAGTAGGCCCTATAGTAGAGTGAAGTTTTTAAAATTCTTTGGTAAATGACATGTTAATGTTGTTAGTAGAGATACTGTAACTGTAGTCTGTACACTGTACTTACTAACTTTACATTTATAACTTTTATAGGGGGTAGATATTAGATAGGTTCAATATAATTTTTTTGTGTGATTATGTTAATTATGTGATACTTAGCTTAAAGTCACTTATAATTATAATATGATAATAATGACACTAAAATATTGATTGTTTAGTTAATGATTCGTATGTCGGCATAGCCGGTTATAGAAAACCTTTACCCCTGGGTATTAATAGATATAATATAAAAGTAAAAGATTTCATCACTAGTTATCAATAATATTTTGAAGTACCCAGTATCTTCTAAGTGGCCATCCATAAATGACGTCACGCAAATTTTGCATATTTTCTTCCCCCTATCATCACAAATTGTCACAAAACGGTAGACCTCTCCCCTCAAATATTACATCACAAATCTCTGCACCCCAACCTATAAACTAAAATCCCCCTGTCCACTAGTGTCCTTTACAAAAGCTTAAGAAATTCACCTCCCATGGATATCATATTACTGCACCTGAGTCAGAAACATTTCCCTAGAACAGTGGTTCTTAACCAGGGGTAAAAGCATCCCTTGAGCCCTGAGATGCGGAAGTCAAATTGTATTTGCTGCCATTGCTAGTCGCCTCTTTTTAGAAAAATCCTTTTTTATGCATTTTGATTAGCACTATTAGCAGCAGTAAATGTTTCCTGGTGAATTTTTTTTGCGCATTACTTGTATTGGTAATTATTTTACTTGTTTAAAGAGTGATTTAAAGACATAAAACTATGATAACTTAATTATTTAATTATTTTCATATTTAACAATTTATTACAATATAATTTATACGTTAAAAACTGAGTGGGGCTGCAGCGCTGCAAGAAGGCTAAGAATCCCTGCCCTAGAGTATTTATTAAGATCACCCCTCCCGGGTAACCATTTTTTTCGTTCCATTCCACTTCACATATTAGTCCTAATTTTTTTACTCCAGTCTCCACGTTTTGACATAAATTCTCACGACTGTCAATGTCACTGCACCCATATTCTCTTACTCCGTGACAGCCTGTAACTTGTTTGGACCTCACATACCTATACTGAGTCTAGACTTAGACTAATTAAAAAAAATCTTTTTAAGCAAAAAATATTTTTATTGTTAAAACCATTTTTACCCCATGAGTTACTCAGACCCGTTTACTCTTACGATTTTGGCGTACAATGTACACTTTTGAGGTGTATACATTATATATACTGTATGTTTATCTTTTACTATTAAGATAATGTATTGAAATATTTTATGATGATATTGTACGATTTGAAGAGTTTGAGGGTAAACAGGTCTGGTTACTAGGCAAATTATATTAACAAGATAAATATTCACTATAGGCCTTTAAACTAAGCAATAATTATTTTATATATTACTACAGGGCGCATCTTATAACCACTTGTCAATGCCCTCTGCTGGCCTTAGATTGGACTAGTATTTTGAAAATGTCTGGGAAGCTAAAGTTAACAGATTCCCTTTGGCTTGGAATAGATCTTGGCACCTCCTCTGTAAAAGCAGTGCTCATAAATTTTGATGGAGACACTATTTTATCAAAATCTCACCCTACCATGTCAGAAGTCAAGAGTGACATTGGATGTTCTGGATATGAGCAAAATCCACAAAAATGTCTCAAGACAGTTCATGATTTGGTTTTGCCTTTAATTGAAAAAGAAAAACATAGAATTAAAGGTAATGTCTTCTATTAGCCTTATTTTAATTTATGTTTTATTATGCTGATAATCTTCCATTACTGTTTGCTTTTCTTGAATAGGTTGAACATTATATAGGCCTACAGGCTGTTTACTATTTCTATTCCCAATTTTTAGCCCTAAATGTTTTTATACTGGTGTGATTTTAAATTGTTTTGTTTGGTTTTTTTAATTAAATGTAAATTAATTTTTAAGTTCATGATCATGTTTGTTAAATTGTATGTACAGCGTGGTGAGCCCAGCCCTGGGCTGGGGTACCACACTATAGAAAACTACCAATAATAATAATAATAATGTGATACATTAAAAAAGTTTTCCCCTGCTTTGTTCAAATTTAACCACCTGTTTTCAATGTCCTAATTTAACGCCGTTTCCTATGCCCTCAATTAGCCCAATGTTTTCAATGTCCTAAATTAATCCTCTGTTTTCAAAGGCCAATGTCTAAAAGCTAAGGCACAAAATCTGTTGGCCTATATTAATTGCTTAATTAAAAGTCAATTATGTTTTCTGTGTAGGAAAAAAATATTAAAAAGAAAATGGAGATGGAAATTCACACCTTGAGAAATCCAGGATCAAGAATTAAAATTAAATGACAGTATATCCAACAAAATTGTTAAGGCAACATGAAATGATGCAAACAATGTGAAGAGATTTAGATAATGTTAAAGTTAAAGAAGTGCAGAGGACTTGTTTAATTTGAATACAAGTCCTCCCATTAGTTTTCACTATGATTTTTTTCAATAGTGGTTTGTTCCTGCTCCTCTTGCATTTTAACATCTCCTCTGTGAACTATTTATTGCATTTATGTATAGGGGTGAGGTACATTGGTTTGTCTGGTTTGACTGTGACTGTGTTGCAAACTGTAGTCCTGTCATGTTTTAGCCATTCCTCCACCTTGTCCCCACTAGCCTACTGTTTATTAGGAAATAAGTTTGACATTTGTTTAACAGGAATTGGTGTCACTGGCCAAATGCATGGAGTCGTTTTTTGGCGTAAAATTAAAGATAAAATTGAAAGTTTGGAGTGTATTGACGAAAGACACAGTAGTAACCTGTACACATGGCAGGATCAAAGATGTTCATCTGAATTTTTGGGTAAGACTTAGATCTATAAAAAAACAAAATGGATTAGGCAGGCTAATTTATATTTGAAATTCATTGTCTTCTGGCATTAAATCTTTATTGCAAGTGTTATAATTGGGCAGTCATGTCTAGTCAGTCATGCACTCTCTGCATTCTAATGAACCCGATGAAGGGCTCTTTGGCTCAGAATGAAGAAAAACATGCTGAAAGCAAATTTTTCAAACTGTGTGCATTAGATTATTTTAAAATAAAACCTACCCCATAACTGTAAAGGAAAGTAATTTAATATTCTATTACTTCTTTACAATTTAAATCTATAGAGGCACTTCCAAAGTGGGGCAGCTCCCTCCAGTGGTTGTCTACTGGTTATGGCTGTGCCACCATGTTCTGGCTCGCTAGAAATCACCCAACATTTTTCAGAGATGGAGAGTACTGCTGCTGTGGAACCATCATGGATTTTTTGGTAGCCATCTTATGTGACATTGACCATCCGATAACATCAGACCAACTTGCAGCTAGTCTGGGCTATTTTGATGAAACTACTTTAGGGTGGAGCTCAGTATTGTAAGATATTTTAGTTAAGCATTTTCTTTAATAAATTCCAATATAAAAAATTTATATCTGTAATTTAAAAAATTAACCCCATAATATCAATAAAGCTATGAAATAAAGTCTTGGCCTTATACTAATATGATAAAATGTTAAAATAAAATATGTTTAATTTCAGGACAATAACATAATAGATGCAGAAAAATGTAATTAGGATAGCTCAAATGTGTCCAAGTCCAAACTTTACAGTGTAGAGCTAAATTTTCAGTTTCTGCCTTGTATGTGAATGTGAAAAATAGTAAATAAATCTATGAATACACAATAATAAACCCAATGAATTTAAAATCAATAAATATTTATAATAACTAAATAAAATACTTTATGCAAAGACAAGAAAAAGAACCTCTTATGATGGTAAGCCTATGCTGCTAAATTTATTAACCACTTATCATCATCATAATCAAATTATCTCTTTCTACAACCTCTGTATCAATTGAAATGATTGTATAGCCAGCTACCTACTGATTTAAAACACTGTAAGCAACAATGTATTTTGGAGAGTATCGATGCAGCAAACTCTAATTTGACCACCAAGGCCAAGGCATAATTATTTGCACGGAGCCTTCAGAACTGATATCATATAGTTTTAATGCTAAACAAATTAGCTGGGAACTTCTCTGTTCAACTTCAATCATCAAAAACAATAATTATTTTTTATGTATATTAAAACTTGAAATGTAAGTATTTGTAAGTTGAGTTCTGGTGTCAAGGATCTGCATTGTTATTGTCAAACAAACTTTTCAATTTAATTTGTCAAATGTATACCTGTCTAAGTAATTTATTTATTAATGCTTGCTTTAAATATGATATTCAAATGTTCTATTGTGATTTGATCAGGATCATGCTGAGTGGAAAAATATAAAAGCTCAATTTATGATATTTTTTTGATGGCATCAGTTTAGAGTTAAAGCAAATCTCACTTTGATTTTTAAAAAAATGTGACACACTCTCAAAATCCATGTAATACAAAGTGAATTAAAGAGATTTATTATATTTATATATAAAGAAACTAAAGTAATGGGATGCTATTAATGTTATATTTTAGACAGGATGATAAGGAGTTTCCTGTCCATTTATTGCCAAAAGTTGTGACAGCTGGGACTAAAGTAGGGGAAGTCTGTGCTTCACTAACAGGTTGGCCAGCTGGAGTTCCTGTGTTTGTTGGAATGGGAGATGTGCAATGTGCTATGTATGATGTGCTCAAGAATATTAGGGATGCAGGTAGGACAATATATTTTGCAACCTGATAAGATCAATATTTCAGTTGTCTCCCCTGAATTGTGATTAATTTCCTTCACTTTGGTGCTTATGCGACTTCATTTGGTATGATGTGTACTGCGTTTTTAAAACTTTAAAAATCTTTTTTTTTTTTTAAATCTTTTACTAGGTTTTTCTGTACATCTGGACTTCTATCTTTGATAGTGTTATTTTGTTCAATAATTTTCAATTATAATTTCTATCATAAATAAAAATGTGAATAATGTATATATTTTATTGAAATATCATATTAAAAAATGGTTTCAATAGGGAGATTCAAAAAAACTTTGCAATGGGTATAAACACATTTTTTCGCCCCTGCTTAATTGTTTTAAAGAATTTAAGTAATTTTAAAAAATATATTGCAATTGCAAGGTAATGAAAGTTAAAATCTGTAGTGGGTCAGTCATGCCTTACTTCCCCTAAAATTATTGTGTTTTAGTTCACTATTCTTTTCTATAATACATGACAAGGTATAATTATAATTCATAAATATGTCTATGCAAATGTATGTATGTATGTATATTGGAATAACCATAAATCATTTTAAATTTCAATCTAGTCAAATAATGTCTTAAACCTGAGATTCTCTAGCTGATGTGCATGTACAGCTTGTGGTATATTATATTGATCTTGCTTAGATCAAGAAGATACTAAGCAATGTAATAAAAGACCAATATAAATGTAGATATCGGGGTCAGGTGACAAAATATACACAAGGTGATACAGCCATTATTAGCATTTATTTAAGTGGTACAAACTTTACAAAAGTTTGAGAACCCCTAGGATATTAAGACTATATTTAAAACAGAAAACAGATGCTGTGAAATACATAGTTAAGACCACAAACATATTGTAAATGGCATTTGTATTTATTTCAACACAACCATACACTGAATGGCTTACTCTCATGTTTGTTTTCTTTGTCAAACAATGTTTAAAAGAACACACACTTTTATTTAAAAATCTATTTTTGGATTTATTACTAAGTACACAGTCATCACCTCATACTATGTAAGAAATAAAACAAAACCTTGAATGTGTACAACCGAGTATAAATGAATAATTAAATGACCTTTGTTGTTTTTCTTTTTTTCAGTTCAACCCTCCTAAGTTAAAAAATAATATAATAAATAAAATAAATAATTTTTTGAATAAAAACTTAATTCAAGATAGACACAAAGATATTTTTCTATTAAGGCTTACATAAATAAAATGAGCCTATACTCATAAATTTTAATCTGTGACACATCAAATAATGTAGGTCCAACTTTAATATTCCTAAGTGAGTGTTCATTTTATGGTCACATGTTTATTATCAAATTACTTAATGCTCTTTAAAAATCCTTACTGATTAAAATGCCCATATTTATTTTACCGTGATTAAAAAGCACTTGTTTGTTTAGCAATCCTTGTAAATTATCTGGTGTTAGTAGATTATCCAGCACTGGCCTTTATTATATCTTATTTAAAATATGGAAATGCACAATGCCATGAAAATGCCTGCAGGCCAGCAAACATAATCTCCCACATTGATGTATTCACATTTGTATTCACATTTGTATCCTGAATTCAGTAATTAACCACTCCCTTACAACATCTGTATGCTAATGCATGCAATAAATCTGTTAAGAATGAATAGATAATTTTTCCAGCTTTGCTGTTCAAGATCTAAAGTGTAATCATTGTAAAATTGTCATAGCTGAAATTTGTAAAACTTAAAAAAAAAAAATATATATATTTAATTGTTACAACCTAGATAAAATAATGTAAGGAATATTTATTTCAATTCTAGTCTTAATAAATGAGTATCTGAGGTGTAACCTTGTTGTAAATTAGCATTACAGTAATTCCTTAAAACAAGTTTTAAAAAATATATTTTTTTAATAAAGTTTAATTGTTCTATGTTTTAAATAGTCGGTTGACAATTAGTAAATGTTTACTAGTGGGCAAACCTACATGTCTTGCCCACTTGATTTAGATGACAACTCTAGATTTATTTTAACATGTGTTCAGTGATGGTATTTTTCTTCACTTGTGTCGGATTACGGTCCGTGATGGTGTCTGTTTGACAATTGTTGTCGGGCCGCCAACTTCCTTTATAACCTCTTTGCTGCGTCGTCCAGTTCTGCTCACTTTCTTCATGATGTCAAACTCCTTTCCTGTCTCCAAGTCTGTGACATGAGATAATGTTTTTCTCCTCCCAACTTGTATGCTCTGAACAACCTGCGTTTGATGGGGTTGGATATAGCTGGGTCTCACCAATGGTGGAAGTCCAGTTAACAGCCCCCTATTGAGAGGAGTTGGTTGCATGTAGCCTTCTGCTGCGGGTGGCTGGGCGTCATAGTAATCTGGTGGTTCATGTTGATGTGTTTGAAATAGTTCTTGCGTCCCAACTGGTGGCTGGTCATCAATAGGAAGTTTCTGGTCTGATGGAATTTGGGGGAGTGTCTGTCTGGGACAGGTCTGTGTGTGGACTGATCCATAGTTTTGTTGATATGGTTGGTTGTTGTACATAATGTTAACATACCCTCCTGATGCATATTCTGTGTACTCTGGCGGTGCCTCCGAATAAGGTGGAGGTGCTAGCAAATCACCGGTCAATTCTACAGTTTGGCTTGAGTTGGCTGTGAGTTGTAAAAAAAATGAAATTTAAACTTAAATTTTCTTTTTATTTATGTCAAGCCTTTCAGACTTTAATTCTGTTACAAGTGATGTTTTAATTTGAAATGTGCTGGTCTTTATTTTAATTTTGAAAAGGGAAAATTATACACATTTAAAAAGTGAAGACCAGGACATTTCAAATTAATATTTCAATTTATTTATTTGGAATAAGGGTCATAGTTTCTTGTACTGAAATGTTTATTAATGAAATAGTTGGAAAAGCTACACTTGATTTACTATGACTACAAAAATAAATGAGGAATATGTTGAAAAAGAAATTATTTACCTTCAAATTTTTGTTCTTCCATTAGGAAATTTAGATTTGTGAAGTCACACAAAAAAAAAAAAAAGTAAATAAAATGATTTTCTGACAATGACTTATGTCAAAGTTGAAGAAAATATTGTATATTTATTTCCAATGTAGAAATATACTTTTTAAAATGGATTGCTCTCCTGTAGATCTGCACTAAAGAAAAACTAGTTGATCCCAAAGACTATTCTGCTCCAAATAAAATTTACTTGGACTACCTGTGATTATGTTCAAAGTTACACCTGAACTTTTATTCATGAAGATAACAACTTGATTCAGAAATAAGTTGTTTAACATAAAGCTGCAGTTTTATTGGCAGGTCACAGTCACAAGACTTGACATCTAAAAATAGCTCATACCAGGAGTGTAAACACACAAGAGCAAAATTATCATAGAAGTTGTAGGGATATTGCATGACCTTTAATCTCTAGTGAACTTTGTCACATGGATTAAACTTCTGAGTCTATTGTATCTTGAAAGATAAAAAGTTTAAATTTTTAAGAACTATGGACTACATACATGGTTTACAAAGTATAATAATAAATAAAACATTACATAATGCTAATTGTTCAGTTGTAGGGGAGGGGGCTGAAATGTTAGTATCAATGCCAGTTTAAAAATAAAATGAGAAAACAAGTTGTGTTTGATACAAACTAATGCTAGTATAACAACTTCAGATTGGTGGAATACAGTTGGTGTATATGTGACTAGGAGATCTTTAAGTTCTTTGTTTGAAAATGCTAGACAAGGTACTTAAGTATAGATTGAACATTTAATTGCTAGATGAGAACTGAATGTTTTTGTAACATTTAAAGAGTGCCCTTACCTCATCTAACACTGGTGATCTTAAAGAGAGTAATCTGCAGTTACGGTTAATGGAAATAAAAATTATCAGAGAGATTGTGGAGAATTAAAAATCTCTCATGATTGTTACCAATGCAAAATTTCATTTAGTGAATCAAGTTGTTTTTTTCTGTTACATGGAAATAATAAAATTGAAGATGATGAATACACATTTTGTCAATGGATAAGTCCAAGATTTTAAATGAATGCAAAATGATTAAACTGGTTTAATCTTTTGATTGCTACCAATCCCCACTCATTATTTCTTAAATAATCATTACTTTGACAGGCCTGTGAATACAGCTGCCAGCATTATCATGGGCATACAATTATGTTTTACTGAAGTAATAATGACTTTTGGTGTTCCTGGAGTTATGATTATTTTGTATGTGCTTGTTATTTCAGCTGTCAATATCAGCACATCCATACAACTGGGCTTTGTAGTACCTGGCCATGACCTTGAACTAGTCCAACAGCAATCGCCTTCTAGTATTTCATATTTTCCTTATTTCCATGGCAACAAATTGGCTTTGTGTGCTGGACTCAATGGAGGAAATGCCATTCTTCACTTTGTGCAGTGTATCACAAAATGGTTTACAGACCTTGGTAAAAATATTTTAGTTTTTTTTTTTTAAAAACTTGTTGTTGGTACATGTGGACCTAGAGAGAACAGTTGATCAAAAGGTAAATGTGGACCTAGGTGGGACAGTTGATCAATGTGGACCTAGATGGGACAGTTGGCCAAATGGTACATGTGGCCCTAGATAGAAAAATTGATCAAATGGTACATGTGGACCTATATAAAAAAATTGATCAAATGATACATGTGGACCTAGAGAGAACAGTTGGCCAAATACTTGGTATAAAAGGCCCTGGCATTTAGCCAAATGGTACATGTAGCCCTAGATAGGACAGCTGCCAAATGATAAAAGTGACCCCAAATAGGACAGATGTCCTAATAGACTTTCAGTATCAGCTCACTTTGATACAAAGAATGTAAGAATTATATTTTACCAAGTGTGCCCTTGCTACTGTTCCATTAAGATTTTACTCAATGGTTTTGATATCCTAATAAAATCTATAATTAGAAATAGTATTTTCAAACTGTTTATTATTAATATTAGGTAACATGGTAAGTGGATTGTTAAAGCTAACTTATGGAAGGTAGCATAATATAGTTAAAAATGAGAATTCGTTAAGAAGCCAGGATACACTTCCCATCTTTTTATTTTGGGTTTTCAAACTCTTTTATTTATCAGTTCATGACAATAAGTTTAATAAAATATAAATTTCATATCTTGGATGCTTTTTATTTTTAAAATGTGGTCAAATTTTTTGTCTTAATTTAATTATTCTAGGACTAATTGATGGGGAAAATCCAGGTGCCCTCCTTCCAAAGCTGCAAGAGTTGGCAGAAAAACAGATGAATGTGAATAGCACATTAACTGTGCGTCCAGTCTTTTTCGGGGAACGGCACAACACCAGCCTTGCAGGACACATCTCTGGTTTCAATTCAACAAATTTTTCTGACATAGGTGCCATTTATAAATCTTTGTGTGAGGGTGTGGTGGACCACTTACACGACATGGTTCCTCTTAAATTCCTTTTGAGCAGAGGGATTAGTCAACTGTTAATCTCTGGGTCAGTGCCTGTCAATAATCCAATAGTTAAACAGAGATTAAAACAACTGTATGAAGATATTGCAGTGACCCTGGACCTGAAGGAAACTGATGCAGTAAGTTCTGCCATTGGAGCTGCTAAGTTGGTAAGAGACCGGACGATTGA
The DNA here is from genome assembly GCA_964017045.1 of Omphiscola glabra. Taxonomy (NCBI): domain Eukaryota; kingdom Metazoa; phylum Mollusca; class Gastropoda; family Lymnaeidae; genus Omphiscola; species Omphiscola glabra. The sequence goes on along the minus strand of OZ024803.1, from coordinate 14,480,265 downwards.
TGTCAGAATATGAGGGACTACTTTTCTTTCTGCGCATTTAGAAAATGGTTGTAAGAAGTTCTGCCTTTGGAGCTGCTAAGTTGGTAAGGGATGTTAAATTATGAGTTAAAACTTTTCTTACTGTTAACATTTGGTTTATTATTTTATTTTTATTAAATCTTGATTTTGTCTTTTATATATACGGTACATTGGAATTTAAAAAAAATTTTTTTTACATTAACAGTAACAAATTCATTATGAGTGAGTTTAAGCAAACGGAAGAGGGATATAGATAGATAAATATGTTTCAAGAAATATCAGGTAGTACTTTGTTTCTCTGGCATGTGGCTGGCAAATGTTTATTTAATCAGGTGTTTAGGAGAGAACAAGTTTGATAGAAATAACATCTGAAGGTAAATGTGAATTTAGCAAATGTTTTTATGAGTGAGTCCAATGACTGATCTCTTGGTTGGTGAAGATAATTGTAGACTGATTGATTAAAAGATGTATTGAAACAAAATTTCCCCATTGCAGTTCTTTGTATGTAGTGTGACTTTTTGCTGTAGGTTTGAAAGAATAGAAACAGAAAACATAAATTCCTTTCACTTATGCATAACTCTTTTACAAATAGAAATGTAAAGCATAAAGTTAAAATCACTTCATACACTTGGTAAACCATGTCCAAGTCTATTACATGAAGTTACTGAAATTATAGGGGGGGGGGGGGGGGGGAATTACAAATATGATATCAAAATTCTATTTCATATTTTATTTTCAAGTAGAGTTTATAAAGTCTATGAATGGAAATAATTTTCAAATTCAGATATACTCTGGGTCTAACTCCATGACGTCTTTTAATACATAACCTCTGTTGCAATATAAAAGGCAAGAAAGGCTATTGAGATAGTATTTATTTAGATTTTATTATTTTACACATTAAATATATCACATTTCATTCAACATCTACATTTTGCTGGCAACAGACCCCAGGTTCTTTTAATTCACATGCAGATGTTGTGCCTGTGTCCCTAATTTTTGCAGTTGACAGCGTGTCTGTCGTAATGCCATTAGCTTGATCAGTTGGCACGGGGCCACTGGTGCCCGTAGGAGCACCAGGCACTGATGGTACAGTGGCACTGACCACCACTTGAGCTTTTTTTACCACTCTTGTCTTGTTGGCTTCATTGTTTACCGTCCACAGCCCCAGACTGTCATTGGCATAGTAATCCATGGGGTATGTGGACTGCCATTCTGTTAGCCTTAGAGCAACACTCATCTACAATAGTCAAGAGGTAAACAAATACATTGAAGAGTAATTAAATTTGTTTTTGTGCGGTACAATAAACTCTTATTATGTCATGCAGTTTGTGTTGTTCAAACTCGTAACAATAAATTTAAAAAAATGTCAAACATGAGAAAATAAATAAAAAAGAGAGTATGAACAACTACTTTGATAATATTTCATAAAACAGTTGTCTTTGCTTTGAAAAACCGTCAGACATTAAAAAAATATACATTGCCTTCTGTTTTATCTACATAGTATCTAAATTATTTGCTATTTTAAATGACCTGAACATACCCATGAGGACAATGTAATCCTACAGAGTATAAAGCAAGCACTTACTTCATAAGGAGTTAGAAGGGGTTTGTTGAATGCTGAGCCCCAGTCGATAGATAATCTTGGGCAGGCCACTTGAACCCATCTAAACAAACAAGTCTTGTATAGCATGGGGTTTAGACTTTTGTTTCATACTGTGTGACAATTAAGATTTTTGTTTCCTACTGTGTGACAATTAGACTTTTGTTTCATACTGTGTGACAATTAGACTTTTGTTTCATACTGTGTGACAATTAGATTTTTGTTTCATACTGTGTGACCATTAGATTTTTGTTTCATACGTTTGATTTTACGCTTTTAATACATATATTTCATTCATTATGTTTCAAATACAAGACCTGGTAATATAAATCAATAACAAATAAAAAATGAAATAGACTGCATAGAATTCAAATCTACTTAATTCACATGTATAGATATATTTTTAAAAATTATTTATAATTATAACTCCCAATTAACATTTTTTCATGTTACACAGGTTTGGAAAAAGAATTTTTCTTGCAATAAAAAAGTAAATATTTAAATTTACTTACGCATCCACATCGCTCATGATCTTTAGTTTATCAGGAAAGATTTCTGATAGTAACACTGTGACATATTCTCTCCCTGCTGCTTTGACTTGGCTCTGGAGGTTCTGGGGCAGAATATAGCAAACTATTATACCGGTATGCAATTTTAAAATATTGACACTCCTGAAGGTTGCAGAACAGAATACTGAATTATTATTATACATTGCTTGAAATTGAACAGAACATAATGAATAAAAAAAATTATCTGACATTTTCAAAAATTTCGACTAAAGGATTTTATTTTCACCCAAACTGCTTCTTCAACTTTATTCTATTCTGACAATTAGTTTTTTAATCCACCTTAACACCTCAACAAAAAAACAAAACAGTAACTGCTAAAAATGGATATGTCCTGCTTCCATTCCTTTCATCAGCATCTAAATATTTTATCTGCCAAAACCTGACTTGTTGGGAGAAAGAGAGTGCATTTGAGTAAGTTAATTTACATGTGATTACCTCCATAACTTTTGTTGAGCCTTGTCGCCCAAGTGTGCCTAGAATAATGCCAATCTTCTTAGCAGTCTTTGCCACAGCAATAGATTCTTGACGGACTTGGTGCATCCGTTTAGTATCATAATATTCTCTAGTGAAAACTTTGTTATAGGGATCATACCTGTGCAAAATTACATTTCAATGATGAATTGTAGGTTAAAAAATGTTTGGTTTGTTTATTTCTTTCACTGAAGTGATTTGAAATCAATGAATAATTTCTAGTCATTTTTTATTGTAATATATTTTGATTTAAGACAACATTATTATTAGATTGGATGCAACACTAAAAACATATCCAACAAATTTAACTCAGTTGTATTTACTTGTAGGCAGCAATGTCTGGGTTGTGTATCATTATTGATTCAAGATGGAACCTACCATCACCGAGGTAGCTGTGAGAATGATGATACAATAAATAAAAATTTTTTTTTTTTTTTTTGCTGCTCAAATTATTTGTTTTCATTAATAATGAAACAGTTTTATTCTGGGCTTAACTTATAAAATTAAACATTAAAATATAACATTTTACAACTCACGTAGCATTAATAAGGATTTCCATTTGTTATTATTCTACATCTTCAACTTTTTACATTTTTACTCTTTCATGACATAATTCACCGTTTTTCATTTTTATTTTCTTTGCCGGTTACACTCTACAGTTAATAATTTTGCATCAGAAATTTGTCATTGTGTGATTAGAAATAAGCTACATGGAAAGTGACTCTATGGAAGCCAAGCAAAAAAAAAGTGATACATTTTAAATAACAATCATCCAATGAGAACTGAATGAAAAAAAATATTGTTGATGTTTCTGAACAAAATACAAAACTTTCCATTTTAAAACAAAACTTACACAATCACATCACAAAACTTTTCATTTTGAAACTAAACTTACACAATCACATCAGTCTCTGTCAACCTGGGAGATGTGCAACCCAGTATTTCACCTGGAGATAGGGGTTTGCTTTGTGGGGTGATGACCGTATAGTCAGGGCTCAGCTGTTGTCTGGCACTCTGAAACATTCAAGTTTGTATAAGCTACCTGCTCTGACATCAACAAGTTATATGTGTATGTACTTGAATGGGTGAATGGTAACAAAATTGTTTAATAGATGAATAGTAACCAAAAATGTTAACTTACCTGAAGGGCTGCCACAAACTGAATGGTGCTGACCAAGGCTATTCTGGTGCCCACTTCAAAATTGAACTTCAAGGTGTCAATGAAATGCTTGGTGTCAATTTTGATGTCTACAAACACATAGAGCATCTGTATGCCCTCAGTTTGATCTATAGGAACTAGAAGATTTTTTTTGTTTTTAAATAAAGGAAAAAAAAAACAATAGTTTCTGCTCAAAATATATAGATTGATTTCTGCGATTAAAAAAAACTTAAAAAGAAAATTGCAGCCTCACAATCACTATTTTAAGTAACATCATTACAAAAATCTTTTTTTTTTAATTTGTAATTTTCAGTTAAGATAAAAATGTTTTTATCTTAAAGTAGTTAAAGGCTTGGAGCTACAATTAACTCATATGATTACTTTGTACATATTTTTAGAAACTATATCCTGTGAATGATTTTTAAAAATAATTTCAACCAGACATCCCCAGAATAAAATTGTATGTCTTTTAAATAAGGCAAACTTGAGTTTAATTTTTGTTAAGATGAATCACCATGTTTGAAATGGGCAATTGTCTTTGTAGGGTACTGAGAAAAAAATATAAATGGCAAAGTGGTATTAACGCCACAAAACAGCAATAGCAAGAATTTTATAGTCACAAAAAATTATTGGAAATAAATAAAGGAAACCTGCATATTTAAAGACATCTTTTCCTATTTGATTAGACTAGACTTAGCCTCCATGAAATGATGAGAAGTTCCTTGAGGACATTTGAGTCACAATTGTTTAAAGCACTATCAGAAAATTGGCTAGTATGTGTTTGCAGCTAAGGAGAGATTAATGTGTTAAGCCAGTTGCAGACATTCAGATATAAATAATATAGTGGGGAAAACGCTGCTGTTTATTAGTTATGAAGTGTTAAACTGATCTATGGCAAAGTTCTAAAATACTTACTCAAACAACTATGACCATAATGCACCATAAGGTCAGCACCCAATGCTCTAGCTGTAAAGTCATCAACACAGCAGGCACCATATGTCACATCTCCCATGATAACTGTATCTGCATCAGTAAACCTGTTAAATAAATGGAATACCGGTATGGTGATCATTAGTGCACTCTAAGAAATGAGTTTTTGCATTTTTGGAATAAACTTTAAAAACTAAAGTCTTGCAGGAAAAACCATCATTAAATAATTAAAATTTAAAACTTTAATGTCTTCAGTTTTGTGAGTACAGAACTTTGCCTTAAAAATTTGTTTGAATGAATTTGTGTAAATAATTTTTTGATGTTGTCCCTTCCAGTCCCTCTCTCTCATGGGTACTGTGAACCATTAATTGATCAAGGTTTTTGTAATTGAACAAGTTTGCAAAACAATAAAATTAATTTAAAAAGAGTAGTTTATTTCTGCAGCAGTGAAATTTAACAAATAAACAAAGACAGATTTTTAAAATTCTTTTAGAAACACATGGAAATTTTTGATATTGTAATATTTTTTAATTGCCATAATCTGTTATTAAGACTGGAATGGATTACCGGTACCCTTGAATAGACCATCATAATGCCCATAAAATTACATAAAAATGTGAACAGGGTGCGGTATTTAACATGCTAAGAAATTAATAGTGTATCTAATACTGGGTACAGCATGTAAAAAATGGAAATAAATATTAGTTTAATTAGCTTACTACTAGTACTAACTTTTCAATAATATCTGCTATAACACAAGCATACAGAAGGAGACCTTCTGGGAACTGCAATGCTACACGTTTAGCTCCATTTTGACGAATTTTCCATATTGTTTTATGGATTTCAAAATTGTAGTTTTCATGTAGCTGAAATAGAAGCATTTATAAATATTAATTAATAAATCTGCCGGCTGTATATTTCCTGTAAAGCTAAAGTAATACAAGCATAATTATGAAATTATTTTAAGATTAATGAATTAAATTTTAGTTTTTCCAATGTCCTATGCAAGATGGATTAAAAGATGCTGCAATTTTTTTATAATTTAGGTTTGGCTCAGAGATAATTTAAGGATAGATTTGCTGTTATTTTCTGTTACATACCAACAAATACAGTTGATTAAATAGTGCTATGGCTTACTGACAGATAACTTAACTAGCGATAATTTAACCTAGCTACCTCTAGTCAAACCAAGCAACAGTTAGATGGTTAGATGCTAGAAGACAATTGTGTTCACTAGAAGATGTTAATATTATTACTGCATGTAATAGATGCCAGGCTGACAGTGAACTATAATATTTTTATAAGACATTTAAGATTATAAAAAACCTTTACTACCTGTTTAATGGCATTGTTAATCTCAATATCATTTAAAATTTCATCAGGAATCTGGTGCAATGTTCGTCTGGGCTTGTTTGCTCCTGAAACAATGAAAGGTGGTAAAAAAAAGTACTATTGTCAATGGCATTTTGTATTATCAATAATGGTAGTATTAATAACTGACATACAGTCGAACCCACTTATCTCGACCTCGGTTAACTCGCCAACCCTATTAAGTCAACATTTTTTAAGAGAAACCGCCAAATTCTCTCGTTGTCTTAGCATTTTCTTATCGGTTATGTCGTTACTTTTAGTTTTATGTTGCTGACCCTAATATCCCGAGCACAAAAGGGAGCCAAATTTGCCACTTAACGTCAGTTATCTCGATCCCCATGAAAAACCGTCAGCTTTTGAACTCAAGAAGAAATAGCAAACAACAAATAAACAAGTTTTGAATAATTAAAAATAATTATTTATTTATCAAAATACAGGAGTGAAAGAATCCGTAAGTTTATGTTGTAATGATCGCACAAAAGAGACTATAGTGAGTTCATTGTCACTCACTTACATAGACAAAGAGCACTTTGTACTCATTTTTTTAGTAACTGATTTGATTGATGAAAATAAACAATCATAAAAGCTGACATTGTATCATTGTACCTCTTTATTCTTCAGTTAAAAATTAACATAATAAGCCGTTAATCTGAAATGAAAACTCAGATGTTTAAAAAAAATATATTATTCAGATTTACAACCTGTTAGTGAATATACTTTGCGTTCCGAGGAAGCCTTTATTACAACAGTTGTGGAGGATGCCATCTTGAATTGATAGTACCCTCCCTTTACTAGCAATTAAAAAAGCCAATTCTAAGACACAAAAAAACAAATAAAATTGTTAACATTAATTCTTTAAAAAAAATAAAAGTAGAAACAAATAACAAATGTTACATTCACTCAACGTTGGAAAGTATAAAAAAAATTGTATACACTGAAATGATGAAAGTCAATATAATAAATTCGTAATAAAAATCGTAATTTTTTTTTAACGACAATTAAATAGTCAATAATTATGGCAATATAATCAATATTAATATTATGATATTCCCTTGCATTCGTGTGCGCAGACTCATTCATTGTCATTGAGTTTTGATTGAGAATAGCCATAAATAAATATGCCAATGCCATTGTTTAGAATTGACGAAGTTCAAAAATCAGATCCAGTTGATTATTTACTAGCCATGACAACAAAAAAAATAATTTATAAACGAAATGTAATATCTGAATTAGACTATATGTTAGGCCAGGCATGAAGAAAATAGCAAAGAAGTTCTTATAATATGGGATAAGGACTAAATCATCTTAATAACATTAAATATAGGAGTCAGAATGAGCAATAAATTGATCGTGGGCCCTTAATATATAGAAGAAGAAATGTTGAAAACAGCGTATTTCTGGTAGGGTACGTTGCTGCATCCATATACTGGCATATATGCAACGGTTGGGGAAGCGATGCTGCCATCCTAACGGCTCTTAGCAGATGCCAGGGCAGCATTGAAGCTTTCGATAGATGTCTAGTTCACAGCGGTATTGTCCAGGTGGTTCCAAGCGATTATTGTGCATGGAAAGAATGATTGTTTATGTTGCACATGTTACTCCGAGGCACAATGAAGCATTTGCTATTGTTCCAGGGGTAATTTCTCATGGGGTTGTCAGAGGTTAAGCCAGTGTTTAGTGAGTGTTTGACTCTAATTAATCGACATGGCTTCTGCGGGGTGAGATAATTGTTTGCTGGAATTGCCGTCACTAGCCCATGACCACTTTATATATGAATGTTAGCCGGATCTTTTCTCGTCTGTCCTTGAGGGAGTATTTAGCTGAATTTCTATAGTGGTGACTAAGTCTAAGTCTTAAATATCAGCATCCACGACATAATTTGTTTTTCCAAGTGGTACTCAGCAAATCACATTCACATGCGTGCCAAACGCAAGTTGGTTCTGATAAATATTTATAATGAAATGTAGTGTTTTATACTAAACTTAAAAAAGAAAATATATCTATGCATAACATGTTAGTTCGTGGTTGTTAAGAGGTCATTGACACGGACGAAAACCATCTTCACCCAACACTGGAATCTTGTTTTCTTTCGAGTTTACTTAAGGAAAAGAAAGAAAAGGATTTATTACACCAATAGCTGTAATTTTAAGATTATATATATAGCCTATGTGTTGTATATATTATATATAAATTGGCTCTTGACTCCTGCGATTTTTGTGTGTATCTAATTAGGATTACTATAAAGTGTATTTGGATGACAACGTTATCGAACTGTTGTATGCATGTGAAGGAAGATATAATTTTTGTCTCATAGCCATTTGCAGGGTTGATTCAATGCTAGTGAAATAAAGGGGACGGGATACCTGAATTACTGAATACCGTTCAGAGGAACGTACCGACGGGAGTTCGTTCCCTTTACAGCAATGGACCGGACACAGTTTACAAATTAAATTATTCTTCGTTTCCCAATATTGTAAAAAATATTTTTTTGGTTAATTTTTACATTTACATTTAAGGAACATTTATTTGACAGTTTCGCCTGCCTTCACATTGAGATTTTCATAAGAAATTATGTTTTTTTTTTAAATTTATAAACTACACAAGCGTATAGTGGCGTTTAGTAATTTAGTAATAATCATTATAATCAATATTAGTTTCCTCTTTTTTATACCAGGAGAACAAAATTGATATAAAGATCTTTTAGCGGTTGTGCTAAGAAAAGGCCCATAGTAGGCTACCACAGCATTTCCCATATGGCATTTCATGTACACTAAAGCATGGCACCTAAACAAAATAGGCTGCACCTATTGGTACCCGGGTACCAGAATTGAGAGCTTGGGATTAAAAAACGATTTAAAATATTATTGTTGGGTTTGTAAGACCAAATGAGGTATCAAATGAAAGATAATTGAATGTGCTATACGTTTGTAATCTTAATTCTTCAGTTTTACTAAAATTAACTACTACAAATGGCATCCGATTAGCATTGAGTCTAATGGTACCCGGGTGCGAATGGCGGCACTGCGTGTCCGAGTCCATTTTGACTAATGCTATTCGGATGTCATTTGTAGTAGTTTATTTTAGTTAAATCCCCCCCCCCCCCCCCCCCCCCCCCCGGATTGGCCTCGGAGCTCTTGAGAACTGCCAGCGGAGCCTATTGGTCTTAAAGAGTTAAATGTCGATTTAAAGCTATGTAATTTATTTATGTGAGTAGTCCCAAGTCGTTGTGTTATCCTTTGAGAACTATGAAGAATAAATAAAGTAGTCTTTGATCGTTTATGTTTGTATTAATTTTCTTTATTAGGTTCAAAGTTCAATGACTTTTGACCCGGAAGAGTTGACTTGTGGTCACATCGGATCGCGAAGCTATCTTAAAAAAAAAAAGAAAATATTATTAACTGCCAGCATTAAACGGTAGCAGTTAATCTAGTCCTATCAAATCAACGATTAAGCCTATGAATTACACAAAATGTACATGAAATGAAAGCTATTTAATAAATCTAGCACCGGTCCCAGGTGTGACTGGAAAAAACGTGGCCATCGGTCGCTCAGACTCAAAAGTTTGAGAAACGCTGGGTTACAACATCACTCAGACTCAACAGTTTGAGAAACGCTGGGTTACAACATTCATGCGCCGCGGCTATGGTTCAAATCATTTTCCCCGAGCGCACCCCGCACACTGGCGTAGTGCGGGGGGGGGGGGGGAGGCAAGGGGGCATCATGCCCCGGGCGCTACTCACAAAGGGGCGTCAAATGGTATATTTTACTATAAAATTGTATGGTTTTCGAATAAGGGGTGGGGGCGCTAAAAAGGTATTGGGGGGCGCTAAAAAATTATTGTGCCCCGGGCGCGAGTTAAGCTCGCTATGCCACTGACCCCGCAATCAGAATCGTGTCGAGGAAATCGGCGCCCGGAAGAAAAGTCTCAAAATGCCACCCCTCTATATTTAGTAGAAAGTGCCACCCGGAGTGGGCCAGTAAAAAGACAATTTCGGCGCTCTTCTTTTTGTGTGAAGAACGTGAGATTTTTATCCTTTAATTTATTATTAATGTTGGATCTAAATATTTTAGCGCCCTGCCCGTCAATGTCAATGCCCAGCCCCTTCGCCCAGCCATGTCCATAATGCACAAGAACACTCTTAAGAGCACCCATAGTTCTGGCGGTATAGCGGGTTTTTTGGGGGCTTGGGGGGGGGGGGGGAGATAAGCAATCAAATTAATATTTTTCTTAGAGATTCCGTGAACACTTTGTTTAACATCTAATTAACGGGGCCGTCTGTTGGTTAGCATGTTCATTGCTGACAGCACACGGTCAGTGGCGTAGGAAAGGGGGTAGGGTGCGGTGGGGGCGGCACTCTTTTCATTAAATAGCGAAACATTCTTGACCCACCCCCGGACGGCACTTACCATAGATAAGACCCTGCACATGATGTACGCATATTGTAATTTAATTGTTTTTACCCAAAAAATAAACACGACGCATTCTGAAATATTACATTTCTTGGAAAGGGCCGAGCTATTGCTCTTTTATGGCCCCGGCAAGTAAGGTACAGGCCTGCCGCATCTGGTGGGCAGTCCCATAAATTAGACTCTCGACATGGTTGGCTGGGAGGACCCCAGTTACGCCAGTCGCCAGCGTTGAGCACTCGGCTAGAAGGTGCTCGATTGTCTCCGGTGCCTGACCACAATGGCGGCAGCTCGGGTCCCGCAATGGGTGTAATCTATTTAAATAGCTGCGGGTAGGGCAATGCTCTGTTCTCATTTGGGTGATGAGACTCTGGTGGTGGCGTTTAAGACTCCACCACTCATCGCATTTGCGGTTGTTTTTAGGCATGTTCCGGTAAAGCTTACGGGCCGTGTTCCCCTGTTCCCATTCTTTTAGCCATTCCTCGTGGCAGAGGTCCTTGATCCAGGCTTGGGCCCCCAGTTGGGTCATTGGCCGGTTAGGTTGAGGCCGGGAAGAGCCTTGGAGGTATCCCCTTAGGATACTGAATGAGTGCACCGTAACCCGCCCGCTTTTCGCTGGCGAGATAGGAGCCTTCTGTGAAGACTTGCACCACGTCGTCTCCAAAGGCCTCAATTGTCTCTAGTGCGGCTCCCTTTTGCTCATGTTGGGCATCGACTTAGTAACTGCTGTGTGTGACAGGGTCAGACGAACATCAGGCGGTTCGCAGCTATCCTGGGGTGATCTCTCCTGGATCAGGCGTATTTTCTCCCTGTTTTCTGGTAAAGGGTGCTTTTCCTCGAGTGCATAGACCGCATCCATGAAGGAGGGTCTCTTAAGCCTTGTCCTCTTTACCCAACGGTCTTGGAGTTGAAAACAGGGTTCCGTCTTTTCCATTCGACGGTAGCGCTCAACGGTCGTTAGGATAGCCTTGTCCCTCCTGATGTTTAGTGGTTCTATGTCTGAGATAATTTCCACAGCAGCCGTGGGTGTGGTACGTAACGCCCCGCATACAAATCTTAGAGCTAGATTTTGTATCCGATCCAGGCTCTCTAGAGCCGTACGGCTTGCGAAAGCCTGAACCGGGAGGCTGTAGTCAATGGCACCTCTTACACTCACGAGATAGAGAGCTCTCAGGAGTCTTGCATCGGCTCCCCAGGTAGTGCTAGCAAGTTTTTTGACCAGGCTGAGTTTCGACGTGGCTCGAGCGCCGAGTTCCCGTACATCATGGTTATGTAGCTGGAGTTTCTGGTCCAGCTTGATTCCCAGATACGTGGGTGATTTGTCCCATTTTAATGACTTCCCGCAGATATGAAGATCAATTTCTTCTTTGAGCACTTTCCTACCGTTTGTGAACAATGTGTATACGGTCTTCTCCGCATTCACCACCAATCTCCATTTCCGAGCATAGGCCTGTATCTGTGTGAGGTCTTTTTGCAGCCGGCTCTGCAACTGCTGGACGGATTTGCCAGAGCTCCAGATGGCCAAATCATCTGCGAACATTGTGTTCTTTGTTACCAAATGTGACTGCAGGTCGTGCACGTACGCCAGGAACAAGGTGCAGCTCAAGGCCGACCCCTGTGGGAGCCCGTCCTCGAGTGCACGCATGTTCGAAACCTTGTACGATTTGATAGAAAAGAATGAATCCACCGGACTTTGTCGTAAGCGTTCTGGAGGTCAAAGAACACCGCGACAGTATCATTCCTCAACTGAAGCTCATTGGTGGTGCTTTGGATAAACTGGATCACTTGATCCATTGGCTGCCTCCCCTTGCGGAAGCCGCCTTGGTTGGTAGGAATGCTCTTGGTTCGTTCCAAGAACCAGTAGAGTCTTGCGTTAACCATTCGCTCTGCTACTTTCGATGTGAGGGAAATAGGCCGGTAGCTAGACACCTGGTCACTTGGTTTCCCCTCTTTGGGAATAGGGACAACCACCGCTTTCTGCCACGCCTTTGGCAAGGCGCCTGTTGTCCAGGTTTTGTTGACAAAGTCTAGTAATGTACTTTTTCCCGTTTTGCCCAAATGGGTGAGCATTTCATTACAGACTTTGTCGGGTCCTGGAGCTTTACCTGATTTGCACTTTCCTAGGGCCGTTTGCAGTTCGGCCATTGTAAAGGGTGCCGTGAAAACCTCTTGGTGTGGGCCCACTCGTTGGGCTCTGCTTCCAGCCTTTCGGAGTTTCCTGATGGTCCGGCTTTCGTCAGTGTCTCTGGCACTTTTGCTCACCTTAGCAAAATGACGGTTAAGCGCTTCCGCGCGCTTAGCACAGCTAGCCTCTTTGCCAGTTGGCGTTTTAAGGGGCGGATGTTCCGCTGCTTCCCCATGCCAGAGAGGTTATCCAGTAATCGCCAGACCTTCCTTCCGTCCGAAAGGTTGAGGTTTCCACACGTAGTTTCCCACTTAGACTTTTTTGCCCTAAAGACTTCGGCACGGACTTGGGCCGTTAGGAGGTTGTACGCTGCTCGAGCTGCAGGTGTTTTCCTCTTTGCGGCTTTCTTCCGTGCTTTCGCTCTTTTCTCCACCAGCGCCTTCAGAGTCTTGTTCCAGTACGGTCTGAAGGTTTGTTTTCCATTCGTTCTCGGAATTGCTCTCCTTGCCGCCTCGAGAATCTTGCTTATGAGGAGCTCGTACTCCACATTTAGATCATTCGGTCTGTTTGCATGGGTTTCAGCTAAACTGGCTTCGACCTCTGTTTCGTATTTAGCCCAGTTTGCTTTACGAAACTGCCAGTGCCTTTTCCGAAGGCGTGCCTTGGTGGTAGCTAACAAAATTCTTAGGAGGATCGGTTTATGATCGCTCCCAACCTCATCCAAGACCTCCAGACTGAGCTTGGCCTCAAGGTCCGCTGAGATAAGCGTCAGATCTGGTCGGGACTCCGTACTTAGTCCTGTATGCAATAGTGTGGGCACACTATTTTCGTCTTGTAAGCGAATGAGGTTGGTAGTGAGGCACAGATCCCGATGCGTTACGTTCAACATACCCCCAGTCCGGTGACTGGGCGTTGAAATCCCCAGCAATTATTTTCCTTTGAAAATTTATATTATCGCCGATCGGGAGACTGATCGGGTTACGGGGTGTGTTGTATACATTGGTTATTTCAAAAAACTGTCTGTTTTTTGAAGATTTTGATGGTGAGGGTGTCAGTGCCTTGGCACGACTTCGCCTCAAGCAGTTCCATCGGTATGGAGTTTTTGACTGCTGTGGCCAGACCTCTGCAATTTCTGCACTTGCATTGGTAGAGGGAGTAACCCGTAATGTGAAATTTATTACCTTTCAATAGAGTTTCCTGGAAGAGTGCCACGTCCACGTCCCACTCGTGGAGCAGCTTGGTGACTGAGTTGCCAGCTCCATGTTTGATTGTCTAATCGTATTATACATACTTGCCATATGACTTGTGAGTCTGGGAAGAACGCTTTCCCCCCCCCCCCTAAAGGGCTAGCTTTGCGTCGCTAGCCCCCTTTCCCAAGGGGTCATTCGGTCAGGACGTTAGGCATTGAGCCGGGTTGTTTGGTTTCAGGTGGTCACGTCCACCCTACTTGTCTGCCACGCCACGTAGAGGCACAACCCTTGTGGACGCCTCCGAGTTTCCTCGAGGACGCTGCCGCTTACGCAGCACAGACACGACGCATTCAAAAAGGTTCACTGTTATATATGATATGATATATGATTTATATGATAAACACTGAAAATTAGGAGTTTATATGATACATATTTTGTGACTTGTCTGTGACTTTTTTTCCAGTGACTTTTTTTTTCCTACAATCGGGGCGCCATAGATGACATGAAAACTATCCTTCTCCATTCCTCTCGGTCTTCTGCACGACGCATAGCATCGCCTAGTTTTAATCCCGTCCACTCTTTGATGCTATCTTCCCAACTTTTTCTCTGTCTTCCTCTTCTTCTTCCTCCTCTAGTTGTGCCCTGCATGATTTCTTTGTCGAGCCTTGTTTTCTGGTCACGTGGCCATACCACTCAAGTTTGCGCTTTTTTTTTTCAAACACCAGGAGGTCATCGTACTGCCTAATTGATTGACGAATCCTTTCTTTCACGTGTTCATTGGTGATATGGTCTCTATAGCATATATATATTCTATAGTACGAAATGGCCAGATTGAGAAGAGGTATTAAAAAAAAACGATATTATTTCTTAAACCCGCTATTCAATACCTTCTGGTAAGACCGGTGTGTTGCTTACAGTCTTGTTATTAGCTAATTAAGAAACAACATGTTATATAGTTATTCATATCATCATCATTGGCACTACAGCCCATGTAGGTCCCTGCATAGTTATGGGATACATCAAAATAGAATTAGCCGACAACGCTACAGGAACTGTTCAATGCTAATCATGCGGTAGCTACCTTCACAGGTTATTTTTTACATGACAGCCGGACTTTAGGACACCATTGACAAGGATCTGGGACATTATTGATAAAACTATAAGACATCATCGACAAGGATATAGGACATCAATGAAAAGAATTTATGACATTAAGACAAGTACTCAGGACTTTATAGACAGTAACTTAGGACATTACTGACCATACATTGGGACATTATTGATGACAACTGAGTACATTACTGACAATAGCTGAGGACATCATGATAATAACATAGGGCATTACTGACAATAAATGAGGACATCATGATAATAACATAGGACATTATTTGACAACACTATAAGAAATATTTGTAGAGAACTTAGGATCTTATTGCTCATAGCTTAGGACATCACTGACAATAACATAGGACGTTAGGGCCAATAACATAGGACGTTTGGGCCAATGACATAGGACGTTTGGGCCAATGACATAGGACCTTTAGGCCAATAACATAGGACGTTTGGGCCAATGACATAGGACGTTTGGACCAATAACAATTAACATAAGGTAACTAGACTTTAGAAATAAAGACGTTTTCATCCGCTACAGCAGGGCTGCTGATCGCGACAGGGCTACTTGTGGCTACAAGGCCGCTGTTGCCTACAGGGATGCTGTTTGCTACAGGGCTTCTGGTTGCTACATGGCTAGGTATTATCTCCTAGATTTGTTTTTGTACCGCGCTTCGAGCCTTTGGGGATGAAGCGTGATTTTTCAAATGAACTTTATTATTATAATTATTATTATGGCTACTGGTGGCTACAGGGCTGGTGGTGGCTACAGGTCTGCTGTTTGCTACAGGGCTGCTGTTTGCTACAGGGCTTCTGGTTGCTATATGGCTACTGGTGGCTACAGGACTGCTGGTGACTACAAGGCAACTGGTTGCTATAAGGCTGCTTGAGGCTAGGGGGCTGCTTGTGTCCATTTCGTGTTTTTGTTATTTCAATCTGATAACAAGCGCATAACTGGATTACGTCTGAGTGGTGCACTGTCACGTCGAATGAATGTTGGCATCGGGAGAGCTGGGATATTGTGTTTTATTAGGCGGTGTCTGTGATAATATGTAAAGATAATTTCTCCCATTAGATGTGGGATCTCAAGTTTTGGTTTACAGTGTCCTAGACAAGATGCAACGAATCAGAACAGCAGTTGCCAAACTTATGAGCACAGAGCACTGTAGGAATTATAGGAATTGAAAGGTGCACCGAGCGGAGGTAGGGACCGGTACATTTTGTATTTGTATAAATGGGTTTTTGTTTCAAATTTGGGGACATGCTTCCAGTGGCGTAGTGAGGGGGGGGCAAGGGGGCATCATGCCCCGGGCGCTACCCACAAAGGGGCGCCAAATGGTATATTTTACTATAATATTGTATGTTTTCGAATAGGGGGTGGGGGCGCTAAAAAGGTATTGGGGGGCGCTAAAAAGGTATTGTGCCCCGGGCGCGAGTTAAGCTCGCTACGCCACTGCATGCTTCCCATTCAGGTAAAGCAAGCCGATAATTCGGACTTGCTTAAATATTTACTGGCTGTTGACCAGCAGTGCTAACTGGCATGTGCCATACATGCAGTGCTAACTGACATGTGGCATATATGCAGTGCTAACTGACATGTGCCATACATGCAGTGCTAACTGGCATGTGTCATACATGTAGTGCTAACTGACATGTGCCATACATGCAGTGCTAACTGACATGTGCCATACATGCAGTGCTAACTGGCATGTGCCATACATGCAGTGCTAACTGACATGTGCCATACATGCAGTGCTAACTGACATGTGCCATGCAGGCAGTGCTAACTGGCATGTGCAATGCAGACAGGACTCATTTACTTACGCCGGTAAGGCATAACAGTGACAAAGGAAACAGCTTAGAAATTAAATGTATGTAGACAGTAATGATGCATGAGAAAGATAATAGCAATGAGGATCATGGTCTAACGAGAACATCTGAGAAGGAGCGGGAATACCAGAGCTTTGAATTGAAACTACGGGTAGGCCTACTGTGTGCATAATTATGCGCTAAGCAGGGCACACGCTAAAACTAGGACAACGGTGTACCGGTAGAGCTAAAACGGTTTTTAACCGGATGTCACCAAATTAAAAGCGTTTAAAAAAAATTGAATTGTTGGGGTGAAACCTTGATTTAAAACAACAACAACAAAAAAACCACGAAAAAAACACATGGGACATTTAGCCGTGCTGTGGCGATTGTAGGAAAAAAAGTCACAGGAAAAAAAGTCACAGAAATAAAGTCACAGGAAAAAAAATCACAGGAACAAAAGTCACAGAAATAAAAGTCGCAGGAAAAAAATTCACAAGACAAAAAGTCACAAACTATGTATCATATAAACTCCTAATTTTCAGTGTTTATCGTATAAATCATATATCATATCATATATAACAGTGAATCTTTTTGTGTTTGTGGATTTGTGGGTGGCTCTGTTCCACCAAGGCTTTTACATGGGTTCAGGATCCCAATGGGGTTGTGATCCCAATGAGATCCTTTTCTGGAAAGGGATACCAACCGGGAATGGGACCCAACTGGGGTTGGGATCCCAATGGCGTCAAAATCTCAAAATCCCTTTAGGGAAAGGGATCTCAATCATGATCGGTGTCCCAATGTGGTCGGGATTCCAATGGGGTCAGAATCCCCATTTGGATCCCATTTGGAAACGGGATCCCAATCGGGATCAGGATCCCAAAGGGGTCGGGATCCTAATTGGATACCAATCGGGATCGGGATCCCAATGGCGTCGGGATCCTAATGGGATACTAATCAGGATCGGTATCCCAATGTTGCTGGGATTCCAATGGGATCGGGATCCAAATGGGATCCCAAATTCCAATGGGGTCGGGATCCGATTTGGAAACGGGATCCCGATTGGGTTCTCAATCTGGATCTGTAACCCAGGGGGTCGGGATCCCATTGGGGTCGGGTTCCCATTGGGGTCGGGATTACAACGGGATATGGGATACCATTTGGGGTGGGGAGCCCGATGGGATATGGGATCCCATTAGGAAACGGGATCCCACCACTCTTTTCAGAATTTGTTTATGATATCTGATGGCTAAATGCTTCTGTGACTTTTCTCCTGTGACTTAATTTCCTGTGACTTTGTTTCCTGTGACTAGCAAAATTTGTGACTTTTTTTCGTGACTTTTTTCCCTGTGACTTTTTTTCCGTGACTTTTTTTTCCTGTGACTTTTTTTTCCGCTCACCACCGTGGCAACACTGCGTGATAACAAAGTCCACGTTTTCAAGGGGCCCAAAAGAAGCCCCAGGCCTAGGGTCCCTGCCGTGAGTTAATACGGCAATGCCCAGAGCTCTAATAAGTACGGGGCTGAATCAAAAGTTAGCTACTCTTGCAATGAGAACCCTCGTATTTAGAACGTTGATACTGGTTATAAAAAGAACAGAAATATCTATTTACAGGTTTGCACAATATTCTAATATCTTTCTATATGTGTGGTCCTCCCACCATAAATAATTGAATTAAATATACCGTAATTAAATGTATATATATATATATATACGTCTTGATGTTTGTTTAATATATTAAAAATACAAGTTTCAGTCTCATGTCTCATGTCAGTGGCGGATCCAGGAATTTGCAAGGTAAGGACGAGACACGAAAGAAAACCCAAACTTTCTCGAAAGATGTTATTCATGACGATGCACACGCAGCAACTCGATGTTTTTTGTTTTTGGTTTCTGTTTACGTTCCGAGGACCCTCCCCCCACTCTCCCCCCCCCCCCAATGCGAAAACCCGCGACATAGGATTTATATATATATTAATGCGTAATAAACGTTTCCTACTAACTTAAAACATTCGCCACAATTTTATTATCAATATTTCCAACACTTTTATTAACATTTCCTAAGCTCCTTAAAGTACGGTAATATAAAAATACGTTAATTTTAACTAAAAAATCCCGCGAAACAACGCAAAATCCAACTAACGAATCCCTAATTTTTTTTAAAAAAATTAATTAATTTGACCCATTCTACTGATGATGAAATATGTTAATTATATTTGTAGCTTTTATGATGTAATAGTGCAATTATATGTGTAGCTTTTGTGATGTAATAGTGCAATTATATGTGTAGCTTTTGTGATGTAATAGTGCAATTATATTTGTAGCTTTTATGATGTAATAGTGCAATTATATGTGTAGCTTTTATGATGTAATAGAGCAATTATATTTGTATTTTTTATGATGTAATAGTGCAATTATATGTGTAGCTTTTGTGATGTAATAGTGCAATTATATTTGTAGCTTTTATTATGTAATAGTGCAATAATATTTGTTGCTGTTATGATGTAATAGGGCAATTATATTTGTAGCTTTTATCATGTAATAGTACAATTATATTTGTAGCTTTTATGAAGTAATAGTGCAATTATATTTGTAGCTTTTATGATGTAATAGTGCAATTATATTTGTAGCTTTTATGAAGTAATAGTGCAATTATATTTGTAGCTTTTATGATGTAATAGTGCAATTATATTTGTAGCTTTTATGATGTAATAGTGCAATTATATTTGTAGCTTTTATGATGTAATAGTGCAATTATATTTGTAGCCTTTATGATGTAATAGTACAATTATATTTGTAGCTTTTATGATGTAATAGTACAATTATATTTGTAGCCTTTATGATGTAATAGTACAATTATATTTGTAGCTTTTATGATGTAATAGTACAATTATATTTGTAGCTTTTATGATGTAATAGTGCAATTATATTTGTAGCTTTTATGATGTAATAGTACAATTATATTTGTAGCTTTTATGATGTAATAGTACAATTATATTTGTAGCCTTTATGATGTAATAGTACAATTATATTTGTAGCTTTTATGATGTAATAGTACAATTATATTTGTAGCTTTTATTATGTAATAGTACAATTATATTTGTAGCCTTTATGATGTAATAGTACAATTATATTTGTAGCCTTTATGATGTAATAGTACAATTATATTTGTAGCTTTTATTATGTAATAGTACAATTATATTTGTACAATGTAATAGTGAAATTATATTTGTAACTTTTATGATGTAATAGTGCAATTATATTTGTAACTTTTATGATGTAATAGTGCAATTATATTTGTAAGTTTTATCATGTAATAGTGCAATTATATTTGTAACTTTTATGATGTAATAGTGCAATTATATTTGTAAATGTTATCATGTAATAGTGCAATTATATTTGTAAGTTTTATCATGTAATAGTGCAATTATGTTTCCAATCTCCGAAATAGACCCAAAGCTCGCCAAGGTGTAAGTCTCCAAAAGTTTTCAATAAATCTGCAAGGTTAAAAAAATCTGAAAGGTTCAATAACTCTGAAAAGGTCCAAAGCCCCAGGCAGGTCCAAAACACCAGAAAGGTCCAAAACCCCAGAAAGGTCCCCCCTCACCCCCAAAAAGGCCAAAACTGCAGAAAGGTCCCAAGTTCCAGAAAGTTCAGAAAGGTTTCATGAGTCAACACTAAAGTCTGAGCTTCTTATTCTCATCAACAGTAAAACATCATTTATTAATTGTCAGACGGTTCTGTTCAGATGGCCCCAACACAAGAACTGCTGGACAAAGCAGTGTAGACCCGTGAACTAATCTATTTTTAGCATCTTCTGACGGCCCGCGTCCAGTTAAGCCTCCCCTTAACAGCCCCCTCCCCCCACACACCCCCACCCCCCGTTAATGATGAAGTTAGTGACCGCACTTTCACAGTGATTGACCTGCCAGTAAGCGCCAATAACTCTTCTTGATTTGCCCTCTTAGCCCAGGGGTTCTCATCCTGCTTCAACAAAAACGTTTTATAGCAGTGCTCCGTCAGGGTGTACCGTCATCTGCACGGAAAGCGTGTCTTCCCTTCCCAGGATTTGTGGTTGTATCTCCTGGTTGTTATTTTGTACGTGGCATCACATTGTGAGATGTGTTTTTGTATGTGTGCTGGGCAGCGGCCTAGTGATGGGGCGGGCTGGGGGGCGGTCAGCCCCTAGTGGCGCAATGTCTCGCTACACCACTGGTATGGGGGAGGGGGGGGGGAATGGAAGGCCATTATTTAAGACTGAGATTTTGAAAGCCATTAGGCCGACGCCATCGAAGCAATTTTTTGGCCAAGGCCGTTTAAAATACTCAGAAATTTCTTAATAATGATAGAAATATCTTTAAAACATAAGATAATATTACTGATCCAAATAAATGGATTTTTAAAAAAAAATTTTTTGTTACATTCATTGTACATATTTTATTCAGTCTTTAAGGCTCAGTTCGCACGATCAAATGCCTTTACTATTTGATCAAACTCTCACTTTTGTCCCAAAAGAAAGAAGCCACGCACGAAATAGTGCGTTCATGCAAAAAGTTGCCGCAGATTTGGTGCTAACTTGATAGGAATTTGACCGTGTCAACTGACGCTAAGTCCTCGTTTGAGTTTGTCACTGTTCCTCAACATTAGTCTGTAGCAAGACTTGCGTTGAATAATTGTGCGTTAGAACAACTGTTGAGTTACTGAGGTTTGAGTTGTAGTTATGAACAGATTCTTGGCTTTTATATGAACGGAATTCACTTTTTTTCCCTCCCCAAATCGCAGACACTCCTTCAGTGGCGTAGCGAGCTTAACTCGCGCCCGGGGCACAATACCTTTTAGCGCCCCCCATTCGAAAACAATACAATATTATAGTAAAATATACCATTTGGCGCCCCTTTGTGAGTAGCGCCCGGGGCATGATCCCCCCCCCCTTGCCCCTTCCTCACTACGCCGCTGCCCCCCTTATGTCTGTAGCCGACTTGTCTCTGGATTGTTATACGGATAGAAATATCTTGACAAGGATGGCAATATCTTGGTCAGGATAGAAATATCTTGGTCAGGATAGAAATATCTTGGTCAGGATAGAAATATCTTGGTCAGGATAGAAATATCTTGGTCAGGATAGAAATATCTTGGTCAGGATGGAAATATCTTGGCCAGGATAGAAATATCTTGGTCAGAATAGAAATATCTTGGTCAGGATAGAAGTATCTTGGTCAGGATAGAAATATCTTGGTGCGGACATGTGTTTAAGAATGTAATTCTATAACACGTTGACAATCACCCCTGGCTTGGTGTACTATGGTCATGGAACTCAGTTGTGTGACAGATGTCGGTAGCAAATAGCTTTTTAACGACAAAATAATTCCAGCACACGTGGTACCATTTCGTTGGTTACACATTGTCTTAATCCTTCTTATTATTTGTTAACTGGCCAGAGTCCGCCAAACAATGGCGCTCCCAATGCGTGAACTTCCTATCTACTACAGTTTCTTGACAGTCAATGCATTCAAGTAAGGAACTTTATAAGATTCCCAATTAGTGCTACCCCCACCCCGGTAAGCCAACTCACCTGAATTATATTAACGTTATAATTTCCCACCTGAATTATATTAATGTTACAATTTCCCACCTGAATTATATTAATGTTACAATTTCCCACCTGAATTATATTAATGTTACAATTTCCCACCTGAATTATATTAATGTTATAATTTCCCACCTGAATTATATTAATGTTATAAAATTTCCCACCTGAATTATATTAATGTTATAATTTCCCACCTGAATTATATTAATGTTACAATTTCCCACCTGAATTATATTAATGTTATAATTTCCCACCTGAATTATATTAATGTTATAATTTCCCCACCACCCTCTACACCGCAGATTTATTGCACCAACTATTTCAGTAAAACAAAAGAAACTATTACGCACCAAACGAACTTGCGGTAATTTTAAGAATCTCATTTAGCGAGGTTATCTTGAATTTTGCTTACTGAAATCAACGCCATCTGGTAGCGTTAGTGATATTGTTACATAGAAAATTACGTCTTGTGCTTTTCTAGTGACCGTCTTGGCGACAAGGTAACATTAAAACGTTGTGCTAAACAGACCCGGATGTGCGTCCTGATTGGCCCACACTGGAGACCTCTACTTTAATGGCGCGTAATGGAGCTCTATTATTTCTTGGAAGGTGGTGTGAGGGGCTGGATGAGATACGTGGTTGGGGGGGGGGGTAAATTAACAATGGTGTATCGAATGTGTTAAGGACACCCTCAGTGGAGAGACTGCTAAAGACACACTTAGTAGAGAGACTGTTAAGGACACACACAGTGGAGAGACTGCTAAGGACACACCCAGGAGACCTACTTGAGGACGACTTCAAAGTCCACAACACGAATCTCTAGAAGGCTCCCTCACACCTTGCAGCAGATCGCCTACTCTACCTCCCCAGCGACACCTCCAACGTAAAAGCGGACAGACGAAGTGGATGATCATCATTGCTAAATAAACAACGTCTCGCGACGTCGTTTCATAAGTGCTGCTGGACGTCATTGTAGCACCGAACGTAGGAACTCAGTATGACTTCACTGTTGGATGACGACATATCTAGGTCATCATGTAGGAACTCAATATAACTTCACTGTTGGGTGACGTCATAGCTATGTCTGCATTAAGAACTCAATATAACTTCACTGTTGGGTGACATCATAGCTAGGTCTGCGTTAAGAACTCAATATAACTTCACTTTTGGGTGACGTCATAGCTAGGTCTGCATTAAGAACTCAATATAACTTCACTCTTGGATGACGTCATAGCTAGGTCTGCATTAAGAACTCAATATAACTTCACTGTTGGATGACGTCATAGCTAGGTCTGCGTTAAGAACTCAATATAACTTCACTGTTGGGTGACGTCATAGCTAGGTCTACATTATGAACTCAATATAACTTCACTGTTGGGTGACGTCATAGCTAGGTCTACATTATGAACTCAATATAACTTCACTGTTGGGTGACGTCATAGCTAGGTCTACATTAAGAACTCAATATAACTTCACTGTTGGATGACGTCATAGCTAGGTCTGCGTTAAGAACTCAATATAACTTAACTGTTGGGTGACGTCATAGCTAGGTCTACATTAAGAACTCAATATAACTTCACTCTTGGATGACGTCATAGCTAGGTCTGCGTTAAGAACTCAATATAACTTCACTGTTGGGTGACGTCATAGCTAGGTCTGCGTTAAGAACTCAAATAACTTCACTGTTGGGTGACGTCATAGCTAGGTCTGCGTTAAGAACTCAAATAACTTCACTGTTGGGTGACGTCATAACTAGGTCTGCGTTAAGAACTCAAAATTACTTCACTGTTGGATGACGTCATAGCTAGATCTGCGTTAAGAACTCAATATAACTTCACTGTTGGGTGACGTCATAGCTAGGTCTGCGTTAAGAACTCAATATAACTTCACTGTTGGGTGACGTCATAGCTAGGTCTGCGTTAAGAACTCAAAATAACTTCACTGTTGGGTGACGTCATAGCTAGGTCTGCGTTAAGAACTCAAAATAACTTCACTGTTGGGTGACGTCATAGCTAGGTCTGTGTTAAGAACTCAATATAACTTCACTATTGGGTGACGTCATAGCTAGGTCTGCGTTAAGAAGTCAAAATAACTTCACTGTTGGGTGACGTCATAGCTAGGTCTGCGTTAAGAACTCAAAATAACTTCACTGTTGGGTGACGTCATAGCTAGGTCTGCGTTAAGAACTCAAAATAACTTCACTGTTGGGTGACGTCATAGCTAGGTCTGCGTTAAGAACTCAATATAACTTCCCTTTTGGATGTCGTCGTATCTAAAGTGCGTTGTTCTTGGACTTGGAGAGAGGTGCTGGCCCTAACTAAGTTTATTTAGGGCTCCCATAGAAGAAAGCCACAGCAACAATCAACCGGACTGATAACTGATCAAACTTCAATAATCCAAATGACCTTATCGACCTTATCCTGACTAACGATTGTAAAAATTATCGTTCACTTTTATTATTATTTATTTGAAACTATAAAACATCAGGTGTTATATCCTTTCTTCAGTCCTATATAATCTAGAAAATGTGCGGTTAGTATCGTACATTAGTTTATTCTCTGTGGCCTTTAAGATAGTTCTGTCACATCAACGGATGGGATGGATGGATGGATGGATCTAAAAGCAGAAGCGATTCCAGAAACCGAATGTACATCAACAGTGAGAGCACGGCCTTAATTAGTTTGAGATATATAAGACATCTATCTGGGGCTTATCCATCTGGGGCTTATCTATCTGGGGGCTTATCTATCTGGGGGCTTATCTATCTGGGGCGTATCTATCTGGGGGCTTATCTATCTGGGGGCTTATCTATCTGGGGCTTATCTATCTGGGGGCTTATCTATCTGGGGCTTATCTATCTGGGGCTTATCTATCTGGGGCGTATCTATCTGGGGCGTATCTATCTGGGGCGTATCTATCTGGGGCTTATCTATCTGGGGCTTATCTATCTGGGGCTTATCTATCTGGGGGCTTATCTATCTGGGGGCTTATCTATCTGGGGCTTATCTATCTGGGGCTTATCTATTTGGGGCTTATCTATCTGGGGCTTATCTATCTGGGGGCTTATCTATCTAGGGCTTATCTATCTGGGGCTTATCTATCTGGGGCTTATCTATCTGGGGCTTATTTATCTGGGGCGTATCTATCTGGGGCGTATCTATCTGGGGCTTATCTATCTGGGGCTTATCTATCTGGGGGCTTATCTATCTGGGGGCTTATCTATCTGGGGCGTATCTATCTGGGGCTTATCTATCTGGGGCGTATCTATCTGGGGCTTATCTATCTGGGGCTTATCTATCTTGGGCTTATCTATCTGGGGCTTATCTATCTGGGGCTTATCTATCCGGGGCTTATCTATCTGGGGCTTATCTATCTGGGGCTTATCTATCTGGGGCTTATCTATCTAGGGCTTATCTATCTGGGGCTTATCTATCCGGGGCTTATCTATCTGGGGCTTATTTATCTGGGGCTTATTTATCTGGGGCTTATCTATCTGGGGGCTTATCTATCAAGTGCTCTCAGATGTATAGCCCTACCTAACCAATGACATGCAGGTCGGGTTGACACTTCCCCCGACGAGTGTGAGAAGCCCTGGGTTCAGTTGACCAGGAGTACATTGACCGTGTTGCAGCGGTCCACTTATCTCCAAACAGAGGCGATGACGAAAGACAACAGCCAAACCGAGTCCCCGGGGTGTCGTGCTGGTCAAATCGAACCCACGTGATCTGACGGGCCGAGCTGTTAGTGTTAGGGAATTCAATCACCGTTTACACTTAGCTCTTTACGCGTGTGGGGGGAATGGGGGGAATGGGGGGATGACTCGTCGGACTTTACCAGACGTGGGCAAATGTCACCCTTAAAGTGGTATGTGGCTCTTGGTCGTGTTTACTGCTGCTGCTGGCTCCATGTCGTGTTTACTGCTGCAGCTGGCTCCATGTCGTGTTTACTGCTACAGCTGGCTCTTGGTCGTGTTTACTGCTGCAGCTGGCTCTTGGTCGTGTTTACTGCTGCAGCTGGCTCTTGGTCGTGTTTACTGCTGCAGCTGGCTCTTGGTCGTGTTTACTGCTGCAGCTGGCTCTTGGTCGTGTTTACTGCTGCATCTGGCTCCATGTCGTGTTTACTGCTGCAGCTGGCTCTTGGTCGTGTTTACTGCTACAGCTGGCAGTTGGTCGTGTTTACTGCTGCAGCTGGCAGTTGGTCGTGTTTACTGCTGCAGCTGGCAGTTGGTCGTGTTTACTGCTGCAGCTGGCCGTTGGTCGTGTTTACTGCTGCAGCTGGCAGTTGGTCGTGTTTACTGCTACAGCTGGCACTTGGTCGTGTTTACTGCTGCAGCTGGCACTTGGTCGTGTTTACTGCTGCAGCTGGCTCTTGGTCGTGTTTACTGCTGCAGCTGGCAGTTGGTCGTGTTTACTGCTGCAGCTGGCAGTTGGTCGTGTTTACTGCTGCAGCTGGCAGTTGGTCGTGTTTACTGCTGCAGCTGGCAGTTGATCGTGTTTACTGCTGCAGCTGGCAGTTGGTCGTGTTTACTGCTGCAGCTGGCAGTTGGTCGTGTTTACTGCTGCAGCTGGCTCTTGGTCGTGTTTACTGCTGCAGCTGGCAGTTGGTCGTGTTTACTGCTGCAGCTGGCAGTTGGTCGTGTTTACTGCTGCAGCTGGCTCTTGGTCGTGTTTACTGCTACAGCTGGCTCCATGTCGTGTTTACTTCTGCAGCTGGCTCTTGGTCGTGTTTACTGCTACAGCTGGCTCCATGTCGTGTTTACTGCTGCAGCTGGCAGTTGGTCGTGTTTACTGCTGCAGCTTGCTCTTGGTCGTGTTTACTGCTGCAGCTGGCAGTTGGTCGTGTTTACTGCTGCAGCTGGCAGTTGGTCGTGTTTACTGCTGCAGCTGGCTCCATGTCGTGTTTACTGCTGCAGCTGGCAGTTGGTCGTGTTTACTGCTGCAGCTGGCAGTTGGTCGTGTTTACTGCTACAGCTGGCAGTTGGTCGTGTTTACTGCTGCAGCTGGCAGTTGGTCGTGAAAAACTGCTGCAGCTGGCACTTGGTCGTGTTTACTGCTACAGCTGGCTCCATGTCGTGTTTACTGCTGCAGCTGGCTCTTGGTCGTGTTTACTGCTACAGCTGGCAGTTGGTCGTGTTTACTGCTGCAGCTGGCTCTTGGTCGTGTTTACTGCTACAGCTGGCTCCATGTCGTGTTTAATGCTGCAGCTGGCAGTTGGTCGTGTTTACTGCTGCAGCTTGCTCTTGGTCGTGTTTACTGCTGCAGCTGGCAGTTGGTCGTGTTTACTGCTGCAGCTGGCAGTTGGTCGTGTTTACTGCTGCAGCTGGCTCCATGTCGTGTTTACTGCTGCAGCTGGCAGTTGGTCGTGTTTACTGCTGCAGCTGGCAGTTGGTCGTGTTTACTGCTGCAGCTGGCAGTTGGTCGTGTTTACTGCTGCAGCTGGCAGTTGGTCGTGAAAAACTGCTGCAGCTGGCACTTGGTCGTGTTTACTGCTGCAGCTGGCACTTGGTCGTGTTTACTGCTGCAGCTGGCAGTTGGTCGTGTTTACTGCTGCAGCTGGCAGTTGGTCGTGTTTACTGCTACAGCTGGCTCCATGTCGTGTTTACTGCTGCAGCTGGCTCTTGGTCGTGTTTACTGCTACAGCTGGCTCCATGTCGTGTTTACTGCTGCAGCTGGCTCTTGGTCGTGTTTACTGCTACAGCTGGCAGTTGGTCATGTTTACTGCTGCAGCTGGCTCTTGGTCGTGTTTACTGCTACAGCTGGCTCCATGTCGTGTTTAATGCTGCAGCTGGCAGTTGGTCGTGTTTACTGCTGCAGCTTGCTCTTGGTCGTGTTTACTGCTGCAGCTGGCAGTTGGTCGTGTTTACTGCTGCAGCTGGCTCTTGGTCGTGTTTACTGCTGCAGCTGGCAGTTGGTCGTGTTTACTGCTGCAGCTGGCTCCATGTCGTGTTTACTGCTGCAGCTGGCAGTTGGTCGTGTTTACTGCTGCAGCTGGCAGTTGGTCGTGTTTACTGCTGCAGCTGACACTTGGTCGTGTTTACTGCTGCAGCTGGCAGTTGGTCGTGTTTACTGTTTCAGCTGGCAGTTGGTCGTGTTTACTGCTACAGCTGGCTCCATGTCGTGTTTACTGCTGCAGCTGGCACTTGGTCGTGTTTACTGCTGCAGCTGGCAGTTGGTCGTGTTTACTGCTGCAGCTGGCAGTTGGTCGTGTTTACTGCTGCAGCTGGCAGTTGGTCGTGTTTACTGCTGCAGATGGCAGTTGGTCGTGTTTACTGCTGCAGCTGGCAGTTGGTCGTGTTTACTGCTGCAGCTGGCAGTTGGTCGTGTTTACTGCTGCAGCTGGCAGTTGGTCGTGTTTACTGCTGCAGCTGGCTCTTGGTCGTGTTTACTGCTACAGCTGGCTCCATGTCGTGTTTAATGCTGCAGCTGGCAGTTGGTCGTGTTTACTGCTGCAGCTTGCTCTTGGTCGTGTTTACTGCTGCAGCTGGCAGTTGGTCGTGTTTACTGCTGCAGCTGGCAGTTGGTCGTGTTTACTGCTGCAGCTGGCTCCATGTCGTGTTTACTGCTGCAGCTGGCAGTTGGTCGTGTTTACTGCTGCAGCTGGCAGTTGGTCGTGTTTACTGCTGCAGCTGGCAGTTGGTCGTGTTTACTGCTGCAGCTGGCAGTTGGTCGTGAAAAACTGCTGCAGCTGGCACTTGGTCGTGTTTACTGCTGCAGCTGGCACTTGGTCGTGTTTACTGCTGCAGCTGGCAGTTGGTCGTGTTTACTGCTGCAGCTGGCAGTTGGTCGTGTTTACTGCTACAGCTGGCTCCATGTCGTGTTTACTGCTGCAGCTGGCTCTTGGTCGTGTTTACTGCTACAGCTGGCTCCATGTCGTGTTTACTGCTGCAGCTGGCTCTTGGTCGTGTTTACTGCTACAGCTGGCAGTTGGTCATGTTTACTGCTGCAGCTGGCTCTTGGTCGTGTTTACTGCTACAGCTGGCTCCATGTCGTGTTTAATGCTGCAGCTGGCAGTTGGTCGTGTTTACTGCTGCAGCTTGCTCTTGGTCGTGTTTACTGCTGCAGCTGGCAGTTGGTCGTGTTTACTGCTGCAGCTGGCTCTTGGTCGTGTTTACTGCTGCAGCTGGCAGTTGGTCGTGTTTACTGCTGCAGCTGGCTCCATGTCGTGTTTACTGCTGCAGCTGGCAGTTGGTCGTGTTTACTGCTGCAGCTGGCAGTTGGTCGTGTTTACTGCTGCAGCTGACACTTGGTCGTGTTTACTGCTGCAGCTGGCAGTTGGTCGTGTTTACTGTTTCAGCTGGCAGTTGGTCGTGTTTACTGCTACAGCTGGCTCCATGTCGTGTTTACTGCTGCAGCTGGCACTTGGTCGTGTTTACTGCTGCAGCTGGCAGTTGGTCGTGTTTACTGCTGCAGCTGGCAGTTGGTCGTGTTTACTGCTGCAGCTGGCAGTTGGTCGTGTTTACTGCTGCAGATGGCAGTTGGTCGTGTTTACTGCTGCAGCTGGCAGTTGGTCGTGTTTACTGCTGCAGCTG
This sequence comes from Omphiscola glabra, assembly GCA_964017045.1. Lineage (NCBI taxonomy): Eukaryota > Metazoa > Mollusca > Gastropoda > Lymnaeidae > Omphiscola > Omphiscola glabra. The sequence goes on along the minus strand of OZ024803.1, from coordinate 14,450,388 downwards.
GCAGTTGGTCGTGTTTACTGCTGCAGCTGGCAGTTGGTCGTGTTTACTGCTGCAGCTGGCAGTTGGTCGTGTTTACTGCTGCAGCTGGCACTTGGTCGTGTTTACTGCTGCAGCTGACTCTTGGTCGTGTTTACTGCTGCAGCTGGCAGTTGGTCGTGTTTACTGCTGCAGCTGGCTCTTGGTCGTGTTTACTGCTGCAGCTGGCAGTTGGTCGTGTTTACTGCTGCAGCTGGCAGTTGGTCGTGTTTACTGCTGCAGCTGGCAGTTGGTCGTGTTTACTGCTGCAGCTGGCAGTTGGTCGTGTTTACTGCTGCAGCTGGCAGTTGGTCGTGTTTACTGCTGCAGCTGGCAGTTGGTCGTGTTTACTGCTGCAGCTGGCAGTTGGTCGTGTTTACTGCTGCAGCTGGCTCTTGGTCGTGTTTACTGCTGCAGCTGGCAGTTGGTCGTGTTTACTGCTGCAGCTGGCAGTTGGTCGTGTTTACTGCTGCAGCTGGCAGTTGGTCGTGTTTACTGCTGCAGCTGGCAGTTGGTCGTGTTTACTGCTGCAGCTGGCAGTTGGTCGTGTTTACTGCTGCAGCTGGCAGTTGGTCGTGTTTAATGCTGCAGCTGGCTCTTGGTCGTATTTACTGCTGCAGCTGGCAGTTGGTCGTGTTTACTGCTGCAGCTGGCAGTTGGTCGTGTTTACTGCTGCAGCTGGCAGTTGGTCGTGTTTACTGCTGCAGCTGGCAGTTGGTCGTGTTTACTGTTTCAGCTGGCAGTTGGTCGTGTTTACTGCTACAGCTGGCTCCATGTCGTGTTTACTGCTGCAGCTGGCAGTTGGTCGTGTTTACTGCTGCAGCTGGCTCCATGTCGTTTTTACTGCTGCAGCTGGCACTTGGTCGTGTTTACTGCTACAGCTCGCTCCATGTCGTGTTTACTGCTGCAGCTGGCACTTGGTCGTGTTTACTGCTGCAGCTGGCTCCATGTCGTGTTTACTGCTGCAGCTGGCACTTGGTCGTGTTTACTGCTGCAGCTGGCAGTTGGTCGTGTTTACTGCTGCAGCTGGCAGTTGGTCGTGTTTACTGCTGCAGCTGGCACTTGGTCGTGTTTACTGCTGCAGCTGGCAGTTGGTCGTGTTTACTGCTGCAGCTGCACAAGGCAAATTAAGTATTTCCCCATTAAAACAAAAAAATAATGCTAATAATTTTGACGCAATATTGCAATATGAAACATTTAATTTTTTCTTGTAAAAACGATTGAGTAGTTATCGTGTGTGCGACAAAACCATGGCGCCTGCCCTCCACTCGTGTGTGCGACAAAACCGTGCCGCCACCCCTCCACTTCGTATTATTAGATGTCAATAATTAAACAAACATGCGTATTTCGTAATAGATCATTTATTATTATAAATTTTTTTGTATAAATCTCATTTAGCGCAGTTATTGGGTACTTTCCTTCATGGTCCCCTTGAAAAAAGAGAAAAAACTGAATTTGTGGGGTTGGGGGATGAGGCTGAAAATTCGAGAGAATGTGTTGTCGTCGGCAAGTTTCAGCTCGATAGGTTGACGGGAAGCGGTTCAATTAGCCGCCCGAATATTTTGCCGGAAACCCAGCCGTGCAGCCACCCACGAACAAAAGGAAAGTTAATATCAAAGATTTAAAAAATGGGATATATTAAATTTTATGTCCATACAAATATTTTGTGGCACTCTAAAAAGTTGTGAAACAATGGCAAGTTAGTCCCTTTGTGAATAGCGCCTCAAATGTGGAAAAACAGAGGATAAATTAATGTACCAATCAACAAGTGAGTCAACTATTTTGCAGCTTTGTAATCAAGAAATGAACTTTTAATTTTTAGTCACTATCAATCTCTGACTGTAGGACCTTCCCACACCCCCACACCTCATCCCATCCCATCTCACCACATCCCATCCCATCGCACCCCAGCACAGCAACCGTTACTGCCTTCTATCTGCGCTGATTTCAAGAAGTGCACTCAAGAGTTGACCAAGTGAAAAGGTGGAAGATTGCATTGCTCAGCACACGAAGAGCCGACAGCTTTAAGAGCGACTTTAGATGTAGTGGCAGCAGCGGTTTAAACAAATGGGTCAGTAGTTAAGCCAGGACTTTAGATGTAGTGGCAGCAGTTTAAACAAATGGGTCAGTGGTTAAGCCAGGACTTAAAACAAACTGTTGTCATTATTAAAGTTATCTCAGTTGCGATATAAAAAATAATTTTTTTTGTAATTACCATTTTTTTTTTTGCGTCCACATGATCGCAATTTGGTGATTCAACACGGCGAACAAGGTGGAGGGCTGCCAAGGGGGGGGGGGTGGCCAGAGGTGTGGGCTGCCGTTCGGGGGGGGGGGGTGTTGTCCAGAGGTGGAGGATGTGTTTTTGAAATTACAAAAAACTACATGTGGAAATGTCATTGAGGAAAATAAATGAATGAATGAAATTAGAAATGGTAGCCTTGATGAGAGGCGAGGAGGCCTTGTAACGGATTGTTTACTTGAGGAAAGAAAACCTCGCTTGGCAGATAAAGAGCTATTGGAAAAAAAACAAAACAACAACAAATGTGGACATATTTTGCATTTGAAGGACAAAAATGTCGATTTTGAGAAAATTGATTGAATAAAATATGTTGTCGTTGTTATAGGTATCATAGGAAGGGAGAACGAAGAGATGTACAGTCTTTGTTGGTTTTTGGATTCTTTGGCGTGAGGGCGGGGAAATCGGTAGTTCAAATAATCTGCCTAAGATGCACTTGATATGGTTTTGTTTCATGTTTATTCTGTATGATTTTTTAGTTTTCGTGAGGGTCGGAAATATCTCGGAAACCGCGCCGGACTTCACAAACTCTACCTGTTTATAACCCAGATATCTTAATTGTGGATAGCACTGAGGACCCGTTTTTGAGAACACTGGGGACCGCTGCCATACGAACCTACAGGCGGCTGATAACCCACCTCGTTAGGTGGGGGACTCAGTGGTGTCCCTTACTGACTCGTGGTGCAGTTATCAGAATGGTAATACTCCCCCCCCCCTTTTTTTTTTTCACATTCTCGGTCCCCACCAAAGAAAACAATAACAGTAGCGTCAACGTGTTGTCACGTGTCGTTTTAAATACCCCGGTAATCTGGTCACGTGTTCATTCCTCCGTGTGTTCCGAAATACAGAAGATCAACGGACTATTTTTCTACAGAAATTTCTCGGTGAGTAAAGTAATTTTGTCTCATACAAATTTGCCATACCTGGGCTCTGGTTTAATAAAGAAAAATTCTTTTTTAAAAATATCTTCATAAAACTGTCCGATGACATAAAACTGTCCGATGACATTAAACTGTCAAATGACATAAAACTGCCCGATGATATAAAACTGTCAAATGACATGAGACTGTTCAATGACTTAAAATTGTCCAATGACATAAAACTGTCCGATGACATAAAACTGTCCGATGACATAAAACTGTTAAATGACTTAAAATTGTCCAATGACATAAATCTGTCCGATGACATACAACTGTTCAATGACATAAAACTGTTCAATGACATAAACTGTCCGATGACATACAACTGTCTGATGACATAAAACTGTTCACGTGTCATTCGCCGTGACGTTCAGCGAAACAAATAAATGAAAGGCATTGAATGGTTAATGTTTTGTATATTGCCATCATGTTTTTGCCATGCATCTCAAGCAGCGAAGAAGCCGGCGTGCCCCCATTGGCGTCACTAGGGCTGTGTCGAGTGTGGGTGTTCATTAATAATTGTTTCGACTGAATATTATGTTTCTTTACAGGCGGTGTGTTTGAGAGTTTTATAAGTTAGTGAACGCTCTTCCCGCGCTTGACTTGGTGACGTATTTGTATGCTCATTATGACGTATTGTCTAGTCTGTTTTGTGATGTACGTTTTATTCGTCTGGAGTCGTGAACTGAACTTTGGGGAAGTAGGATGTGTTCTATTTCTGTGTGATAGGGAGCTGCGCCGTATGCATGTATTTATGGATATTAAAGCCTGTGAATATAATTAGAAATTAAACTTACATTTATTGTTATAAAGGACTTGAGTTGATTCAAAATGAGTACGACGTAGTTCAACGTGTTAAAGAACTTGATGGATTAACCGATCTAGTAGAACAAGGAGTTGACAGGCTGATGGCACTAGGGCTGATGGCACTAGGGATGCTGCCACCAGGGCTGATGGCACTAGGGATGATGCCACCAGGGCTGATGTCACCAGGGCTGATGTCACTAGGGATTTTGTCTCTAGGGCTGATGTCGCTAGGGCTGATGTCCCTAGGGATGATGTCACTAGGGCTGATGTCACTAGGGCTGAGATCACTAGAGCTGATGTCACTAGGGCTTGTTGTCACTAGGGCTGATGTCACCAGAGCTGATGTCACTATGGTTGATGTCACTAGGGCTGATGTCGCCCAGTGTGAAAAAAACACGGTGGCACTAACTCCAGACTTCCACATTGACCATTTTCTGGCGCCACCCTGCTCTGATGACATCTTTCTCCAATGACACCACTCTCTGGTGTCACCCTGCTTTGATGATACCACGCTTCAAGGATCACCATGCCCCCACGACACATTTCTCTAATGACACCCTGCTTTGGTTAAACCCTGTTCTGATGACACCTTTCTCCTGTGACACCCTTGTCTGGTGACACGCTGCTCTGGGGGTAAACTACTCTGTATGATGGCCTCCTGTTCCAGTAGCAAACTTTTTTCTGGCGACACCCTGCTGATGTGGCAGAATACCTGCATGCCAAATGTAGTGTGTGTCAATCCCTGTGGATGTGTCAATCCCTGTGGATGTGTCAATCCCTGTGGATGTGTCAATCCAATCCCCGTGGGTGTGTCAATCCTTGTGGATGTGTCAATCCTTGTGGATGTGTCAATCCCTGTGGGTGTGTCAATCCCTATGGATGTGTCAATCCCTGTGGGTGTGTCAATCCCTCTGGATGTGTCAATCCAATCCCCGTAGATGTGTCAATCCTTGTGGATGTGTCAATCCCTGTGGGTGTGTCAATCCCTGTGGGTATGTCAATCCCCGTGGGCGTGTCAATCCCTGTGGGCGTGTCAATATTTTTGTTGGTGTGTCAATCCCTGTGGGCGTGTCAATCCCTGTGGGTGTGTCACCCGGTGTCACCCGCACCCTCTACTAGTAAATAAGCGCACCTCTCCTCCCCACCAAACAATTTCACAACATGCATATTTTTGAATTTTTATCATCCATTTTTACACAATATTTTTATATAAATATATTATTTATTTAAACACATTAAAATAACACTAAATAATAATATACAAATTATATTTTAAAACGGCAGAACCTTAAATAATTTATATAAATTGACACTTGGACTTGATATGCAAAACATATTTTGACCGAAACCGTTCACTTACAAAAGTAGACTCCTGTATTTTGTGTCCAAATCTCATAAAATTATTAATTTAACCATGCTGTGTAATAATTATTTTAATTTCTTTTGGGCTTGTTTATGCAAACACTCAAGTCGCACGACCACTTTAGAGATTGAGAACCTCTGGAATTAAATTAAATATCTTTTTGTTAAGCAATTGTGTGAGGTATGACCTGTACGTGTTAACGTATAAACGTATAAACGTATTTATGACATGTACTCTCTCAATGAATAGTCCATTTTTGCGTTCGTTTTTTCTTTCTTTTTAATGGACTGGTGAAGTGCGGCTCGACAGCATACAAAAAAAGTGGAGGACTTTCGTACATAATCCTGGTTTGGTTTGAGAGGTTTTTTTTCCTAAGCACCCCCGCTCCTTATAAATAGACCCAATTATAAAGATCCAGGGTCGTAGATGAACCTTTAGTTTGCGGCCCTCCCCCCCCCCCTTCTTTCCGACGACAAATAAACATCGACCACCGGTGGATCCGGGGATGAAGCAGAAAAGGGGGCGTCACCCGATCTAGACGGTTTTCATAACTTAGCTGCTCGTGCACAAATATGTGCTTTAATACCTACCTACTTTTTGGGTACGACTGCGCTGAAATTCAGTTTTTCTTTTTTTTTTTGGCCTCGGTCCTGATGAACGTACCCCTGCCCCCCCCCCCCCCCCCCAACCTCTAACACAAAGTTCTCTTTCGATAGTATCACGCCCTGCCCCCAGAGCTTGTCTTTTTACACAACAAACTGTTCGGCTCAATCGGACGCACTCGAGCGTGACGCGAGGTCAAATACTTTCACATGAAATATGCATAACAGCGTCGCCGTAGGAAGATAGCAGTGTACATGATCGCCTGATATGACAACGCGAAGGCTGGCAAAACATGATGCTGAGAAAATAACAACAAGTAGTTGTAATGCTGTCAGGGCCGACTCAAGGTACCGGCAACTCGGGCAGTTGCCCGGGGCGCCATGTGATTCGGGCGCCATTAACGATATTCCAAAAAAATGTTGCATGTGGGCGCTATGGTAGAAAAATAGAAAGTGCGATATAAGGATTTCCTGATCTAAAGGCTAGGAAAATATTGTAATCGATAGGCTAATTGTTCATACTGCCCACTGTAGGAGAACTGTTCATACTGTCTAAGCACAAGTTAAGAAAAACAAATTATTGAACATTGTTAAAAAACAAAAAACAAACATAGTATTTTAACTCTTCAGGTTTATCCCCATTTTTATGACTATACATAATTAAGGGGCGCCAAAGTTAAGCTTGCAAGGGGCGCCAGCAACCGTAGGGCCGGCCTTGATTGCTATGCATGACGCTGGCATGACAGGGTCTCAAATTTGGGGGGGGATTGGGGGTGGGGGTTCACAATGCATAACATTGGTTTTTTTGGGATACAACTTTTAAATTCAAAGAGTTATGCAAATCTCACACATTTAAGTCCCTTTAATTTAACTACGCTTTTTGAGTGTGTGTTTGGGGCAAAATCTTCGGAAGACTAAATGACCCAATTCCCGTTATCCCATCGAGCTGAAACTTGGTACATAGACACGTTGTTAATGACAACGCATTCGGTCAAATGTTCATCCCTACCCCCTCCCCAACCCCCCAAAAAATCAGTTTTTTTCAATGAGAAGATGAATTAAATATGATTTGTTCAATGGGTGTGTGTTTTGATGTGGAGATTAATATATCGTGTAGCTGTTGCTGGGTGCTTTATTTTTGTGACGTATTGGAGTTTGTATATATCTTTAGTCTATTTGGTTTTGCAGGTACTAAGTTTGATAAAAACCATTCACAAACCAAAAATCAGTGCTACACCAGGCATTGCCACCACCTGCCATTGTCTCACCCTGCCGTTGTCCCAAAAAGCCATGTCCCACCCTGCCATTGTCCCAAA